>VZRF01012770.1:943224-1029372 GCA_013396875.1 Vireo altiloquus
CCGGCGGGCCTCGGGGCGCCGCAGCGGGGGTGAGAGCGCCTGGCGGTCCAGGGTCACGGTGGACACCTCCAAGGCCAAGACCTCTCTGGAAGCCCTGAAAATCAGCCTGCGGCAGCTCCGCTGGAAGGAGGTGAGCGCCCGGCAGCGGGACTGCCTCTCGGGGGGCTCGCGGGGCTCCATCCCCGTGCCCCTGCTCCGGCCTAGCGCCGGTCCTGCCGACACTCCCCTCCCCGGCAAAGCCTTTCGCCATTCTACTCTCCTCCTCCCGTGCCTCTCTGAGGCCGCTGCAGCCGAGGATCTCCCGGCTGTGCCACCCCGACCCTGGGGCTATTTCTAATTAGATGTCGGGTCCGGAGCTGATTTGATTTATGATCACTACTGCCGTGGCCAGTTATGCAAGCCAGAGCAGGGGTAATCGGGTATTGCGCTTCCGAGCTTAAACTGATCACGGAAAGGGCAAGAAAGAAACCTGCTCCCATGGGGAAATGTTTGACGTGTTGTGTAGATTTGCATTTCTTCCCTCCCACCCTTCCCTCACGGCTTGGGTACAGTGGACAGAAAAATTTTGTGTCCAAGGCGTGTCAGAGAGCACGGTGTATGAAGGCAGTAGTGTTAAGCCAGCCGATAATGCACACATAACAGGCTTTAGACTGCTAATATACTTTATGTAGAGCAGCTATGCTATTTTTTTCTCCTGCTGCTCGAGTCATGTGTTTTCTCATTGCTTTGTGAGGATTTCAGTGAGTACCAGTATGTGCTGAACTGGAATCAGGACAATAGGGGAGCTGGCACAGAACCGATGCTTTGCAACTGCTTATTTAAATCCTGGAGAGATTTCTTAGATATATCTTACTATGGATGGTAAATTTTTCTCCAGTTGTAAAGATTTTCTCTTCCTAACAGCTTTATAAATGGCTTTATATAAGTTGATATGGCTTCTAGGAGCTTTGTGAGGAACTTGTGTAAGAAAAAGGGTAATTGTAATCTGTTTGGAAGAGGGAAGTTGAGGGAAAAGGAGGATTAAACCTGAGGATGAGCTGTTTCTCACGTGCAGAGCTAGGATGGAGCTGTGTGATCTCTGACCTGCAGCTACTGCACTTTACAAAGCTGCCTTTGGGATTCCCACTTACGAAACAATGATATTTTTATGCACCTGATGCTTTTAAAATAAAATCTGTACAGACTTGGGGTAGACAGTGTATTCTGTGTGGTTCCTAACCTTATCGTTAATGCTACAAATTTATTTTCTGGAGGACTGAGTGGCAATAAGTGTCACCCATGTTTATTCATAATGTCCTGAATACCTAATCCCACAAAGACATGTGTGCTCCACGTCAGGAGGTGTAGTGCTTTCTCCTTCTCTGACTTAATAAAATTTTCTTTCAAGATTTTTGTTATTTAAATCCAGTGGCAGAATTTCAAAACCTCTTTGCACCAGCGCCCCAGTTCTAAACTCCTGCTTGTACAGCAAAATAGTAACAACATACCAGAGACTTGAAATTCAAACCTGCTACATTTACCTCTCTTAGCCCTCAGTGCACCTGTGGGGTGTCTGTCAGCAGCCTTGCTCCATGTTTTATGCAATGACATGCAGAGCAGGGGCACTTCACACTTAATTTCTTTGTTTTTATGGTTAAGTTTTATGTTCAGAGGGCCGGGAGCCATTCCAGAGAGGGTTTCTGGATCACTGATATGAGTTAGCCTCACAGATTGTGCTGGGAACGAGCCACACTTAGTGGTTAATTTTGTCTTTATAGTTTCCTGAGACCTCACTGTTTTGCATTTGTCTTGCACTTGATAGTCTTTCCTACTAATTGACTTGTTTCACAAGCTCTTGTTCCTCTCATGAATCTCTGTGCTGCATTAATCAGCTTTTTCCTTCCTGCTTTGCATCTCCCAACAGCAATT
This sequence comes from Vireo altiloquus, assembly GCA_013396875.1. Taxonomy (NCBI): domain Eukaryota; kingdom Metazoa; phylum Chordata; class Aves; order Passeriformes; family Vireonidae; genus Vireo; species Vireo altiloquus. The sequence continues at coordinate 945,133 of VZRF01012770.1, forward strand.
GCTGCTGCCTTTACTTCATCTCTCTTTGTTCCCTGTCTCCCTCAATATCCTTTCTCCTCCATCTCTTTCTTCAGTCAATATTTTTCATGTAGTTTGTTGCTTCCTCCTTTGGCCACTTTGTCTCTTAATAAAGAAGAGGCCTAATATGGAATTTTGTGATGCTTGACTGCACCATCTGGGTGGCTGATAACTCATTCCCTGTGAACAAGTCACTGTCATACATTGCTGTATTTCTTCAGCTTATAAATAGGTTAATAAGATCTGGTCAAGGTTTGAAGAGAAAAATAAAATTGAGAAGAGAAATCCAAGGAAAACTCTTTATTCAAGCTACATGTAATTCTGAAAGCTCTCCCTCTCAGACGTTTAGAGGAATAGCAGTAAAATATTTGTTCAGCCCACTGTCAGGGATGGCCAGAGCCTTGGAGCTGGTTGCACTGTTACAGCAGGACCAGCAGAGGGAACACGGATGTTGCTTGTAGGATCCATGAAAATAATGCAAAAAAAACTCCTGGAAGTAGTAATGAAATGCATGCATTTTAAAGACTGATGTTTCAGTGATATTCTGCTGTTATCCCGTGTATAATACTTCTAAGGGATTTCACATTATATTAGATTTGATCCTTTTCCCTCTCTACTTATTTTACACATTCCTATTCTTGCTCTTTTTTTTTTTGTTTCTGCTGTTTGCTGCTGGATGTGTTGGCTGGAATATTTTGTTGGGAAGAGACACTATAATGTCCTTTTCCAAACAGGCTCCTTTTCATCCATAATTTTTCCATCTAATGTACAGCATTCTTACAGTGTCACATATCCATTTTTGATTATTTTATTTTGTTTTAACTTGTACCTCCTGAAATCTCTGTCCTGTAATGTCCCTGCCTTGCTGGAAGAGCTTGGTTCCAGTCACAGTCTGTCCCTGCAATGTGCTCCATGATCATTTGTAGAAGTAAGACATAATGTACTGTGTGATTACAGCATTGGGCACATGGTAGTAGTTCATTAGTGAGCTGACATATGGTAAATGCCATCATAAGACACACAAAAAAGGGAAGAATACTCTGAACACTGGCAGTATTGGTGAATGGTTTATTCTGTGGCACTGATATGTGGGGAAGAGGTGGAGGAGTCCAAGGCAGCAAATCGACCACTGAGATTCTGTTAACAGAAGCAAAAGACAGGGAAAAAAACCAACTTTTTTTTTCAGCTGTGGGAATTTTGAGTAAATTAAACGATCAAGTGTGATAGGCCTGTGTGGGTGGACCTTTTAAGAAGCACTGCAGAGTTTCCACGTGTGTGCCAATTCTGTCGCTATCCTGGACCATCTGATCCAGCGTGTCAGATTCTTTAAATGAACATGATATGCCAAATGAGATAATGGGCACAAATTGAGCTTGCATCCTGAGTTTATTCATCACTTAATAAATTATTTCTCCAGCAAGCTTTCAATTACCAGGAAAATGGAAGAAGCAGATGTCCCAGGCATCAAATATCCCAGCGTTGAGCGTTTCATTTGTCTCGCTGTTCCGGAGCTGCACGGAGGCGTAGGGAGAGTTTCAGGTTTTATGCTGGGAAAAGCTGACTGGAAGACGAGTCATTTAACTTGTCATTAAACATGATGGAACAGACTGATGTGACCTGTGAGACAGTTTAAATTATTGGCTTCTTATCTAAAGGTAGAAATGACCTGTCAGACGGATTTGACTATGATGGATTAATTAATCGTGTCAAAGTTGTAGAAACAACTCTATTCTCTTTATGGCTCCTTGTTTATTTTTTTCTGACAAATGTTGCCCAAATCTGAATAAAAAAGATTTAAAAGATTTTGAAAAAGGATGGCTCCAGCCACATTTACAACCTCCATCCCACTGTGGCTGGGACCACTTTGGCCTTGGCAGCGGCCAGTGCAGATCTGAGGCTATTCCACCTGACCCAAGGCAGCTGAAGATAAAAGGTTTTATGTCCACCTTTCTCTTTAGCCACTGCCCTGCACCAGGAGTTGGGAATGTGATGCAAAGGCTTCTCCCACCACAGTAAGATTAATTTATATCTGCCTGGCACTGCCAGATAATCGAACTTGTTGGCTCCTCTCCAAACACTACTCTTCTGTAAAGTGTAGTGCAGAGGTTACAGAATCTTCCCCAGCTCATTCAGAAGGTGAGTTTGATCCCAGTGTTGGGTAAATCCAGATAATCCTGATTTCTCAGGAGCAGAGCCTTTGCTGTGCTATCCCAAATTTCTGACAAGGGGGTGCAGTGCTTCCATCTTCCTGTCCAGAGCTGCTCACTCCTCGTCTGTTGTGAAGTGATTTCGGTGCAGTGTTTATAGAGAGCTTTGATATCCTCTGTAGATGACAGGTGTTATATAAATGCAAATTTGGTTCCTTTCATTTCAATTTCATTTAATAAATAAATAAATAGTTCAGGTTTTAGTGGGAAGGGCACTCTGAGACCGAATGCTGCATCTGTATTCTGGATATACCTGTGGAGAGAGGTTAAGGCCACTGATTGTCTTTCAGAGCCCAACAGAATTAATTTTCACTTTTACAAAACCAGATTTTGCAGGCTGAATAATAATGAAATAAGTGCAGAATCCACTGGCTCTTGTTAAATTGGGTTTCTCATCTCTGCAAGTAAGGAAACAGAAAGGATGCATTGCTCAATTAGCATTTTAAATTAATTTTTCAAGGCTATTTACTGAGGAAACTGAAATTTTAATTAAAGTAGCAAATAAAGTAATGCACTCAAAAGGTTTATGCAATCCTTTTTTCTGTCATACTCAAAGAAAAATAATCCACTGCTTAAAGAAATGTTTTAAACCAAGGAAAATTACATTTCAAGTAAAGAACAAGAAGTTTCTGCAAAATACTGTGGTTCTTTCAATATGTAAATGGTACTGGGTGATGAGGGTGGTAGATATTTAATGCAAATATGTCCTAACATGCTAAATATAGCAGATTTATTTGAAAAAGATGTAGGCTAGTAATAGAAGCTATTCCTGTGAATGTATTCCATATGGTAGTTAAATGGCATCTTCATGGAGCTGCAGATAAAATGGCTTTTTTGGATTGATAAATGGGGCCCTGTTGAAGAGAATAAGCCTGAAAAAGAAGAGCACCTTCTTTACACAAAACTAATTGGGTTTTTTCTAAACCACTTTACTACTATTAGAAACTTGCTCTCAATAATTGCCAGTGCTGCTTCTGAGCTCTTCAGACTGCTTAAAAAAAGGGTGATGTTTTTGATAACAGAAAACAAACTACAGTTTTCCAATTTACAGTGAAATCTTGTGTGAATGGGAAAAGAACCTGGAATACTTAATATTGTTGAAATAATTGCCTTAGTTCTTAATAGTGGGAATATATATGCTCAACAAATGATTAATTGAATTGCAAGCTTTTATTTTAATTACAGGCTATTAGTACCAGAAAGGAATTAATACTGTAGAAATTAATAGTTATTAGTGGAGATATATATATATATGAATAATACAGTTATTGCACTTAAATATCTTGCTTTGAGTGTCCACTTTACATTTATAACTTGACTGTGGCTGATCAGAAGCTCAGGGGTTCTCAGTACAGCCATACCTCAGTCGTTTGGGTTTGGTTTCTAAAAATCTCTCTTGGTTCAATCACTTTAAAGTCTTGAGCTGATCCAAATATTCTCAGTTTTGCAACCCATACACAGAGCTTGTTTTCTTTTGACAGTCAGAAGACTGGTTTTGAATGGTTCATGCTTAAGATGAGTGTTTGAAAAGGACAGGAATGAGCAGATATTCCCAGATTGCTCAAAACTTGTCGCCTCTCTTGCGCAGATTCCGTTTGGCCGCCGCTTGCCATGTGACATCTATTGGCATGGGGTATCATTTCATGATAAGAACATCTTCTCAGGGCAAGTCAACAAGTTTCCAGGTACTTCCCTTCTCTTTCTGGTTTAAACAAATGCTTTAAAAATGGGATTATTTCATCTAGTTCTGTGTTTTGCTGGTTTTTAATGTGAATTACCTGCCCAATCAGCTGATAGTATTTTTGGTGTATTACTGGGTTTGGTGGGTGATTTCTGCTGAGGGGGTAAGGATATCAGAGTGGGTGTCTTGAACAATTTCTGAACTGAAATTTGTTTTGGAGAGAAAGTAGTTTTGATGAGAAGAATACTTCATATGTGTGAAGTTAAGAAAAAGAAGAGTGTTAGGCTATAATTTAAGTGAAGTATGCAATTACTGTCTGTTATCTGGCACTGATAACAGTGCCGTATCTTTGGATTTGATTTTGATTCAAAGTGGAAAGAATCTGTTTTGTTTCATACTCTGGCTTATCTCAGGGAGAAGCTCGAAGCAGAATTCCTTAAATGGATTTTTTAATATTGAAGAGTTCATGTCAGTCCTCATCTTATGATGACTCTTCTACTTTTTTAAGCTCCTTTTTTTTGCATTTAATCCCTGTTGAGATCTCTCTAAATAAGAGCTAAGAGCTTAGGTATTGACTTATCTAAGCCCTTTACTTCAGATTTATGGCTGCTGTTAGTGTGCTGTGAGCATAAGAACCTCAGATATCGAACTCCAGGCTTTATTTACCTTGGCTTTTTCCTGCCTGAGGGAAGTTCCCACTCAGGTGTAGGATGGTGTTTTCTGGTGGTTTGAATCTGTGTTAGATGAAGGTTACCTGTCTGTATTTTGGCTTCTACCTGGTGAACAAGTGGCTGCACAGGAATTAAACCAAGAGCCTTTCAGAACTAGAGCTGGTTTCCAGGAATGCTGTGCTAATTTGATGCAGGGTTTTACTAGAAACTTTTCCATAAAAATAGCTTTTTAGTCATGTTCCCTGCTTGTTTGGCTGTTCACAAAATAACCTGTTCTTTACAATGCAGATACTTAAATAACTGCAAAGTAAACACAAAGTGGTTGATTAAGTTACATTTGTACCTATTCCTGGAATGGTAGGTTAGAAAATAATTTTGGATTATGGCAAAGGTACTAGTTAATATTTGACTAAAGCTTTCTGTCTTTTATTCTGAGCTATATTTTTGAGAATTAATTTTTTTTCTAATATTATACAGAAACACATACAATAGAAAATAGGCAGGGCAATGCCACAATTATTGTGTCTGATTTTAAATCTCAAAAGCTGTTCAGCTTTATTGATAGCAATGACCAGAGTGCCTTCCCAGCAGGGTGAGCAATGATACTCTGAAATGGTAAATTTACTGTTAGGATGAGACTTCAGTGTGGGGCTTTTGTCACTTTGTTCTCTTCCCAGGCATGACAGAGACCGTGCGGAAAATTACCCTGACTCGGGCCATGAGAATAATGCAAGATCTGTTTCCTCTGGAATACGATTTCTACCCTCGATCCTGGATTCTGCCAGATGAACTTTCCCTCTTTGTGTCTCAGGTACATAACTTTTACTCTCAGGATACTACAGTGATGTGGATGACATCTTTTCCAGTTTGCCTGGGATCAGTAATGGTCTGGATGTCTGGATGTTAGCTTTGTTATGTTCTGGAATAAACTTCAAAACAAATCCACTTCTCTGCTGTGCCAGGAAAGGTGTCTGAAAATTGAACCTGGTAGAGCCATAAGCCCTTTAACTACATGTTCTGCTGGCCTGAGAAGGTTCCAGTACGGTGTGGTGAGTGTGGTGCTTCACCAGCTTCACTGTCACTGAAATCCTTTTAGTCCACTTGGCCTGTTGTACCCAAATCCTTCAGAAGAGCATTTTGTTCTGTGCATTGTTAAATACACTCACATCATCTCATGTTAAACTGTTGTTTTGTTTAATACTCAGAATGTAATAAAATGCCATTCTTTTTCAGCTTTTTTGAAAAAGAGTGATGCTGTGTGTTGGTGTTTGGTTCTGTTATTACAAATAGTTTGAAAATGTATGTGTTCATTTAACCCTGTCTGACTCGCCCAGGGTGTTCCTGCATCCTGCAGTATGCTCTGTTTGGAAAAGTGAAAGAAGAAAGGTCTGGGCTTTAACTCCTTAACTGAGTGCAACTTTTTAGCTAATTACCATATCTATAATCCAGCTGAATTAATTAACATATTTTAATAGATACTCTTCAAGTGGGCTGGGTCACGGCCATGGCACTGTGGTAAGACCAGTCTGTAAAAGGAATGTAAACAAGTGTTTAGCAAGGAATCTTGTTTGAGTGCACATGACTTGGAGGCAGACGCCGAGGAGGATGCAGGGGGTGGTGGGGATGAGCTTTTTGGGGGCACGAGGCAGTGCTGGGCCGGGCTGAGCTGCAGGTGCCACGCTCAGCCCCGAGTGCTGGCACCAGGTGGCACTGCGAGTTAACTCTGCTCTGCTTCCACTCCCTGCACTGCAAACGCTGCCGTTTGTGTTCCAAGAGGAACAGATGTCCAGTAACACACTCCTAGGAGTTTCCTTTGCATATGTTCTTCCATCTGTGTTGGAGAAAAGCATAGTTCTTGTTATCAAACATTATATTTTATGTTGTAAGAGTTTATGTTCTACTTAACATGAGTTCGGAGTGTAACCCCTCCAGAACAAGAAAAAATACAACCCAAAACATTCCAAATCCCCTGTGAACCATAAAAGGTTCAGAGCACTTTTCACTTGCAGTTTGGTGAGTTCTCAGTGGGAGTTCTCCAGTCTTTTCTGTTGTTTATTTGTTCATATGTGGTTTTGTTTGCTTTGCAACCCTAATGCTGCCAAAACCAGCAGCTCTCCGAGACTGCATTTCAGCTTGTTCACAGCAGATGAGTGGGGAGCAGCTTCAGTGGTGCCTACACGTCAGACATGTCCCTGGAGGAGCTGGGACACGCTGTTAATTATCAGAAGTCACAAACTGTGTCAGTGCAGGGGTAGGTTGGACACGAGAAGATGGTTTGGTGCTGTTTGTAGTGTAGGATTTTGTCACAAAGGGCTGGATGAGAAATGAACACCTGTGAGATTTTCCCTGTAATAGAAATGATTACTGAGAGAAGAAACTCCTTGAGAATTTAAATCTTGTTGCCTCTCCCATTTGCAATACAGCATTTCAAAACAATTTCTCTCTCAGATATCCTTATTGTGCCTCACTTCTGTAGTCATGATAATGAACTTTTTCATGTATCAATAGTGAAATCAAATGCTGTCAGCTTTCCCCACTTTCCCTTATACCTAGATTCAGGTAAAAAACACTACAGGTAATCCAATATTAATCTTCTGTGCTTTGAAAGCCAGTAATTGAGAAAACTGCACCGGAGGTGTGGTGGTTGAACTTCATATTGGAAATACCAACAAAAAGGTAGTTCCCTTAGTGTCATTTATATTGAAATGAGATGGTGATATGTGTTTTCATCAAGGGCTTAAAATTTCATTTCACTAAGTAAATATATATTTAGCTATTTTCAATATTCACCAATTTTTTATTTTCTAAACCATTTTGTACTAACATGTCACTGTAACAAGATGAGTTACAGATAAGCAAATCAGGTGCTGCAGTCAGTGCTCCTTCACTAGCAGGGAAGAATCTGTTGGAATGTGTGTGCTAAGGACTTATTTCTAACATGAAATTCCAGTTTCTGAAGAATACCTACCTTGGGATTCAAACCAGGACCTTGATTGTTCTCCTACTTCCTTCTTTGTGTTGTCTGTGAGGATGATGAATAGGCCAGTATGATTAATTTTTAATAAGAATCTAATTTGGATGGTCTAATTTCCAGCACAGCATATTTTTGGTGATTTAATCAAGTTTTCAGCTTTTGGATACCTCTTAGGCCTAGGCATGAATATTCCAGTCTGTGCTGTCAGATCTTATAGCCCATTATATGCATTTTTTCCAGAACACTATGTTCATTCAGCTGGTGTTTCCTTATGAAAGCCAAACCTGCAGATTTTCACCAAACTCTCCTCTTGCTGTTAACTGTAAATGGTTAACATGTTTTTTAAAGATAATTTTTTTCTGTCAAGCAAAGGACACAGAAATATCTCATTTCATATTAACTCATTTTCCTACATGACTGAATTTTCTAAGCCTGGACAAGCCTCCTCATAATGAGAATTTGAAAGAATATAGTTGAGGGGATTGTGGAGAATTGGAAGATGACTGTTGGGAATTTCCTTGAAGATCAAGAAACCATCTGTTTTCTTCAAGACAGTAAATCTGCTAAAAACCAGACTGACTCTGGATTACTATTCCCCCTTTCCCCACCAGCCTGTCTTCATCTGCCATATGTAGGTTTTGATGGACTAAAAAGCCTGAATAATATCCAGGCCTTTTAGTCCACTAAAAAAACAGAATAGAAAATGATGAGAAAAAATATTTGCTTCCTATTTTAAGAGGAGATCTGAGAGACCAGTGATTGTTACAGTGCAATATTTTTAAAGGCAGATTTTTTTGCATCTTCAGCAACAGTCCCTGAAAAGCATCTTCTCTTTTGGAAAGGTGCTGCTGGAGCAGAGCAGTCATGGCCTGAGGGGTGAGCAGCAGAGTGATTCTTCCACCTGGTGTCACAGAGGTTCTTCACTACTTTCTGCCCCAGGAGGGCATTATTGGCACTTTGTGTGTTCAACAGGAGTCACAGTGGGGTGTGTTTGGTCACGGAGGGTTAAGATTAGCCAGGTGTCTCTCTGTGGTGCTGACTTTAACAACGGCAAACCAGAGAACTCCTCTGCTCTGCAGGGTAATGTCACATCAGGGGAAGATTATTCTATAGTGGTAAAAAGACTAGGACATAAATCCTGCTTTCCTTCTTTGCTCATCTAGGCCTGCTGATCTACTTGGACCTATTTATCCACATGCCATTTATGTAAGCCTGACCTCCACTGAGGCGTTTTATCCCTCAGAGTGACCTATTTTGAAGAAGGATCTTTCACTGAGTCAGTGTGACACCTGTCCGTGAGAAAAATCCTAGTCTGGATAATGGATCTTGAATTTCTGCTGCAGCTGGTAGGAAGGCTTTTAGCAGTGTCTCTCAATGAAATGAATAACTGGGTAGGGTGGAGCCAGAAGTCCTTGAGGCCTTGGGAATGTCACTGCTGCCAGCACCAGGCCTCTCCTGGGGGTCAGCAGCCTGATGTCACAGCAGAGCTTGCTGCTCTAAAATCACAATGATCTGACCATGCTCAGTCTTTTGCTGTGGGCTCATTTTTTCCTCTTTCATTGTGCAGTTCCAGGCCTGATGGTGGCAACTGATTTGTTCTTTCTTTGTTAGCTTGTGTCCTCAGGCTTCTAAAAGTCAATCTGCAGTTGTTGCTGGCGAGCCGCGGGGTAAAAGCAGATCTGCGAGTGGGCTCAGCACGTGCCTGGCTGAAGGGAGAGGGAGAGCAGCTGCAGGGCTGGTGCCCTAAAATGTGGGAATGCAAGAAAGGAGCGGTCAGTGCTGGGATATCCCTCTGGTTTGGAAGGAAGAGGTTTTGAGTGCTTTATTGTCCTGAATCCCATGAATAGCTGATAAACCTGCTAGCCTGCATCCTGTCCTACTTTAGCTGCATTCTTTGTTAGGGCTCCCCTTTCTTTCTCAATTTCATTTCTGATTGAAGTATCCCCATCTCTGCAGTTCTGACTTTTTCTGTACAAGTAATAAGTAAACTAGAATTTATTTAGGCAGTGGGGAATATGCATGTAACATGAAAGCTCTGATATTCATCAGATGCATCAGTGATGTAGTTACACCAGTACACGGGTCAGCATTCCCCAGTTTTACTAACACTGGGTATCTGATGGTGAAAAATTTTCAGTGGTAGAAAAGGTATTTTTAGTGACAAATCTTTACTTCAGTTTTCCTTCTTCTGGTAGTATTTGCATTCATACCTCAATAAATAAGGCACCTTTCCTAAAGTTAATGATTGTCAGTAGTTGTTCAAAATGCAGCATGAAAGTTTAACTTTGCAGTTTCATATACATTAGTGACTATTAAAATGGATCTCATGGGATGTACCACATTTCTTTCAGTAAATTGGAACAGAACATTAAAAAGAAGTTCCTGAAATGATTTCTACAATGGCTTGTTAATTAAAAGTACCTTTTACCTGTACTAGTAATTCCCTACTTGTGCTTTTTTGTTTCTCCTTGTTCTTGTCAACACTGTTTATCTTCTGCATTCTTTTGCATGGTGTTTACTACTCTGGTGATGTGATCATGCTATTTTTATTTATTTTTGTTTACTGATTTTCCCAGTATCAGCCCTTCTGCCCCTCCCCAGTTAATGCCTTTCACTGTAATCTTTTCCTTCTAGTTCCATACGGCGAAGGACAGCGATCCATCCTGGAAGCCCACTTATATTGTAAAGCCTGATGGAGGCTGCCAGGGGGATGGAATCTACCTCATCAAAGACCCAGGGGACATCAGGCTGACAGGGAGCACCCAGAGCCGGCCAGCTGTGCTCCAGGAGTACATTTGTGAACCACTGCTCGTGGACAAACTGAAATTTGATATTCGTCTCTATGTCCTGCTGAAATCCTTAGAACCCTTAGAGATTTATATAGCCAAAGATGGACTTTGTAGATTTTGCACAGAGCCCTATCAAGAACCCACTCTCAAAAATTTGCACCAGATTTTTATGCACTTAACCAACTATTCACTAAATATCCATAGCGGGAATTTCATCCATTCTGAAAGTGGCAACACTGGCAGCAAGAGGACTTTTTCAAGCGTTCTGTGCAGCCTGTCTACCACCGGAGTTGATTCCAAAAAGGTCTGGTCAGATATAATTTCACTGGTGATTAAAACAATTATTGCACTGACACCAGAACTGAAAGTTTACTATCAGTCTGACATACCAGCAGGAAAGCCTGGGCCAACTTGCTTCCAGGTAAGTTGGAATTTCTGGCTGGAATGCAGTTACTTCTATGCAAAGATTAATTTTCTGGGTGTTTAACACCTTTTCTAAAAGGTTTCTCTAGTTATGTTGCTGCTCACTGGTGGGAGCTGAGAGCTCAGAGCTCTTCATCCAAGTCAAACCTCAGTCTCCTGACCTGTGTTACTGCCAGCCCTAAGCAAATACAGAGAATTTTCAATGGGTGTAGTTTGTTAGTAACAGTATTCACTCCAGATTCCATCTCCTACATGTCAGAAGTGAAGCTTTGCAAGTTCCTAACACAGTTTTGATCCTGGCAGTTTTGAGATCCCCTTGTCAAGGGTGCCAAGATTCCACACTGGCAGATGCAGTATTTAGGGATGGGAGTGGTGTGAAAGGAGCCATTAGTATGGGAGACAAATGGCTTCTGGAGTTATTCAGCACTATGTGGAGTTTCTCAGTTATTTCTCTTCTGCCCCTCAAATGTTTCTTCTTCCTCAGTGTTGCCATATGGACAAACACTGCATTCTGTAGAACACTCTGAGTAGAACTGAAGTGACATATTGCTTGTTATGCACAGATTTTAGGCTTTGACATTCTCCTGATGGAAAACTTGAAGCCCATGTTAATGGAAGTAAATGCAAACCCCAGCATGAGAATAGGACACGAGCGAGAGGTAAGAGTTCTCAATGTGATATTGGAATGAAATTGCTTAGGTTGGGCTTTTTTCCTTGTTTGAAAGATGGAAGCTGTCTGCTAATATGAAACCTCCAAGGTTCTCTGTAATTTTCTGCTTTGAAATCATTGCTAATCTTATACATAGGAAATATGACTTATTGGAATTGTGAAAGCTCTCCATCATCTTTGTCATAAATGCATTTATTCATCATCTCCTGCAGTCGTTAATTGTGTTTAGGGGATTGTTAATAATCTTTCTCATGTTTGTATACATAATATAAATGGTAACATCGGCAACAATCTTTTTTTTAATATTTCAGTTTACTAGAGAAACTTGCCACAATTTGTTGTAACATCATACTGAAAATGCAAAGGTGTTTGTGCATCCTTGAAGAAGTATTTTGTAATCCATCATCGTGTATTTAAAATGTAGATGAAGTGCATGAAGTTTGAGCAAATGTGGAATAAATCACCCTTAGTTCTGCAGTGAATAATTGTGTGCCTCTGTGATGTAAAGCTTTCTCCTGGAGTATTTGAAAACGTCCCAAGCCCTGTTGATGAAGAAGTGAAAGTTGCTGTCATCAGAGACACTCTGCGGCTGGTGGACCCTCAGAAAAAGAAGAAGAAAGATACCCAGTAAGTGTTGATTTTCCTTGGTTTTGCATCAGTGCCTTGCAATAACTAGAAAAGTGAGATTTTTTTTTCCTGAGAAGGTCCACAAGCTGATAGTAAATCAAGGTACACCAGTTCCTCTGGAATATCTTACTCTGAACTGGTGCAAACAGTTTAGTAACTCAGATTTATCTATTTGTGCTTCTACTTGAGGCCTCCTTTTTATTCAAAACAGTCATGAAACATAAATTTGTGTATTAATTTGCTTGCAAGTCACAAATTACTCTGAATGATTATATACTCTGAATATTGTATTTAAAAATTACTTCCTTAATCTGTGATAATAAACAGAGTTAAATTTATGATGTAGAAACAAGAGGAACTGCCTAAAGCAGCTTGCACAGGAATGCCTGTGGTGGGATCAGGCTGAGAGAAATCATATCTTCTTTTTTTTGATTAAACACTTTCTTTTAAGTAGTTCCTTGAAGACATGGAAGGGTGATTTTTTTTTTTTCCCCCCCTAGAAATTCTTGCTCTTAATTCTGCCTCTATGCTAGAGTATCCATTTTGTTCTTCTCTTGGCACTTAGTGGTAACCTGAAATGTTATTCACATTCTGTTATGATTTCAAGTGCAAATGTGCTGTCCTTTTGTAGACAGAGGCCCATGGACAAGACATGACTGATAATACTAACAAGTTCTGTATTATTGTAATATTATTATAAGATCAAACTCTTCCTTCAAAGGCAGTGCCACACAGAGAGGTTGCTGTGGTCAGTGTACAGAACGTTTTGCAAAGCAATTTATACTCTGTGTTGCCTGTACTTAACCTCTACCCTTAAAGATTACTTCAGTGCATGGAGCTGAAAAGGATCATTTTTTAACCTGTAATTATGTAACTAGTCATGTCAGGTTTTTCTGCTGAAGTTATGTCAGGCATTCATTAACTACATATTAGATATGGAAAAAAGGCAAATGATAATTACAAATAAATTGCTAGAGGATGCCAGTGTGTGTGGAAGGCTCATTCAGCTGAGGATTCTTCTCTGATGCATTTTGAGTGCTAAATAATTTCTAACAGGATTAGTTGGTGATGAGATAAACCACTGGCTCTTTGCAGCAAGAATCCATCGGTGGTGCAGCTTTTCTTTCAGGGTGATCTGGGTAACAGAACATCCTCAAAGATCTGTTTTTCAGATCACCCTGGTTTCTTTCTTGCAGGATGATCTGGTTTACAGAACATCCTGTAGATGAATATTTCTGTGTCTGCACCATCAGTCAGCCTGCAAAGGGCAGTGCCCTGTTGGTGTGCAGGAATTCGTGTGCCCACTGCCCACCCTGCCACTGACATTGACCCCTTCTGCTTCCAAGTGCTTTTTATTGAATTGGGAATGGTGTGTGGAACTTCTTGAGCAAAACTTGGTCTATTGATAGAAAAAAAAGTCTGAAAGAATTGTTGTTCAGACAGCTAGCCAGCAGCAAGCCTCGCAGACTCAAGGTTTGATGCTAATTAAGTAATGGGCAATCATGTCAATAAGGTTTAGCAATATATATAACACAGAGTTTGAACACACAGGGGGAATACTGAGAAGTCTGAGCTGCATCTCAGGTAAATATTCTGCTGTGGAGATGGATTTGATTTCCTTCTAATTATCTCCCAGATTAAAATAAATGAGGCATCTAAATGAAAGTGAGTTTTAGAAGTCATCCTGAAGTACTTCATTATCAGGAAAGATTAATAGCTCAGATTTTTTTTTCAGTTTAATTTTCCCTCATCTTCATGGTGTTTTGATATTTTTTTTCCTCCTTCCTATCATGCGATGTATGATATTGAAAATAAAGGTTGAACTGAATAAGATCAGTTTATTATTCCATACAGATCTCTTAACTTTTCCAACACAACTCCAGTCTTTACATGCAGGGGTTGCTGATAATTATTGTGGCAGTGCCAACAATTAGTGATTGAAAATCTGCAGTGATACATGTTCAAATTAATGTATTTAAATATACATGGTGTCTTCTTCCACAGCAGAACCCATCTTTTCCTAGTTTTAAGTCTCTTAATGTAGAACTCGAGTTTCACTCATCATTAAGAATTTGAAACGTTTAATAAAATAATATGGAAGTTACACTCTTTGCTCTGTTTGTGTGGCAGTGCTGCTCTCATGGATTTTAAGGCTTGAGTAGATGATGGCAAACATCCAGGCCATTGACGTGCTGGAGCAAACCCAGTGCTTTGTGTGACTGAAACTTGTCTGAAGCTTGTGTAGTAATTATTAAACTTGCTCTGGATCCACTCCTTACAACAGAGGTGCTGTTCACAGCCTGCTGAAGGTGGGATAAGGCTTCAGCTAAAGGAAATTTGCACAATTAAATGAATGGTCTAATGACACTGAACAACATGTAAAGTAAATCAACGTTACTTATGTAAACAGCAGTTTAATTAAGATAATCACTGATGCAAATCATTGTGTATGTTGTGCCTCCAACAGAAAATCCATTTCAAAAGGCTTTGCAAACTTCTATTTTTCTGTGCCTAATTTGGAATCTTGATAGTAGTAAAAAGGTTTTAGTTTCACTGTTTGGTTAATTATTAGCAATTTATTCTTCTTCAAATTGCATTAGATTGGAGGAGCAAAAAGGACTCTGGGTCTCATGTGAATGCTGTGTGTTCTCCACTGGGTATCAGATGTTTGGAGGTATAAAGGCAAGCTGGGAGGATCATTTGGAGCAGGACTGCTCAGTGTGTTATAGGAAGATCATTTATATCATCTCAGAAATGCTAATGACCCCACTTTCCTGTCCTGTCAAAAATATTTATGGCCTAGTTTATTAATGCTAATTAATCCAGCAATAATAAGGGCTTCTTTGTATTTTGGTTGCTGTTGTTTACTCTGTGTCCCAGTGTGATCTCTTGCATTTACATGCCTAGTTTTGTACATATCTCAAGACAGAAAATAAACGTTTTATTCTTTTGATAAAGAAATCATAGCGTTATGGCATGAGTGTCATTAGAAATATGAGTTGCTCATGGAATAAAATCTGCTTTTTCCTTGCTAGAGATGATGAAGGAGCAGCTCCCTAAGTAATATAATGACTTTTATTCAGCTCTGAAATAGCCATTGACAGAAGAAAGAATTGAAACACTTTGGAAATGAAATGAAATTTAATCTATGGCTGTTACAAAAACAATCAATTCCTTGTGCCCTCCAAACTGAATGCTTTTGGTTTATTACCTATCACGCCCTTGCTGTTTCATTGCTGGTTTATCTTTTCTGGGTGCTGTTCTCTGTACATGCCACTGCAGTGCTTTTTTCCATTTGAAACCAGCCTTGAAATTTATTTGTGATGTTCTGATTATTTTTTTTTCCTTTCTTTTTAAAATATGTCAGGTACAATTCTCTTCTCTGGGTTCTGTGGCTCTAGCAGATGTCAAATATGATTAACTAATTTCCTGAGTAGGAAGAACCCCAATGTGGTTGCTCTCAAATTTTTGCAAGATCAGCATGCACACCCTGGCTAATGTCACTCTGTTCTGAGAGCACCCTGTAAATATTAATGTCTGTCAGATTGACTTTTTTATTTTATTCTTTTGCTGTTAGGAAGAAATTCAGTCAAGGTTTTGTAGAACTTGCTACACAAAAGATCTTCCTCTTTTCTTGCACAAAACAAGACAGTTCATTTTTTCCACTGTGTTGATTACACAACTCTCTTGAAATGATTCCTTTTTGAGATAGAGGAAAAACTGAATAGTTTCTAGGAGGAGAATGGGATCTGTATTTAATGAAAACATGAATTAATTTCTGGTCATTCTACTTTAACATGCTTTTTGCCTGAAATGTGACTTATTTTGAAGTGGCAGCTTCTTTAGGAGATGTCACCTGCTGTGCTAGTGACCAATGGGTCTGACCTTGTCACTAAACTGCAAGAGGAGTTTGGGTCTTTACTTAAACAGGCCTCCCAATAAAGGTTCTCTTTTGTATGTTCCAAAGACATTTTCTAAACCCTGATGCTGTTTTTAATTTCTTAATTTTGGGGAGCAATTTTGTACTTTCTTAAGGAAAGTCACGAAATCACCTGTTCAGCTGCATTCCATTTATTTTCCAGATATTTTTCTTCAGTTTCATAACCTCCCCTGATGGTTGAGTCATGTTTAATGGAAAAATGAAAATACACTGTGCAGAGATGTCTCGAGAGTATGATTAGCCTAGATTTTGTTGATGATAAAGTCATTCTTGCCATTTATTACTGTGTTTATCTCACTATCCTTACTGTAAGGTTATGATTGTGTGACAGGGGTGGCTTAAGAGGGTCAGAAACTCAGTGCACAGACATGTGGAGAGGCTGGATGGGAGAATGCTGGTGCTGCAGCTATCACTGATCAGAAAATGATGACTGTTCTTCAGGCTGGCTGTAATGCATCTTAGTTTCCACTGCTGTGAGCAACTGTATTATGTTCCTCAGGGATTCATTACTTAGGCTTGTCAGTGCCTTTTGCATTCTATGGAGTGAGTTTAGTGCCTATCAAAATAAGCATGTAATAAACCCAGCTATGGAAGTATCAGTGTTTGGGTTTCCATTTGCTAATTGACTTTATGAGCTGACTGCCGGAGCTTTCACTTGATTCCTGTATCCCTT
Organism: Vireo altiloquus; assembly: GCA_013396875.1. NCBI lineage: Eukaryota > Metazoa > Chordata > Aves > Passeriformes > Vireonidae > Vireo > Vireo altiloquus. Next base: position 961,806 of record VZRF01012770.1, read on the forward strand.
TACTTGCAGCTATTTGAATGCCTCTCAAGCACCATCTCTTCATTCCAAGCCTTATTTCTACCCAAGACTGTATAAACTCCTATGTGTAGCTTTCTTGAGATTGATCTTTCTCCTCTGGTTCATTTTGGAGGCTGACACAATTCTTTACTCCATCAGTCAAAATGACCCAGCGTTCATATTCAGGCTCATTGTGCCAAAGCCCTTTGGAAGCACACTGAATTAGCCCTTTTCTCTTTCCTAGAGGGCTTTCTGGTTTAGTCCTTCATCAGGCAATCTGCCAGCTCTGCTATCAATTCGTGTCTGTTACATTAGCCCAGGCAGCTTTTGATGAGTTAGACGTGTGAAGGGAGACTTTTAAATGTGATGTTTGTCAATGTTCCTTCAGTTCAGGTTACTGAAATGTTAACTTGGTTTTTCTGTAGTTGGAGAGTATTTATTTCTACTGCTATTTCTCATCCTGCTCAAGAAGAACTTGCCTCAATGACTCTTCAGTTCTGTGAAGCAGATGTTGTGGTATCTTGATCCTTGCTCTCTGTTCTTGCTTTTCCAATTATTTATCTGCTACATCCTTAAGAGCATTTAACCTTTCTCCTATTGATTAGGACAGGCCCTATTGGAAATTGTATGAACTACAGTGTGAAATGTCCCTCCATGAAGGGAAGGATTTGGTAGTGCTTGACTGACAGAATAGCTCTACTGTGGTTTTAAGAGCCACTTACTTGTACTACAGCAGAAAATACCACACTGAGTGCAGAACACTGGCAAATAATCTGAATGTGCTGTTGCAGAAGTCCCAACACAGAAAAGAGAATTAAATCTGATGATAGATCTTTTAATTTCTAAGTGGCTATAATCTGAAATATAATCTGAAATGTTTTAATTGACCAAAAATGGGTAATAATGGGTAATAGCATTTCTTTAAAAACGGCTAAAACCACATCCCTTGCATAGATACAGATTAATTTATTATAATTCCTATTTTAGCCGTCACCACTGCAAAAAGTGCTGTTATTCATAGTCCAGTTTTGCAAGCAGGTCTGTGTTTGCTCACACATTGTATTCCAAGCACTCACATCTTGGCTGGACAGGCTGTATTTTAACTTGCACATAAAGAGTGAATTCAGTCTTATCCTGAATCTCTTGCAATGACCCCATATTGAGGGACAGCTGGAAGTGCTTACAATGTACTAAGCAAGGGAGCTGATGACAGGCCCAGCTCATTTGGAAATTTTAATGGGCAAGAACTGATATGGGTTGCAGGATTTGAAAAGGTTTCATTTTCAGCACTGTGGAATTAATTGGCCCAAACCCGTGGTGTGCTTTAGCAGTAATTGGTGTGTGCAGTGCCCCCAGCTCCGGGGTGAACCCAGCTCTGGGTCTGTGCTATCAAATTGGCAATGGAGACTAGTTAGGCCAATTAGACTTGAATCACAATGTTTTGAGATGCAGCTAATCTAATTAGTTTGTTATCGACATCTCTTTTCTTTCTTTTTTCTCTCTCGTGAGCAGTAGAGGGAGGAATGGAGATAAACTGAGGAATGTGACCTGTCACAAGTGTCTCCATAAAATCTGAACTTTGCAAACATTTGAATGTATCAAAACATGTTGTAGCAATTACATCTCTTAGATATTCACCCCATATTACAAGTTGATCACTAAGAAGGGTTTTTTTGCTTTTTCCTGTCTTACAATGACTCTTACATAAAAAGAAAGCCTTTGTGATAAAATACAGAGAAAAAGAAAAATATGTCACTTTCCTCTAGTTTTTTAGTGCAGCCACAAGATTTGCTGTCATCTCCAAGGTCTCCCCAAAAAGAAGAGAGGTCAGGAATAAAGGGGTGGCTGCTTCATCTCTTTCCACGTGGCATCAAAACAAACGTGGAGGCAGCAGGTCTAAATACATGTTTGGATTCTGTTATATGATTAGAGATTTTCAGTGAGTCTTGATGGTAAGAGACCCTGGTTTAAGGCAGGTTTAGATGCAGTTTGTGTCCCTCAGCACTCTCCCAGCAGCTCTGGCTGGGGCAGGGGAGCAGCAGCTGATGGTGCAGCTCTGTTGTCCAAGCCTCCTTCCCAAACAGCCACGTGGATCTTGGAGCTCCTCTGGTGTCTGCTCCTGCTCTGACTGAACTCTAACAAAGTAAGCTGCTTTGTGGTGCTTTGCTTTGTTTTTTAAACCATAAAGTCAGCAGTACTTCAAAGCATCCCTGGGAGCTGTGTTGCATGCAGATGTTTGTTGTATCTGGGCATTGCTGATGGGAAGCTTCAGTTGAAACCAGTGAAAATTCAGGTTAAATATGGTCAGAAATTTGCTCAAGTCATATTGGATAGGATATAAAACAATAGCAAGTCTGACCTTATTCATCAAGTACTGAAGTGTTTATTTAAGTGTTTGGTGGAGTCAGCCTTCCGCTGGAAGGGACCTTAAAGATCATCTTGTTCCACCCCCTATATTTTCCTCTTTAGTTTTCAATACAAGAAAACTGTTGTAGTTTGAAGTTAAATCCACTTTTTTTTCTCTCTTAAATTCTGGGGCAGAGGCAACATCTGCGTGTGCCTTCCCTGTCTGGAGGGGGTTCACTGAATTTCGGGAAGGAGATTAATAGTTAGGTTTGAGTGCAAAGTGTTTGTTCCTGACACTTCAATATGTTAATCATTTGAGTTTCTCTTATCAGCAAAATCATCTTCACCTCCAGGTAGCCTGTAGCTTGCTAACATAATCTGGGTTTTGGGTGGTATTTTACTGCAGGAGCAGTGATTCAGCTGCACTCTCCACTGTAGAGCTTTTTCCTGGCTTTTGTATATGTACAATATCCATTACTAATCTGTGGTTAAATGCTTATTGAATGAAATTTGATTTTCAGAGTATTAGCTTAACTGCCTTGTCTAAAATGAAGGTATATGTGTATTTAATTGGATGTTTTTTCCCCTTTCACCTTCTTGAGTGTTTGTGCTGCACAGAAGCAACTCTGCCTTTAAATCAGTTTTCCCAGTTGCTCTGTTATGTAAACTCCAGTAACTTCTAATTTTCTGTAATCTCTCTTATACTGAATTGCTTCCCATCAGATAGTTTTCATGGCATAAGTGAACAGGAATGTACTATAAACAGGAATTGTAGTTACACAGTGTGTATTTATGTCTGGATGAACAGCAGGGCTATGTGTATATGGTATAAAAATGTCAGATTTCTTACCTGTCTCCTTGACATCTTTACAATCTCTATGTTTTCTGTAACTAAAACTGCAACCAACTGTGATAGTTTTGCATAAAATCTCTGGGAGGAGCCCTGAATGCTTTGTCTTGGTCTCCAGTTCCATCTTCCAGTTCCTCATGTCACTCCTGAGTCGTGGCATGTACTTTGTGTTCTCTCAGGGACGGCACAACCCATGAACAAATTGATTTCAAAAAATCAGATTTCATGCAGCCTGGAAGATGTTAGAACCAATCGATCAGCCAAGGGCAGACTGAGGTGCATCACCTCACTAGGAAAAGAAACAAATCACTCCTTGGAGTGCAGCTCCTGGGCCACATCAGAGTTGTAATAGATAACAGTGAAATGGAATAAAGAAATTATTTATATGGATTATATCCCTGAACACCAGTGCAAAGTTCTTATGTGCAGGTGCCGTCTAAGGATTAGAATTTAAATAACATGGATCTATATGACAGCTGGAAATACCTTTTTTTTTCTTCAACAGGAGTACCCTGATTTCTTGGGACAAAGTTGAAAATTTTATCGTTTCCTGGCAAGGTGTTTACATTTCAAGACTTTTTCTTCCTGTTGTAATTATGTGATAAATGCAAACATTTATTTTTGCTAATATTTGGTCTTAAATAGACATGGAATGAGAAGTGGAGGAAAAATGGAGACTTACTTCACAGGTTTTTTTGCAGGAGGTTTATTATTCTCATTAGCTTCAGGCATCAGAAAGTTACGTGTCTCAAGCTCTGCACATAATGAGAGTGACTATTGGATCATAAACATATTTGAGAACTGTTTGCTTATTCCCCTGTTTATTCTCAAATAATGGTGAGGGAGTGCAAAGCAGGTTTTTAAGGGACAGCAATATTAAGTGCTTGGATTTTGGTTTGACTTAAGCAGAGGCATTGAGCAGAAAAATAACATTTTCCCTCTTACAGATATCCTTCAGGTGTCAGTTCTGCAGGATCCTGGTTTTATTACATCAATCACAAGCAGCTTAAGGCTTCCAAAAACATAGTCACAGACAGATGTTGAGCCTGTCTGGGGATTAGAAATATCCTCTTCCATTAAGTATAAATTAACTTAATCACCAGGTATGAAAGATAAGCAGCATAAACATCATTCCCTGAAGCTTTCATTAAAATTAAAATTCTATTTAAAACTAGGCTCGTACTTTCTATGACTTGATCCCCCTTCAAAGAGATTATATCTGCTGTAAATTTTTACAGTGACAGAGTGACAGAAATTAATGTATTGGGGGCAGTGATGTACTCTATAATTTAACTTCTGCTGCTAGTCATCTTTCAGCAAGAGAGATGATTGGCTTATTTTTAAGTAATAATTGGTCTCTAGTCTCTGAAACACTGAGAAAGCAATAAAACTGCCTAGCACCCAGTTGCCTCAAAATGAAAGCAGTGAAGTCACATGACTTAATAGCAGTGTAATCATCAGTAGTGTTATTTTGTGTATAAGAATTCACCTGCTTTAATAGGAGGATAAAGGCTGATAAAATGCAATTGCACTGCTGCTTTCTGCTCTGCTGGGTGACAGGGTAAAGCTTCTTTTCTGTCCCAGCATTAGCACAACTGCTTTCTAAGAATAATTTCCACATGGGAAGAAATATCCTGGGGTTTGGTTTTTTCTGTTCTACTGTAAGACACTTGGTGGTCTAATTTCAGTGTATTCCCAGGCTTTACAGCTGGTTTGCCTTGGCACTATCTTGCATTATTATTTTTTGGGCATGCTTTTCTAAAGAAACAAAAGAAACTCTGGAGAAATAATGAGGCACATAAGTACCTTGAAAGCAAATAGTGAACACAAATAAATCTACTAGGAATAATAACAGCTACCTCCACAGAAAATAAAGTATTGGGGACTATATTTAATGATCTTTGTTCTGTAATAATTTTTTGCTACAGTGGAACAAAGTCTTTGGATGCAGGATTTGCATTGCTTATCCATTATTTCGTTACAGTAATTCCATATTTTCTGCTGCACTCATGGCTGACAGGTAATAACATAAGCATTCACTGCTTGTGTTACATTAAAGGTAATAAATCTGTAGTGAATACAGAATGATATCACCATTATTCTTAAGAGGAGAAAGTTGGAAGTAAAGAATCTCCATTAATAATTAGGAAATAGCTGGGTTTTTTCAGCACCTGAGACTCCTCAGATGCATTTCTCCTTTAATTATTTAAACTACGAATTAGGGAGGGCTATAGAAATCAAACCCCAGCTCCAGTCTTCTGTGCATATGAAATGAAAATGTCAGTAATGTTCTCATCCATGGCTTTGTGTCCCTGGTGTGGAGCAGATCAGGATCCATGCCAAGTTTGTGCATCTTGGAAACACTCATTAACACTGTGTGAAGGCAGCAAACTTTCCAGTCTTCTGTTTTCTGCCAAAAGCTATTTAATCTTTAATGAGAAGTGTTTATATTTATAATAAATCCATCAATCTGAAGAGGCAGTGAACCATCCTTCTCAGAAAGGGGACTGATGGCTGTGGCAAACAAACACCACTCCAGGGACAGAAACGGAGAGCCCGGAACGGGAGGATGCTGCGGGTGAGAGCTGCTCTGATGGCTGCTGACAGGCTGCAGGGGCAAAGGCTGAACTTTTCCAAGAGTCTAATAAATTATTTTGGTTTTCTTAAGCAAATGGCAAAGCTATGGAGTACATTTTATCTGTGGATTCACCTAAAATGTGTTGGCCAACTCTCGGCAGCAAGCAGCGCTCTGTGTCCTTCACCCTCCCACAGGGACACCATGTCAGGCCTGGAAGCTGCAGGTGAAGTTTAAAATCTAAGTGAGGTGATTTCCCCAGTTTATTTCTTTAACTGAGATACAGAGTTTTTTCCTCTCAGAGAGAGATGGGAATTCTGCTTTCAGCATTTTCTGCTTCCCAGAGACAGGACAGCTGCTGTGTTTTCAAAATGTATTTGGTGTGATCAGAAGTTCATTGTCTGCCAACAAGGTGGTGATTATCAATCCTTATGTTTAATCTGATTGATTCTGCTCTTTGAAATATGGACTCTTTATTGGGGTTGCTTCGCCTGCCTCAAAGCATTCTCCAAAGTGTTGAATAAACTCTATGTAAGAGCCATCATTTTTCTAACATAATGGCAAAAATCTCTTTTATCTCTCTGGGTTTAACATTCTTTTAATACTTCTATCTTTGTGCAACTATATTATTATTTTGAAAGGTGGAAATTCTTGTGCTATTAATGTTTTTTTACTTTGCCAGAGGGTGAAGAGGGGATGAATATTAATTTTCTTCAAATGACACTCACGAGTGGCCAGAATGAAACAAAAGCTGATTACTCACACAACATGCAGGCAAACCATGAAACTGCTTGCTATGACATCCTGGGAGTGCTGGAAGTCTCTGTGTTAATAAAAGTAATGGGATTAGTTCATAAAAGCAAATTCATGAATGGTTGATAATGCGGAGACACTGCTCTGGCTTGGCCTTAGTTTCCTAAATGATTTATTTCTGTGAATGAGCACAAGAATATATTTCCTTCCTACACGCTCCAGGTACACTTATCTGTTCTTTGGAAGGTCCATATTCTGTAGTGGTAAATTGGTGGAGAGATAGATTTGTCATGCAAAATATTCTCTGCTTTTAACTATGTTAACATAGTCCTTGCTTGGAGAATAGAGGCTCAGCTGAGGGAATAATTATAGCTTCAGAATCCAGAACATAATATTTTCTTTTATTAGGTAAGCAGTTGTAAGCTGATACTGAAATTACTTAATTTATACTTCTAGCAATGCCCTAAATGTAAAATACATCAAGTGTGCATTCTTAGAAATATTAATATTGTGATTCTTACCTCATTTTACTCTGAATTTGACAGCTAAATTTTATATACAAGTATACAAAATGCTGCAAATTTTGAAGCCTTTAATTAGTAGTTGCAAATTTGTTTGTCCCCTAGCAACTTGTATTTGCATAAAGATTTAGGCTGGTCAGAAAGAAAGGGATAAAACATAGATGGAGGAAACATTAATAAATTAGTAATCATGTATAAAAGATAAGTAGTCTTAGATGTCATTTCCATAAGCTTTATTAAAATTTAAACTTTTTTTAAAGCTGCACCACAGTTGATCATTTCTAAAGAGTGATCTGTCATAAGCTGCAGAATTAGAGAAACTAATGTATTGAGGTCAGACATTAGTATGTAAATGAAGCTTTGCTTTTTTTCTGTGTGGCAACAGAAGCATTACCTTATGTTTGACCTTTCATTCATTTGCCTGACTCAGCTGTGTCAGTCAAAACAATTAATTCTTAACGAGCAGCTTTAAAGAGCGGGGCTCAGCTTTCTTCTCCTCCCCTTGCCTGTTGGAAATCCCGTGGGAGAGGAGCTAATGGAGGGAACCTGGGCAGGATTCTCTGGAGATGTGGAGTTCCTGGCCCCTTCCCCACAGCAGCACCTCGCTGGGTGCAGGAGGATTTCAGGGCCGAGCCCTGGCACAGGGTGCCCAGAGCAGCTGTGGCTGCCCCTGCATCCCTGGAGGGTTCCAGGCTGGACGGGGCTGGGAGCAGCCTGGGACAGTGGAAGGTATTCCTGGTCATGGATGGAACTGGATGGGCTTTAAGGTCCCTTCCAACCCAGACCATTCTGTGACAGGTAAGATTACAAAAATGAGTACTTTTGTATTTTTCAGTTGACTGCTGAGCTAAAGGTTGACACGGAGATGAAAATAGCCCTCATGTTTTCACTCTTGCTGAACTTGCAGCTGTATTTCTGCTCTTTGTAGCTCCTTCCTCTTCACATCATCTCTCCTCTCTGCTGGTTTTTTTTTCCTCCTCCTTTCCTTCTACTTTGCTCTGAGGAAGCTGCTGATCCTGGGCTTTGGCTGGGTGACCCTTGGGGAGTTGTGTCCCTCACGGTGTGGCGCTGGCAGATGGCAGCCAAACACCAGAGAACGTTTAATGGGGCATTGCAAGGAGTGCAATTTGTCTGAGTGCTGAGGCAAGAAATGTCTGAGGCAAAAAATGCACCCTTTCCTTGCAAAAATATGCAATTACAGTAAAATTCTGTATTTATAGGCACTGCACTCAGCTGTATGGACCTACCCAGGCAGTTTGTCTTAATTAGTCGTGTTGAGACCACACCGAGGCGGGGGCACACAGGTGTGTGAATAATACAGAAAATAAACTTTTATTGAGGGAGTGTCTGTGGTAGCAGTGGAGAATTGTACCGTGAATATAGTCAGTGTAAATCAGGGAAGGTGAGTGTGCAGAATAGGCAGCTCTGTGGATCAGTTCATGTCACAGACGAGGCCTTGTGCAGGTTTGCTTTGGAAAGTCTGAGTTTTATTAGAGGTGCAAAATATATCTTGCACTGTAATTCAAGTTGTACGATCAAATTAATTGGGTTCTAGTGTATTAAAAAAGGAAATGTAAGGAAATCTGGTGGGGAGAGCTAAAGAATGAAAACAAATCATTAAACTTTACGAAAGTCCTAACCTGCAAAAGCAAACAAAAAAGTATATTCCCTTTTTCTTCTTTTTTACCAAATGGAAGTACAACATTTGGCAATAACAACTAAATTTAGTTTTCTTGTTCTGATTTAAATATTTTACAGACTTCCCCAATGCATAAGTGGAAAGGAATGAGACATGCAGTAGCATACGAAAAAAAGAGCTGGTTTTAATTTTAAAATACCTTTCTAATAAGAAGTATGGATTTAAGAGCTCTCTCAGTAAAAGTAAAAATGGGGTGCTGGTTCTGAGTTTTATCCATGACCTCAAATACAGCTGTAGGCTTTTCTCCATAGAAAGGAGGGGAAGAAGGAAATTCTAGGTGAGAGTTTAGAGCCTCTGCTTTATTGCATTCAAGAATATTTTTTCTTTGACCAAAACACAGGGGTTTTTTATGACCCTAAAACAAACCAAAGATACTTTAATAATTTAACTGTGTCCATTCCTCTTCAGCCAGGGAGGCAGAGTCTATTATGGCTCCCAGCAGTGATGATGTGGCCAGAGCACTGCTTCTGGTTTGGCTGTTCTCTTCGTTTCTCCTTGCTGTGGAGGAAGGATGGAGGCTGAAAAATGAAAGCCTGGAAAAAACCTCTTTTAAACTACTTCCTCAGAAGTTCCAGGGACTGCTGTTCAGCCAGGAAGAGGTGTGGGTTTGTGAAGGAACTGCAGGTTTGCAGATGAAATGTTCCCAAGCCCTGTTTCAGGGGGATGGACAAGGCTCCAGCCTCGCTCCGAGAGCGCTGGGCCAGAAGTCAGTGCTCTGAAGCTGATTCCTTTAATAGTCTCTTTAGTGTTTTCTATAAAAAATGAAATATCCTCAGCTCTGCTTGTGCCTTTTAAAGTAAAGCTTTATATTTTTTAAACTAAAAACATTAATGATGAATGAATAATGTACAATCCAAAACATTGTTGAATTTAGAATGAGAAAGGGTTTGGGGCTTCCAGGCATCATTAAAATGAGAGTTATGTTACAAACAGCACAACCTTCTCTCTACAGAGTACAAGGTTTCACTTTTGGTCAAGGTCTGGTTCAACTGGCTGAAGATTTGAATTTTTAAATTCACGAACAGACCTTTTAAGATTAAAAATAGAAGCTTGTGTGCTTGTTGTTTCTTGGCTCTACATGCTCTTGCTCTTTTGGCAGGTGTTCAATGGCAGTGACACCACCATCCAATCTTACATGAGAAAGAACAAAACGAATAACTTTAAGCTTTACTTAACTAATGACAAAAATAACATTTATTTTTCTACCTCGCTATCTGCAGCAAAAAGGAACATTATTCAATACTACCTAAGCTTGTTATTTATTTTTAAAGACTTTTTAGGCTTTTATAAAACAATTATCACATTTATAGACGTTCAGCCTCAGTGAATATAAGTGTGGATACAAAGGAATACCATTGTTTTAACATTTTTGCAGCATTAGCCTTAAAAGACCAGATGCTTTTTAAACATCAGTGTGACAGTCCCACCCAAGCAGCAATGGCTTGGTGTCCACAGCAGCCTGGTCTGTGGGAGGTGTCCCTGTCACTAGAGAGCACGAAAAGAACACATGCACACACGCAGTGAGGTGAAAGGAAAAAAAGAAGGAAGTTTTTAGTTTTTTGTCTTATATACAATTTTGTGGAACCCCGTGGATTGGATAGTGAGATCCTCTCCTCTCCAACTCCACTGCTTCAGGTAGAAGTCCATCAAAAACCTCTTCTATCAGGAATGGAATGAAAACAAGAGAGACAGTTACAGAAACACTACTTTGTTTATATGCAATGCGTGAGAAACTCCATAGCAAAAATGCAAACAGAATCAGAAGGCTGAAAACTAGGGCGACATGTCCCCATGGCAGGGGGTGGACAAAATGACCTCTAGGGTCTAACAGAGGCTTTAACCCCCTCTGTGTTTCTGCAGGTGCCAGAGTTTGAAGCAGGCGCCAGAAGCGAGCGAGAAGCTGCCGGACGCTGCCAAGAGCGTGGAGGCTGCTCTGCCCTCGGTGTGCCTCAGGCAGGTGTTCCCCAAGTATGCCAGCTACTTCAACCACCTGTGCCTCATGGACAAGGTGGCTGCCTTGTTCATCCACTTCCTCGGCGTCAAAGGGACAACCAGGCTGGGGCCAACGGGATTCCGCACCTTTATAAGGTCAGTCAGGTAAAAGCTGGCCCTGTTGGTATGCTCTTGGCTTTGCAGGTGTTGTCTTGCCTTCCAACATGGAGCCAGTGCCTGTTCTGGGATAAAAATCTATACATTTCTATCATTCCAAGCTCCTAAAGTACCTGACCTGTGAGTCTGTGTCTAGGAGGAAGTTGGGTCTTTTTTTGACAGCAGATCAGTGATACTTTGGCAGATACAATTTGCCGTCTTCCTCAAGGTGTCACGTTCCCAGTAAGCAGTAGAAATATCTCTGGGAGGAAGTGACAACTGAAATTGGGTCACTTGATGTGATTCTGTCGGCTGTGTGGGCACCGCCGGCCGCCCCAGGCCGTGGGAAGGATTCCCAAATGCCAGTTCCTGATGCACAGTGCAGGGAGGATTTGCGTTGTGAAATTTCACCTTGCAATGTCAAGGAACTCAATTTATTTTTTTCACATACTTTTTATTTAGGAGGGATTTTTTCATTGTTTTTTATGGCTATATCTGTTCTAGTCATGGTACAAATACCTCATTTTCTGTCTTTCATTGACTATGACAAAAGAAATGAGCAGCAGCAGCAGATGTACTCTTAAAACACAGATCCTGTTTCTATGCAGATGCATTTAGCATTCAGGAATGAATATAAAACAACTTGGTTTATACAAATTACAGTATATAGAAAATGTCTGAAGGCATCTGCTCCCTCCACAGACCACGACAGGATTGCATCCAGTTCTGTATTTTCTGTAGTTTAATCCAGCCTTATTTTGGCACTTGTCAGAGGAACACAGAATAAATGCCAACATTTTCTTTTAAGACTATTCAGATGAATTGCCATATCTCAATGAAATGGTATTTTCAGTTTCTTAATGCATGTCAAATTAAACTTTTTAGTACTGGCAGATATTTTGTTTATTTTCTCCCAGAGGATCTATACTAGCTATAAGGCCCTTTTCTGAGGAGCTGTCATTGCTGCTCATTTCAGGAGGAAGGTCAGGTTTCTGTGTGTTGTATCACTTTTCAGGAATAAAATGGTACACGAGTGGGATTCTGTGTGTGGGCAAGTGCTTGCAGACTGTCCACCCAAATTCTAGCTCATCAAAATCTGTTCTCCTTTAATATTGTCTTCATTCTAAAAAATAACTAAAAGGGAAATACTGACTGTGTCTCTAGTCCTTGCTTGGATGCTGCCTGAGAATTCTTGGGCTATCTAGGCAAGGCCTTGCCCTATTTTAAGGGAGCTCTGCTGATGTTAGTAAAGAGTGAGATTCATTTCAATTATCCAAGTTTGGAGTGGGGTTTTTTTGTTTTTTTTTTTGTTTCTTTTCTGGTAAGAAATTTTGGCCAGCTCTTTGGCATGTGCAGTGGTTGCAGCCAGGCTGCCAGACATCTGGAAATCCTGGACATGGGGCCAGTTCCCATCCACTGATGGACACTGCTCTGTGGACTCAGACCACACAGGAGTCACAGCCCCAGCTGCATTCAGAGCTGTTTCCACACAGAGTTCTGTACCACAAGGGTAAATCCCCTCAGTGTTCAGGCATGGAGAAGTAAGGCCGTGCCTGAAAGCTTCCTCCAGCCTTTTCCAAACAGGATCAGTCAGACAAATAAAAGAGTATTTCTCTGTGCAAACTCTGCCTCGTGTAGATAGTCTATGCAGATCTGTGGTGTACCAATTAATTCCATTCTCTTACAGCCTCAGAGTACTGGCAATAGCCTGGGAGAAAGCTCTGTGTAACAGTCAGGTCATATTTTTAATTGAAATATTCTGGGTTTGGGCCTGTTCCATTCAGATAGGAGCACTTAATGAATGCTGGTTTGTTTGCTCTCTGCTGTGTGTGTTTTATTAGACTGATCACGTTATAGTGGATCTGTACACATGAAATGGGTAAACTTTTCTCCTGCAAGTTGCCCTTGCAGAATTTTTCCTTACTTGGGAGTTCAGATGTAATGAGAATCTCTTCTTTATTTTGTTTCTTTTTAACAGAAACTGCAAACTGAGTAACAGCAATTTTTCAATGGCTGCTGTAGATATCCTATATATCGATATCACAAGGAGGTGGAACAGCATGAGCATTGACAAAGAATCAGGTAACACAGGTTTGTATTCAAAAACTATGGAATCTGGCTTTTGGGGTTATTTTCTTCAATTTTAGTAGCTCAGGTACACCTCAAACATTTGATAGAAATGGGAACAAGCCATGTACACCTGAGGCATGCACATACACAACCAATTCTTCTGGTTAATGCTGTGGCAGTTACCCTTCAGGGTAGTACTACTTTGGGTACGTGAGGGTCATCTCAGTTTCAAAATCTAAAATTTGAGTATTTGCATTTAGCATTTCAGGGTGGGTATAAATCATGTATGTAGTTGGCTGATAGAATTTCACCAGGAAAAATAACAGACATGCAACTGAATCTTCAGGCTTTCAAAAATTAAGAGATTTGTGGATGGTGTCAATGAACCTGTTATTTTCTGAGTGTTAAAACACAATCCACCTGTTTCTGTTGGCTTTGTGTTTGGCCCACTCCCAGCTGTAACCAAGATGGGCACAATTCTGTTGTTCTAAAACAGCTTCTAACTTTTTTCATAATATGCTTCACATGAGTGTCACTTCTGGGGAGAAAGTGTGTGTGCCACCAGAGGTGCTTTCCCTGCCTGCAGCTCACCGTGACTGATAAAATAATTTACTGAGCTGGCAGCTGCTGCTTTCAGATAACTCAACAATTCCTTTGCAAGCTGTTTTACAGCCAAGATTGTAAACGACCCCAGCTGCAGCCTTGGTTGAGAGAAATTATACTTCAGAATGTAATTGTCATATTTTGAAAAGGTGCCTTTCCTACAGCATCAATAAGCCAACGCAGTTAAAAACCCCAAACCTTTCAATATCTCATCCTAAAATAATCTTCTTAAGTGTATGTTCAAACTGGGAGAGCCAGTTAAAGCACAAAGCAGCTCTAACTGTGCCTTGTGGCTGGCATTCTGCACAACCAATTGGGGTCTGGCTTCTTAATTAAGATTTTGAGTAGGTATTACTTCAAGGTTTTAAATACAATAATTAGTGTTAATACGCAGCTCCTCTTCCCCTTGGCTCTGGGAATGTGCTGTTAGTGAGCTGTGGTCGGACAGCACCTGAAGAGTCTCTACTGCAGCTTGTGGCTTCTGCAGGGGACTTTTGTGTGGGAAGGGGCAGAGCAGTTGTATTATAGCAGAGACATTTTTTTGGCACTGCACAGTTCAGCTGTTTGTTTTTCATTCAGTTGAAACAACTATTGTGGCGTTGCTGGGTACGACTGGAAAAAATGATCTCTTCACCTTGAAAAGGGTTTGTATCTGGTGCAGGCTGTGCAGGAGGGAAGCAGTGCTTCAAATAAACTCACATCTTGCTAAGGTGATACTTGGTGATGGGGTTACCTTCATAGTGCTACAGACTGAAATAACACACTGGTGTGAACTTTTGGATCAGATGTGTCTCTAAAAATACAGGGTTGAAAAGACTCCATTCAGTTGCCGACATAAACTTGTTTTTCTCTCCAGCTGGATTGTTTTCCTTGATCCTCAGTATGTTACTGTGTGTCTCATTTCAACTTAATAATTTTGGCAGTAGAAATCAAGGCTAATACTACATAATTTTAATGGTGCAATATCCTAAAATGGGTTCTTGCTGTACCACTTTGCCTCTGGATTCCAGGCTGAGGTCTGCAAAGGCAGAAGCTGCCTCAGTGATAGAGAATGTCACCCATCTGTAACCCAGCCTGGGCTTGAAACACCCAGTGAGTGACACAAATAAAACCTTGCCTTTTGGTCTTTGAAGGATAGACAATTTCTTTTCTTTCTGAGCATTCCAGATGGCTTCCATTTAAATGCAGAGATGTGAATTAGCACGATTGTTTGCGTTCACACCCATCACACACGCGTTCGGCCTCGCTGCCACAAGAAACAAGAGATAGATCCCTACAGAATGCAGGCTGCTAGAAATGCCGTGCTCCCGATCTCCTGTGAGCACCTTTTCCTTGCAGGAATGTGTCTGCAGGCCTTTGTGGAAGCTTTCTTCTCCCTGGCCCGGAAGAAATACAAGTTGCTGCCGCTGCAGGAGCAGGTGTCGATGCTGATCGAGTTCTGCGAGAAACGTGTGGCTGCCCTGCACGGGAGGCGCCTGGTGTGGGGCTGTGGCATCGCCGGGCGCCAGGAGGGCCTGCCAGCCACGGGGACTGCGCCCGGCCCCGGCCGCATCACCTCTCCTCGGGCCACCAGCCACGGCCACCGAGTGTTCAGATTACAGAAATCATCGCAACTAAAGGCGCTGATTTGCCGGGACAGAAGTGGGAGTTAATCCCCAGCTAAGCGTACTGCTGGAGGAGAGACAGGTGCTGGAATCCCTTCATTTGAGAGTGACAGCTGTTTATTTCAGCTGGATTTTTTATTTATGCTCTTCAGAAAGTCTACTGCAACCTCCCATTTTCAAATAATGCCTCTGGCAATGGTTATTTCTTCATCTCTCTGTGGGATTCCCAGTGCACGTCCCGTGACAAACTGTGCGTTCATCCGGAGTGCAGGGAAGGACCAAACACAGGGGATGATAACCAGCATGATGGGATTGGCTGCACTGACTGAGAGGCACGCTCGTGTCGAAGGAGTTATGTTGCTCTGTGTCACAGAAACCAAGGAAGGAACTGCAGTCACAAAAACCAGACTGGAAAACTGGAACCTCGAATTAACTTGTGATCAGACTTCAGTCCTTGACCCTCTTCTTTCCGTGGTTTGGACTGTATGTGTTGGAATCGATACAGATTTGGTCAATGTCAATGTACTTATTTTTTAAAGTCAGTCTTAAAACACTGAAATCATATTTTGGCTTCTACTTCTTTGTACATGTCTTTGCCATGACAAGTACTGTTAGTTTTTTAAAGAAAAACTAAAACTGTTGATCCTTTTGCTTCCACAGAACCAATAAGCTCACACTTATTCACTGAAAAAAATTTACTTAAGTCAAATTTGGTGAATCAAGTGGTGGTTTTGTCTTCAGGGATTCAGCACTGCTTCAGCAGAAAGGTGTACAGTATAAAGGCCTAAGAGGTCGTTTAAATTCCAGTGGAACCAATCCTGTCATTGACTTTAGCCTAAACTAACTGTATTCTAGGTTTGCTTATTTTTTGTCTTTTGCATGTTTGTTACCCTATTAGGACCTGCAGTAACACCTACAGCCGATCTTTTTTGTGTCTTTGCACATATTCTTTGTATTTCCCTTAAATAACAGTGTAACTCTATATGAATTAGATCTAAGGATGTTGTGTCAAAACTGCTGGGCTGCACTGCTGGAGTCGTACAGAGGAGTCTTATTTTTCAGGAAGTGAACCATGACTTCCATGATCACACTCTTGTGGGGGCTGAGCAGAATGTGAGAGTGGCTGGAAGGACAGAATAATGTGGAACTTCAGGGCTGTTGAGTGAAATTCTTTGTGGTCTCTTATTACAATAATGAATGGCTACACTTGAGCTTGATTTTCCTCCTTTGTTCTACTCTTTAATGTTAATGACCTGGGTTATTTTTTAGTGTCCTCCATGCTCTCAGAAATGGCAAAGCTGTAAGATGGGCACTGAGCTTTGGGTTGGAGAATATTCCCTGAGCTCCATGTGAACATGTTCCAGCGGCTGGTGCCCCAGAGACACTCTGTGTCAGTGAGGGGCAGTCCACCTGTTCCATGTCAGGGACTAAATGCACACATGGCATCGAGTGAGTTTTCACTTCAGGGAATGTTTGTAGAGTTTCTTTCCTGATTTCAGTTTTAAGCAGCATGTGTTTTTCCCAAGTGGCAATAGCAGCATGGCAATGCAATGCAGGAGTCAGGCTGAGCCCACACAAAACTAGCCCCCAGCATGTGTTAATCTCAGACGTGGGCATCCCTTCTCCTTATCTTTTTCTGTAACACAAATGGTAGTAGATGATCTTTTTTAGTTCAACGGCCAGACTCTTGGAAATTTTATGTATTGTACATAAGAGGACAATTGTAGACAAACTAATGCCACTGCCCTCATCCTTGTTCAAATTTCGTAAAGATTATTGCAGTATGAAGATAAAATGCCGAACTCCAAGGTCTGGCACCTGTCAGAACAAATGAAGCTGAAAGGGTTATTTTTTTCACGCTTTCATTGTAATATATTTGAAGACATTCACAAGCTGAAAAATGGTTACTTCTCCTTTTGTGACATCTGACATTTGTCTTGCGATTGGCAGTGTGTTACTGGAAAATAGCTTACAGTTCCTCTCATCTCGTGATTGATGTCCTGTAAAGGCAGAGTTATAGAGGAGTCAGATTTGAAATGCTATGACTGCGAATGCCTTTCCTTGCACCTTTGAAGTAGTGTGATGTGTGGCCTAAAATATCCTAGTTTTGCTATTGTATAACTTACCCTGATATCAGTGGAATAAATTAACTATTGTATATTGAACACTGATGAGATCTCTCTCTCTATGGGAGACCTTTATACTCTCTGGATCTTATAGAGGTTTTTATAGCTCATGCATCCACAGGCTGATGCTGCACGCCCTATTCATCTCCCACTTGAAGTATGAAGGGTCCCTTGTAGAATAGTCAAAATATTCAATTATCTGCCTCTAGTAATCCAGTGTTCATGTATTTATATAATTGGAAAATTGAATGCCATATTATTCTCGGAGGGGGGGAGGGAATAAACCAGGAATGTACTTTAGAGATTTAATAGCAGTCACATTTCTCTTCCCTCCTGTCTAATTCAATTTCCCCTGAATATTATTTAGCATCCAATTTCATAGAGCCTTTAAGTTACCAGTCTGTGCCCATGCAAATGACCAGAGACACTTTATCCAGGATATGAATGCTAAGGCACTGATAATCTGTTAATCCTGAGGTACCTCTCTAGCTAAAGAAACAATACAGGAAAGGTAGCAGGCATTGGGTTTTTAACAGCACTTTTGTATTTATTCTCTTCAGAGAATACCACAGCACTGCACTCATGATTCTATTTATGACATACATTATATGAATATTGTATACCAGTGAAATCTTTCTTGTTATCAGACACACCGGGTCTGGTATTCCTCTCTGGGTAGAAATCAGAATAAAACGACATCTAATGAAAATTTGAGGCAAGTGAGTCCAGAATTTCAACCCTCTTCTCTGCAGGCTTGTGTGCAGCCTGACTGTGCCCAGACTCGCTCCGTGATTCCTCGTTCCATTTGCGTTGTTTCTGCATCAGGCTGTTGCAGGTAAGTCTCCTACAGTCGGCTCTGGACACTCCTTGTCCTCTGTCCGCCACGCCCGGTCACTGCCGAACGTTCTGGAGCATTGCCCAGAGCCCAGCGGAGCCCCCGCTGGCCTCACACCTGTGGCTACTTCTTTAACAGGACGGGCGGGGGAGGTGCCCCGCTAATTACCCCGGTAATGACCAGCTGGGAGACCCAAGTCCAGCTGTACCCACTTGGTCTCCTCAGCGCGAGCTGCGGCCGTTGCCGGGCGGGTGTCTCATGGCTGCGGGCGTTACCCTCAGGCGGTCCCGGCGGCCTTCCCGGGGACAGGGACGGAGTTCGGGAGCCCCGGTGATGAGGAGGGATCTCGTCCCGCTCCAGCCCGAGCAGGTTCGGTTTCCTTTGTGTTGGGTGCTCGCGTCAGGCGGGGATTTTGGGGCTGACCGGGGCATGGCTCCTGCACTGTTTTATGAGGGAGTCCCCGGGACCGGGCAGCCCCGCTCTGCTCAGCCCTTCTGCAGCGACGCGATGGGCTCCAGGGCCTGGGACGCCGTTCGGCAGAACCGTGGGGTGAGTCTTCGGTCAGATCCTCCCGATGGAGCAGATGGAGCCCCGTGGGCTTCCCGGAGAGCCCCGGGAGGCTCCCGAGCACGGGCAGAGCCCTGCGCTTCCAGAACCTTCTGGCGGCGGGGCCGTGAGGGAGGGAAGGGGCCGTGAGGGAGGGAGGGGCCCTGGCGGGTGCTCAGTGCACACCCGGGGTGAAGTGGGGCCTTTCCGTAAGGACATTTCTAAAGCAGTGTCCAGGGTTTTCCCTCAGTGTGCCGGACTGAGCCTTGTCAGCGGTCCGTGGGTATGAGTCTGAAGGAGCTGGTAGGTGCTGTGCTTTGTGCTTTTTTCCAGCCCCCGTCTCTATCATGGCCGAGATTGATCGGGACCTCCTGGAGCAGGGAGCGCTGTATGGCATAGCTCCGCGTGGGGGAATCTCATCCCGCTCCGTGCCATGGGCAGGGACACCTTCCTCTATCCCAGGTTGCTTCAAGCACCGTCCAGCCTGGCCTTGGACACTGCCAGGGATCCAGAGGCGGCCACAGCTGCTCTGGGCACCCTGTGCCAGGGCCTCCCCTCCCTCACAGGGATTTCCTCTGCTTTCTCAGAGGTCCTGCTCACTCTGCAGACACCTGGCTGTGCCTCACAGGGGTCCTGCAGCTCCTTGCTGCCCACCTTATCAAGAACAAACTGCTCCAAGCACAAGCTGAGCACTTGATTTTCTCAGGTAGTGACTCTGCTCACGGAGCTGCCCCCTCCTTTGGCCACGCTGACGGGCACTGCTGGCACACCTCAGCCTGAGAGAGCACACTGGGTCTGCCCCTTTGCCCGCTGCAGAGGTCCTGGGTGGATGAGAGATGCTGTTTGGGCTCCAAATTCCTGCTGAAATATCAGCAGTGAGGTGTCTACATCTGCCCAGCTACGCTTGACTCGTCTTGCTCTGCCCTCTGGTTGTTCCTCCATAAGGGGAAATTGATAAAGTATTTATTTTTCTCTGGCTGTTTCCATCTGCACTGCCTTGAGAGCATCCTCCGGCTGACTTGGTTTGTTCCAGCAGGATGAGGTCCCGAGCCTCCCGCTATCCCTTCCCCAACCGCATGCAGCACAGTTCGTGCTTTTCTCTCAGATTATTTCTGCCTTACTTACCTTCACTTCACCTTAAGCACACACGCAAAAAAATCATCAGCGCTACCCAGATAAATCCATCTGGTCTCTGTCTCAGCCTCGTTTAACCTCCCATTGAAAAGATTGTATCACATGGTATTCAGCTGGAACCTATTACCTTGCATGCCCAAGCATATCACATTGAATTACCCTGGCCCACAGGCCTGCGGTGTTTGCTAATAGCTAATGGCTGCTTTTAACTTAGAGGTGATTTATTCGAGCGCGTTTCTATTCGCAGTGCAGCGCGGGGGGTGTGGCACTGTGTTAACCAGAGCTCAGCGAGGGAGCGCCGGCGGGCTCGGCAGGATGGCTGAAGGCAGCCTGGCTTCACACCTCCGCCAGATGCTGACGTTTCCCAGTATTCCCGTTCCTCACCGCTTTCCCAGATGCAGCAAGTGTTAGGGACTAGGAGTGGCTGCTCCTGTGCTCTGCCTGGCTGTTGTCACTAACCTGAGTGCCAGGGAGGGTGTGGCACATCCGTGCGCTCAGCAGTGTCCTGGGCTGTCCCCTGCCCTCTGCCTCAACTGCTTCTGCTTTCTATGAAATTGCAGTAAAAGACAAAACCGAAAGCCTCTTATGGTGATGTGATGCAGTTTTCCCTCTTACTTTGCCTCATCAGTGGAAATACAAAAGCCCTTCTGCAGGTGAGGTTCAGATACACTGGTGAACAAGCAGGAGAAAGGGAGAATGTGAGTTTTGGATGCAAACCGAGCTCTGTGATTTGTGGTTTGCTGAGTCTTGAGACTCATACTTGTCCTCTCATCAGTCCAGATCCCCCAGCACATGGCTTTCCTTGCTCAGGGGGTGAGGAGGGACTGTGGCTTCCAGGAGGAAGAGTAGTGACTGTAATAAAGTCAATCAGGTTGGGAACTCTGTTATGCAGGCTTCATTCCTCGATGATGTAGCCCAAAAATCAAATGGTTGAGGTTATTCAAGTATGGCTCATACCACCAGTGGGGAAATCTGATCACATATGGGGTATATACATGCATCCATATTATTTATGTGTTGAGGAGCTGTGCTGGCTGTCAGGTGGGAAATGGCAGAAATCCCACACATGTCCCAAGTCCTTCTCTTTCTTGGTCTCACCTTACTTAATAACCAACTAACCCAATCTACTGTCTGTCTAAGATCAATAATAGCACAGGGCACATCATAACAAGCTGGAAAACGTTTTTCCTGAGTGTCTCAGGACACTGCAGGTGCTGAGGTCACGGTGAGGAAGGAGGTGCTGCCTGGCAAGGGACACAAACCATCTCCATCCTGGCCTGGCTGCAGGCAGCACTGCTGGCCCTTCCTGCAGGATGTAGAAGAGTGTGGGCAGTCAATAAACGTGAATAAAATAAAGTTGTGAACAGCAGCAGGAGCTAAAATAGCAACATCAATAGCAGTTTCCAGATAATGATCTAATTAGCACAAACAACAAGTTTCCACTAATGACTCTTGTTCTTCCAGCTCCTTCCTTTCTGCTTGCCTGTCATTATTGACTCTTTGGCAGGGAGCGGCTCTGCTCCTGTCTCTGGGGCCAAGGCTTTGGAGGTTTGTTTACTGCCTGGCTTTGAATTACTTCTCCAGAGGATGTTTGCTCAGGAGCCTGGGCTGCCATGCGTGGGATGGCTGTGCTCAGAAGGGGGGGGTGGGGTGGAATCAGTTGTTTGGCTTTTTTAGCTTTTGGGAGGCCTTGGGAAAGTTGTACTCCTACTGCATGTCCCCGTTGTAAAAATAAGGATGCTGACATTCACCCACTGCAGTGGAGTGGGAGCTGACTGCTCGTGAAGGGCTTGGGAAGCTGTGAGGGAAAGATGCTTGTCAGGAGCAGATTAGACTGTTGAGGAGCAGACACAAGCTGTTTCTGTCCTTTCCCTCCCTAGGTATGAGGCTCATCTCTGCACCTCCCTGCCTTCCTCCCCCTGAAACAAACTTAAGTGCTCTTAAGGCCTCCGTTTGGCAGGTATTGGCTAAATGCTATCATTTCCTCAGTCATCAGTGGCCACTGTTCTGGCTGCTGCCCTGTCCTCAGTTGTGGTGGGCAGGATTCTTGCATTTGCCCAGTTCTGACATCTCCCAGCTGCCAGTTGCTGCTGTGGGACATGGCTGCTGGGGTGATGGAGTGGGACCACAGCTGCACCACCTCAGTCTTGCCTGAGGTGCTTACTGGGCTGTACTGGAGAAGGTGCTGCCTGGCACCAGGAACAGCTCACAGGCCAGTGACTCTCACTAAACTCAGAACAAACCCTGTAAGGGTGCAATTACTGGAACATCATTATCGCTGATGAGTCTTGTGCTAAAATGACTCTCCAGATTAAAAACCTCAAGCAAACACATCTGCGCTCCCCAGCCTCCCAGCCCCGTATTCCCGTGGTTGTTCTGGCTGCTGATCTGCAATTCCGAGTCTCACTTCTCCCAGCCCTGCCTGTCTGCTGGAGCCCACTGGGAGCGGCTGCAGCCAGGCTCCAGAGCCACAGATGCTGAGAGCTGTCAAGTGCACAGAGATGTTCTGGGTGTTTTCGGCTGAGAATTCAGCTCTGCTTTATTGAAGCCGAACAGCTGCTAAGGAGGTTTTATTCAAGTCAAGGTGGTTTTGACTAATCCCTCCTTGCAGAGTTTTCTGAGGTGTTCTGTGTTTTCAGGGCTGCATTTTTCTTTCTCTCAACCTTCAAAGTCAACAATGATGAGGGGGATGGCAGAGCCCTGAGGGAGGATGTTGGCCTGGGTGAGTTTTGCCTTCCATCCCTGGGCAGGTGCCGGTTCCTGACAGGAACAGGAGGAGGATTGTCTGGGCTGGGCAGAGTCCAGTGCCCAGCCTGGCTCCAGTGCTGCTGAGCACAGGAATAGCCACAGGTGCTCTCCACATCCCGACTCATTTCGATGCAGCCAGCCTGTCTTCCACCTCTCCCGGAGGAGCTAATTATGGTGATGTTAATGAGGCAGAGGTGCTGATGCTGCCCAGGGTTTTAATGACTTTCCTCCAAGTTTTCTGCTACTTTTACTGGAGGCAGAAGGGTGGTTTGTAAGGAGTGGTGGGGGCAGGAGCAGGCCTGACTGTCAGACTCCTCCCGAGCATGTGAAGGGAAGGTGATGGAGCCAGGTCAGGGCTAAAATACTATTGGGAGCAAATTCCAGTGATCTGTTTGGGGAGGCCAATAAGACACGTTTGTGTGTGCATGTGGCATGTGCCAGGCTGCTCTGAAAGCTGGAAATAACTGAGTAGAGGTGCTGGAGCGCTTATGTAAAATATCTAAATAAATCTTTAATATTTCTAATTGCAAATGTACATAAATTGCACAGCCACATCATTTCTTTGAACACCAACAACTTTCTCTGTACATTATTACATAGTTTAAAAGGAGCTGAAGGAGATTCAGCAAACACTTCCACTTTGCTTTTTTGTTTTTTAAACATACTTACAAAAAAAGATTTTTCTTTATAAGAGGATATAAAACATAGCGACTGCTTATCAGGAACAAGTATCAGCCTAAGCAGATATACAGAGAGAGGTATATCTTAAGACACAGTGATGTATGATAAAGGAATATGTGAACATGGAGGCTGCACTCTGGGGTACTGGTAGCTGATGCAGAGCCACATGGCATTTACAGCAATGTCACAGCTCAGGTGATCTGTGAAAGTTCAATGCTTGAACGTGACACCCTTTTCCAAAGCGTGGTTGTTTCTGGATGTTGTGCAATGCCCTCAGGATTGGATTTGGTTTGGAAAGCCCATGAGTTGCATGTTCTCATGTCCTTCTACTCCCCCACATGTGATTTTCCCCAAGGGAGAAGGAAAAGGCAGCAGTTGTCTGTGTGGGGTCAGAGCAGGGCAGGTGCTGCTGTCTGAGCCTGGTGGCTGAGTAGTCTCTTCTGAATTGGCCCTGAGGCTCAGAGACCAGCTGGGGATGGGCAGGGAGTGTCCCTTCCTGTGGCCACTGAAGGAAGCTCGTGGTGGCCGTGAGGCCGTGGCTCTGACCCACACCAGGTCTGGGTCACGGCCACCCTGGAGGCTGGGATTGCTTTGAACACAAACCTTTGGGAGGAAGTGACCCCAACAGTCAGTGCAGATGGGAAGGACGGAGTGTCCACCCAGGGACAGTGTCACAGGTGTTCCCTTTGGACTTCTGCTTTGCGCTCTCCAGGCAAGAGCTGTGTGTGAAGGACAGGGCAGGGACTGTGGTGGAGCTGCAGGAACCACTGGTCACAGGCTGCTGTCAGAAAGACCTGGCCCCGGGGCTGCTCACCCTGTCCTGGGATTGCTGGGGGAAACAAGTCCCTCTCAGATCAGACCCCTGGGCCACAGCCTGTGGCTCTCCTGGCTGAACACATCAGTGTATCTGCCATCTGTGACTGAAAATCCTCTCCTTGTCCATCACAGAACAGAGCTCTGCACATTTTCTATTGCATCTGGATGTGGACATTAGGAACAGGAAAATGCCTATGAGCTATCTAAACTTTGGGAATGATTGATTCCTTGCTGATTGCTTTCCTAGGAGAGCCTGTGACACCTCACTGAGGTCCAGCAAGTCCCCTTCCCCTTCAGGAATATTCACAGTAGCAGAACCTGTGTCCTGCAACCTGCAGCAACCTCTGGGACTGGCTCCCAGACCAGAGGGTTCCACGTGTTCTCACAGTGCAATCAGTGCTTTACAGCTGCAAAAGCAGAAAACAAAACCAACCAGACTCAAATGACAATGCAGAGTGACACTGGACTCTTTGGATGGTTGCAGGATTTGCTTAAACTGGTGCAAAAGGGGCTGGTGACTACACTGTAGTATTAGTTGGCATGGGGAAGGACTGGAGTCCCTCCCATCTTTTGGCACTGAAGCCATAATCCCTGTCCAAAATGTTGATACTTACAGTCTGCAGAGACCTTGGGATACTGCTCAGTCCATTTCATCCCCCTTCACACAAAACCGCTCATTTTTTCAGGAGCGTTCACTACAGTTTAACAAAACCCCAAATCAAAACTCTTAGAACAGAATCTTTGAGGTGGGCCCACCACAAATCTGGATCCATGGCTTCGCTCCCTTCCCTTCCCTCAGATCCCCAAGGGAGGAGGCTGGAATCAGAACGTGGGTCTGGATCCAGATTTGGCAGCCCGAGCCCACCTCTCCCAACACAGTAGTGAGATACAGCCAAATCCCGACCAAATAAGCAGCACCAGAAGTAAGTTACTATATACAACTGTTAGTGAGATAGATACGGTACAGTAAACACTGAGAACATTTACAAAAAAATATTAAGACTTGTATTAAGATAAAAATTGGAGTGTTTTTGCTTTGATTACACTTTGACGAGTTTGCACTAGAACAGCCTCTTACTGTAGAAAGCGCAAGAACCAGAAAGGAAATGGAGCCGATCACAAAACCTTGGGGACAGTGGTGGTTTGCTCTGGTGCTGCAGCACCTCTCGGGATCCAGGTATTGCTAGGCCAGGCACCAGCTCCGAGGCCACGGCAGGGAGCGCGCGGGGCTCCCGCACTCACACACACACGCACACAGAAATGTACAGCTTATAAATAACAGAAACACAAACCGAAGGAACAGAACTGAGCCTGGACCTGAACACCTGCCCCAAACCTTTTTAGGGGAGAGTCACGGTTAGGTCCAGTTGTTGACAGTTGCAGGGGAAGGAAACGAGGTTAAACAAGGGGAATCTCTACTGTAATGAGACTTTGTCCTGATTTGAATTTCTTTATGTACTGGCTCAGGAAACTAAGCAACAACTCCAGAAGGTGTTGGCTCTGGAACTTTTAAGATTTTAATAACTGGCCGTGGAAGGATTTAAGCATTCCTGGTATTTCAGCAGAACAATGTGTTCAGTAATTTGCAAGTTTGAGGGTAACCAGGAGTTTGTGACAGATCGGGGTGGGGCGGGGGAGAGCAGTGCCTTGGCTTGTGGTTGAGGAGAAGATTAAGATGTACTGTGCTTAGCTTCAGCACTAAACAATTGGCTTGTGGGTGTTTCTTTTTCCAGCTCTTATGGAGAGCACTGACTGCATCCTAAAATTACTTCCATGTATGAATGGAAACATCGCTGGTGGGGCGCCCGCCCCATACCCTGTTAGTGTTTCCATTCCTCTATGTCACTTCTGTCTTGAAAAACTCCAGTCTCTCGAAACACAAATACTTAGAATTCAAAACAATCAGCTCTAAACAGACATCTCAGGGCAAAAGCATTTAAAATAGTCTTTTTGCAGGGTTCGTATCAGGAATTTGACTCTGAGACAGTGGCAGGTGTAAATCTACGTACCCAACGGTTCACAGTACCCTGTATATTCCTAACCTGTCTGGGTCTTTCTCCAGTTGTAACCTTGTCAGATTTGTGAGGTTCTTCAAAGCCATCTGTGCTAGTCTCCAAAATTCAAAGGTGACTGTACTTGCCATAAGTACTGAGTTATGACATTGCTCTGAGGAGCTCCGTTTGGGGTTTGCTGTGTGCTGCACCCCTCGGCAGGTGTTGGCGGGGTGTGGAGACCTCAGTGCAACACGTTCGCTCCTCCTGGGCTTGGCCCAGGGCTTCCAAGGACCAGAAAACCGTGTAGGTAAAAGAGCATCTTTAATTTTGCAAACGATTGCATGAGGAAGAATGCTGTTAAGGAGCCTTATGGCTGTGGGGCAGCACGGCAATGCAGAGCTTACTGGAAAAGTGTCCTGCTCAGGCAGCCTGGGAAGTGTGAGCCTGGAGACGGTACCTAAGCAGAGCAGAGCTCAGGGAACGTCCTAGTCCCTTGGACTGTACATTTACACATGGCAGGAGGAGCTAGGACAGGCGTTGAGCAGTGTGTTAAACTTTAGAGGGAGCATAGGCAGATGTCCTGTACACTGTACACTGTCATCCGTATCTCAGAGAAACCTCTGGCTCTCGGTACGAGGGACCTGCTCTGAGAGTGGGACTCGTGAAGGACTAACTGCAAAAACCACAAACCAACAAACACCGTGGCGGCAGGTCAGCGGCACGACCCCCGTGAAGGGGTGCCCCCTCCGCCGAGCACAACGTGTCTGTGCCGAAGCTGCGCGTTCAGCGCTGGGAAAGTCTAATCCTGGCTTATGCCTGCACAGTGCTCCTGACAAGGGGCCTTTCGGTGGTGGCTGCTGTTCTTGGTGGTTACTCCCTTATGACCATGTTTTACATTCTTCAAGCCGGTTAATTTCCATGCAGTGCTCATTCCCAATTTAAAGAGGACAGTATTCCAGAAAATGGGATCTTTTTTTTTCTAATGCATACTGTGAAAGAAAAGAAATACAATTACCGATCTTCATGGTTCTTCTTTTCTTGTTTCTTTGTCTGTTTTTCTCCCCAGAAATAGTAAAACTCTCAGCACAGAGCAATCCATCCCCACAATGAACCCTTGATCAAGCAGGAAGCTGCCACTCCGCGTAGCCCCTCGCTCCCCCTCTACCACAACAGGCACCAGCAAATCCAGCCCCTGTCCCTTAATCACAGCTCAAGGACCAAGCTCAGGCAACATTCACTTTATTCTGTGGCGGGAAGTGTGCGTGGGACAGTGCCTGGGGCTATTGCTTACAAAACTCTTCCCCTTAATTTGTGAGAGAGCAGAAGCTGTTGAGAGGAATCGAGTTGCCATTCACCAGGTGTCAGCTCCTCCCTCCACTCCTGTGCCAGAGCCTTGGCCTTGCTCTGTGCCCCTGGGCTGCCCAGGGACCCCCAGCAGCACCAGTCCTGCCCCCCTGCCACCGGGGTTCCCCACACAGCACCCCTTTTCGGCCACCACACCGCCCTGACTTTCCATCTGCACTGTGCTCCCTGTATGGGTGGAGTTAATGAAACACTAATTAGCTGCATAAATGCCCTGTGGATGCAGGAAAAGTCAGTGGCCTCACAAAAGCCACCAGGAAGGACGCTGGGCTCGGCTGGGGTTCACTTTGGGAGGGCTGTGCTCCGGGGGGAGTCACAGGAGGAGCGGGCCAGGCTTTGCTGCCGTTGCTCGGACGCTACATCCAGCAGCACACTTGAACTGGACTTAACTGGGCCCCTGCCTGCTGCAGGCTCTGCCCAGCTCCCTTTATTTCGCTTACTGCAATGACAAGGACGTTACTCCTTGCTGGGAGGGGTGAGGCATATCCTTTGGGCAGTTTAGAAGGAAAAGGTTACTTTTGTTTAAACATTAAACACTGATTCAAATCCAACAGTGACAGCGATTCTCAAATATATGTTATTTCCTTATGCCACTCATCTCACACTCGACATTCCCGTCCCTCAATGTGCTGGCAGGACATCTCCCAGCAGGGTCAGTCGGCGCCGTCCGCAGTAAGGAGCTGGTGCTCGGGGAGCAGCCGTTCTCTGAAGCCGCGCTCACGCCTGCTGTGCACGGTCCCTCCGGCCAGGCCTCTCCTGCGGCAGCGCCCTCCGCGCGTTAACAATTACTGCTGTTTCTGAATTCTCCATTCTCTGTAATCTGCAATTTAGTTGGGTTTGTGGGGGAGATCCCATTACGTGTCTGCATGCTGTACCTCTCTTTCAGCTGAGTAAGGGCACTCATTAGCCGTGCGTTGGCAGCGTCCAGGGAAGCAATGCGTTTCTCCTGCAAGAAAACGGGCAGAGGGCACAGTCAGTGAAGGCACGAGTCCTGTCCCTCTGTGACCAAGAGGCATTTTGGTCCAGGACCATTCTCTTTGGCATTGTTAGGTGCTAAACAGCATTTTTTGGAATCCGCAGGGCTACAAATATCCCCTGCTTGTGCAATGTGGGCTGCATTTCTTTTAGGATCCTGATGAAAATGGCAGTAACACAGTTGCTCTAATTACTCAGTTATATACCATACTGTTTGTTCTAACTCAGCTGCTACAAAGATGGTAGGATTTCATTTCTAAACCCAAAGTCTCCCAAGATAGTTATTCCTGTCAGTGTTTAATTAGTGCAAATTAATAGTTTAAATGACTTGTAGCCTCCCAGGCTATCTTTGATGGCAACTCTCACCGATTACGGCATTGTAAGGATGAGAGCAAGAGCTTCCATGTTGCAGCCTGATTCTACCACTCCTGTTCTTTGTGACACTGAACAAGAGTCATCCTCCTGTGACTGCCATGAGCAGAGGAACAGAACCAGCTCAGTGGCACAGCAGTTGCTTGTGTGTGACTCTGAAAGTCCGTGTACGAACATGTCCAACACGTGTACAGCCTGAAGTGACCAAAAGAGAACAGCAGAGAGTGTGCAGGGGCATGGTCAGAACCTGCCACGTACCCCACGAGGTGCAGGGGACAGGAGAACGTCCCAGAGCTGCTGGGAGGCTGCAGGTACCACCACTCACACTTCAGGGACACCCTGGGTCTGCTCGGCTCCGCTGGAGCACAGAACAGAATGGGATGGATGATTCAGCAGCTTTGAACAAACTGCTCTGCAGAAAAACTGGGGATTTTTTACAGAGTTACTACTGTCTCCATCTTAATTAGCTACACAGTGAATTAGTAATGAGTAGTGACTCACAAGTGATTAATTGGGCTGTTAAGCGTAAGGCTAGAATATACTATCACTTGTAAGCCACAAGTGGTAGGGAGGCCTGGCTGCTGAGGGCATGCTGGTCTCTGTTAGGCAAACGAAGAGATTATGGGCTGCATTTTCGTATTCTTTTCCAAGCACAGTGTTTTGCACCCATCATGTGATGCTCCTCTTCCACTGTAATTGATGGCAGTAACTGAGCTTCCCAGTCGTGCAAATGACAGCCCTGAAAAAACATGTTGGCTTGGCTGTGGGCAGGCTGTGTGTTCCCTGTGTCCAGGTCCTGTTCTGACAATCGAAGCATTACTGGGACATGAAGCACCAAGCAATGCTCCTTCCACTCACTGACTGAGTTGTGGGCACAATCCCTCCCCAGACTGCCATCCCATGCCCTCTGTGCCGTGCTCCAAGGCTGCCAACAGCTGTGCCAATCACCGTGTCCTGCTGCAGCTGCCCTGTCCCTGCCTGCAGCTTGGTGCTCGCTCACCCACACGGTCTCAGCCTGGGCTGGCACTACTGCAGGTGGGGACTGTGTGTTGGCAAACCCACCCTGAAAACTGCAGCAGCCCTTGGCACGGGGCACTCACCTGTGCATCGATAATCTTCTGCTTGGAATCCACAGCAGCCTGCATTTCAGCGTGGTCCTTCTTTAACTCCTCCTCAACCGACATCAGCCTGGGAGCCGAGCACACAAGAAGAAATTATGTTGGCTGGGCTCTGCTAAGCTCAGGTATTACCCTCACACTCTGCATCCTCTTACCCACAAACCAAGCATTTTTTCATGGCTCATATTCTTCCCTGGAGCTCTCCCTAGCAGAGTGCCCCAAAGCTGAAGCAAGAGCACAGTGAAGGCTGACCCAGTGATGAGGGCTGACTGAAAGCACTAAGTGGGTTTGGCTCAGGTAAAGGTGAAACCAGCTGCACTGGAACAGTCCTGGACAAATGTGAACACCACATGCCATTGGGTGGGAGAAAGGGATTAAGAGTTAAAAGTAAGGGATGGTAATGAGATCATTAGCTGTAGAACAGAACAAGCCTGCCAGAGCCTCTGAGCTCTCCCCTCCTAAAGTTTTGCCATTGTGCATCAGGAAGAAACAGGAAACCTGCGTTTTCCTTGTCCCAGGTAACTTGGAGGGGAAACCCATGTGTGAAACCTGCCTGCACCTCCAAAAAAACCTGATTCTCCTGAGCAGGGGTCAGATCTAATGCCAGCCAGGCTGCCCTGCCTTACTGCCATTCCCAGCACTCCCATCTCCCCATACCTGCTGATGATGCCCTTCATCTGGATTTCCTTATCCTCCTGCTGCCTCCGGAGCCGCTCCTCACTCTCCTCCAGCCTGGCCTGGTACTCCAGCACCAGCTTCTGTGTGGTTTCCTCCTGGCATTTGAAGCGAGTCTCATATTCCTCCAGCTTCTTGTTGGAGATGCGGAGCTTGTCCTGCAGCACCACCAGGTCCTGCTGGTACTGAGCGTGCAGGGACAGACACGGGAGGAGAAAACACATGTGGGACGTTACCTCGTAGTGTTTGCCCTTGCCAGGGTTTCCCCAAACCCGCTCATGCCCCTCTCCTCGTATCAGACTATAGCTGCAAACCCGTATCAGACAACCCCGCTTGCCGACACCTCCTCTTCCGTCTTCTCCGCGGCGCCAGGAGCGATGCTGGGTCCGCGGGGCGGGCAGGTCGCTGGCAGGTGCAGAGAGTGAGCTGTTAGCAGAGTCTGGCATTTCACAGGGGAAATGCAGGTTAGAGCAGGCCGATGGCAAAGGCGGAGGGCAGCTCCTCACACTGACAGCGCGGAGCTCGTGCAGGCAGGAGAGGCTGTGGCCGTGGGATTTGGGGTTCACGCGGGAGCTCTTCGGTCTGCATCAGTAAATGTGGGGGCTTTGGGCAGGCTGGGCGCCAGCCATGAGCTACAGTGACAAATGCAGGACACTGCTGTCTCATCACCCTTCATCGAGCTTAGGGCACTGTGCTGGCTCAGCAGGGCACAGAGTACTCTTGCCTTTTGGGGCCCGGCATTTAACTCAAGCTAGATCTCAAACCAGGGTTCAGTCCAAGAAGAGCTGCTGCATGAAGCCAAGATCCCACAGTTGTACTGTTCATTTGGGCAAAGCTATAAATCAGCAGCAGAATCACATAAAGCAATTAAAAAAATTAAGAGCTTTTGAACTTGGTAAAACTAGGTTCAGCTACTGCAGCAGCACAGCATTCAGTAAACTTGCTTTGCTAAAGGAAAATCCAGTGAGTGTGTGCACAAGAAAACTGGTTTAATTTCAAAAAATTGTATTTGGACATAGTCTTTTAAAAAAGCATCTCAAGTGGAATAACTTTAGAATAATTCACATGCAGCTGATAATGTGACAACCTGCTGTTAAAGAGTCATATAAGGGGAAAAGGCTCCCATCTGAGTCATGAAGCCTGTTAAAGCTACAAGTGGTATTAAACTGAGAGAAGTGCACTCTGTTGTGTCCTGACTGGGCCCTTCCCCTTTGGCCATCTCACCTGGGTAAGCACTGCCATGATGGGCTGGGTCATGTTCCAGCTCTGAGAGTCCTCCTGGGCCGTGTGACCCCCAGAGCAGCTCTAGGGAGAGGGGAGGGCAGCCAGGCTGCTGCTGGGGACTGGCCAGCACTCCACTCACAGCAAAAATAACTGCAGTTTCTAAGGACTGAAAACGTAGGAAGCTGATGTTCTTCTGAACTGCCAAAGTACTGGAGCGAGGCGGTTTTCCTTTAGCAAAGCTCTTACTGCAGCACAGGAACGACGTGGTTTGCACATGGAACCTGGAGCAATGAGGGAACAAAGCGCCCGTACAGCTGCACAGAAGCACTAAAGTCAGACAGCAGGGAGTTGCTTGAATAGGAAAGATTAAATACCTACCCTAGCCTTAAAATAGGAGCAGCGTAAGTGAGCTCAGAGGAGAGCAGGAGAGGCCTCAGAGCCCGAAGGAGTCGCTCCTGTCTCTAGAACACTTGTCTCATTCTCAGTAACCATTGAGGTCTTACGGTAATGGGGAGAGAGGTTATGCTAATGGTGATCTTGAATGTCAGTGACTGATGGGACAGCAGAGTAGGGAAAGATGCTGCATGGCAATGAGACAGCCTGGGCTGGGGCTCCCGCTGGGCTTGGGGCAGGGACTGGGATGTTGCAGTGCCACTGGTGTTTGTAAGCCCACCACTGCCTGCCCTGCACCTCCTGGGTCCTACAGCACCTGCCTTCGGCACTTTGCTTGGATTTAACAAGTGACAGTCCCCAAATGACACAGCACAGCAGAATGAGCACAGGAAGGCTATTGGAACAAAGCCAGAAACATATCCGTGCTGGGAAACAGGACCAGGGCTTGGGAAAGGTGATGTGTGCAGTGCTGGTCTAACAGAAGGGAAGCACATTGAGGAAACATCCCAAAAGCTATTGGTACTCAAGTGTCACAATCCTGGCAGAGCCAGGCAGCTGGGAAAGAACCTTGCAGAAGCAGCCATCAGCAAAGATGGCATTTTCCCAGCTTCTGACTGCTGGATCCTCATTTTTATCCTTTTTCACCCTAGCCAAACCTACAGTTTCTCCCACCCCCAACTTGCCCAGGAAGGAGGGGAAGGGAGTAGCAGCTCTCTGCTTCAGAGGCACAGGGCCTCTGTGGGACCAGGGGCTGAGACCGAATACTCTGGACATGGGTTCCTAGCAGATCCCTGACTGGCCAGGCCCTGATCTGTGTGACACAGCCAGAAGCTCATGGAAGTGCCACAAAGTCACGCCAGGCTCCAGTGCTGTCTCTAAGACCAAAATTGGGACTTAATTTTCAGGTCTGTGAACAGCCTTTTGACGTGGAAGTTGCTTCCTGCTCCATGTTCCTGCTGTGAGGCATGAAGCTGCCTGTGCCTTACTCCATCTCTGTTACAGGTGCACTTAATCCACTTCTTAAGTGTTCTTCCCAGCAGCTGGGTGAGTTGGAATGGGGAGAGTAAGACACACCGGCTGGCTGCAGTTTGTTTCAGGGCAGCATCAGCACTTTATTCCTGGCTCCTGTGTTTCTTACTTGCTTTCATCAGAAGGTGATTCCAGTAAGAGTGTGTGAAAACCTCCCAAACCATCCCCACAAGTTCCCTGTGAGGCTGAGTAGGACAGGGAGCAACTTGGCCCCCTCTCTCCTGGGCAGGGATCTGCACACAGCCCACCTTCTCCCCAGGGTGCTCAGGGAATGACATTCAAGGAAATCCTCTCTCTAGTCAGAAACTTGTTTCAATCCAATCAGGTTTTACCTTTTCTGCTTGGCTGAGCTCGTCCTTATTCCTGAGCTTATCCCTGTGCTTGGAATCTGGGTCAATGCTTTCATCTTCTAAAAACTGCATGTTCATATTCAAAAGCCAAGCAGCAGTGCGGTCCAGGGCATTGGGGTTCACAGGAGAAGGGGCCTACAATGAAACAATGATACAACCATGACAAAAGAAAAACCTGTAACACAAATGGTCATGAAGCTGGAGAGAAAGAGTCTCCTTCCAAGCAGACCCTCTCCCATGCTGCTCAGACAGCAACGAGCCAGGCTGGGCTACAGAGCAGCTGGGGCTGAGCAGAACAACTCCTGTTCTGCAGTTGGACGTTATTTTGGGTCAAGCAGTGGGGTCCTGCTCAAAGTCACATCCCCGGTGTCTCAGCAGATCTTGCACCTCACAAGGACACGACCTGCAAAGGTGCTGAGCTGCAGGTGAGCAGAGAGGCTGGATGTGGTTTATTCACTCCAGTGCAGAGTTCTCTCTTCAACTTGTTATGAGCCATCTTTGCTTCCTGTGAAGATTCCTGAAAACTGAAACGCTCCTTAGGACCATGCAGGTGCCTTCTTGGAGAAGAAAAGGTTTTTTTCAGCAGAGGCTACACTAGGGATGCTGAAGAGGTCTAAATGCTCAGTGTCACTTACTAACAGTGATGTTCCATGGTCAGTAAGCTACAGTCACACCTTTCATCCCTGGGCATTGCCTAAATATTTTCCAACCACATGACAAGGAAGTCACTCTTCAGCTATTTCCACTCCATCCTGCCTTGTTATCAACTGCAGTAAACAGTCAGATGAACACACAGGATCTGGGTGACTTGGTCATTCAAGTTAATGACTTGGGAATTCAAGTGAACAAATCAGAAATGTCAGATACTTTCTCCTGCATTCCAACCTCTGGATAGAGAAACCCAGTCACTGTCAGGCAGCAGAACAGGAAGTTCTGTGTCAGAAGTGGAACAGTTTAATTTCTTCAATGGGCTTAGGAGCTTTCCCATGATATCTTCCAGTCTGGTCTTCTACCTCCAGAATTACAAATCCGAAGCATCAGTCTTGGCCCATGAACATTACTTGCTGCAAATCCTCATGCTGCCAACATGCAGATAAAATGTGCAGAGTGAGGGTGGGAGAGGCATTCTGAGACTTCATGTTCAAAGAGGAAGGACCACAGGGATAGGTGGAGGAATCTTCTGCAAAGATAACCTGGCCAGGGTTTTCTGATGGCCACCTGGAGAATCCTTGTCTTCCTGGAAGAAACCCTCCTACAACCTGCTTGCAGAGCTCTGTGCCCTCTGTCCCTAACGAGTATTGATTGTGTTACACAGAGGCTGCTGCACGGTGCTGCTAATGCCAGCGCTTACGGATCGATACCGGAATCATGGAACAGTCCCGGATGAGAGCATCAACAGCCTTCTGTGGGCACCACTGACCAGGCTCCATGGCTGCCCTGCGCAGGAGAGGCAGACACAGCAACACCGAGTGCTGGACAAGGGCCTGAGCTGACTCAGGGCTTGGGTGCAGTGGGCCCTTGCTGGTTATCCAGTCTCTGCATTTGCTTTTCTTTTCTAACTCTTCCTTTAGGCATGGAGGTCCTACTGTGATAATGTTCTGTAGGGCTGATTTTGAAATGTAGAGTGAATAAATGAGCACTATAAAAACGGTTTGTCCATGCCAGGACAACCAGAGGGCCCTAGGCCTGTGACCTACGGCCTTCCATTTTACCCTCACCGACAGTGGAATGGAATTCTGTGCAGCCCAGTACATGGTCTGGGACTGGAATCACTGCAGAGCTCAGCACAGCAGGAATGTCGCTCTCGGCTCCTTCCTCCCTGCTCCTACGGGAGAGTCTCACAGAGCAAACAGGAATGTCCAGGAGCACCATGGCCCTGCTGGGACAGGAGCAGCAGCAGGGAGACTCTTAGTTACAGGAGATCAGGGTCTGTTCCAAGCCTGGGAGATGGCGTGGGGTTGACTATGGCATGGGATGAGAGCCTGGGCATGGAGAGGCAAAGCAGTGACAAGATGGTAGCGTGGGACAGTGGCATGGCTGCCATTGCCCTCAAGCCTCTGCCACCTACCGCCGTCACGCTCCAGTGTGCCACGTGACGGAGGGACACCGGGAGTGGGCACTGCTCTGTGTTGGAGGGCCTCTGTTTCAGGCCGAGCTGGGTGCCAGAGCCGAGGTACATCCCCACACGCGATGCCACCGTGGGGTTGGCACTGATGTGGCAGCTCAGAGCCACCTCCCCTCCTATGGCAGCAATCTCCACGGGCTGACCCCACCTGGCCCCTTCAGTGCCAGGGCCCGGACAGCCCAAACTCACCTGTTTGTGCATCGTGCGCTGCTTCATCTCGGGGCTGTCGCCCTTGGAGGAGGAGGACTGCTGCCGCAGCCGCGCCCCGCTGCCAGGCCAGTCGGGCGACGAGGACATCATGCTGCCGCTGGAGGGTCGCTGGTACTGCACGGTGTTGAGCAGGGAGGGCGGGGTGCGGCCGCGGGTGACGGGCGGGGGCGGCGGGGGCGGCTGGTCGATGCGCCGCTGCGGCCCTGCGCTGTTCTGCCGCGGCATCGTGGGCTGGCCTCCCTTCTCAGTCAGCGACAGCTGCCGCCGGGCCAGCTCCCCCGGCCGGCGCGAGAAGTCCTCGCCGGCAGCGGGGCCGACGAAGCCGTGCTTGTTGGCCGTCAGCTCCTCGCTGTTGCTGTGGGAGCTCAGCGAGCTGTGGCACTCGGAGCCGGAGTCGCCCAGGCCGCGGGGGGACAGCGGCAGCCCGGCGGCCATCTGGTACACGGGGTTCTGGAAGGACAGCGGCGCCAGCAGCTGGGGCCGGCCGGGCGCGCTCTCGCCGCTCGGCGTGGTGGGGGTCTGGCCCACCCGGCGCACGGTGGCCATGCCCGTCACGCTGTTCTGAGTCCGTGTGGTCCACACGCCCTGCAACTGCCCCAGGGACGACTGACTGTCATTGAGGGAGTCGGCCGTGCCGGCCGCGTTGGCCCCACTGTCCAAGAGCCGATTGTCCTGCAAGTCCACCATGGACAAACTCTTGCTGCCATTAGACATCTGCACGTCGGGCTCATTGGCCTCTGAGTAACTGGAGCTTCGGGCAGGCGAGGGCTGGGCCCCAGCAGACCTTGTGACAAAAAACAAGTCCTTGTTTTCAGGGGTTGGAGATGGTAACCGTGTGAAATCTATCAGACTGCGGGGAAGTCAGTGCGTAAGGAAGAGGAGAGGAAAACAAAACAAAAAAGAAGAGTTGTGAATGCTGCACCAGAGCAAGAAAACAAAATCACTCAGAAATCAGGGTGGCGCAGCTGTGCGGGACAGGGATGGGGACAGGGACAGGACCCAGCCCTGGCAGGAGCAGGGACAGTGTGAGGAGGAGTGGGGAGGGTGCTGTGGAGCCCCTGGCCAGGGAATGGGCAGGTGAGGGCAGGTGAGTGAGGGCAGTGCGTGCACACAGGGCGCTGCACTGTCACAGGCTCAGGGACACACACACTCCTGGGGGCTGCTCTGCTCTGGGTCAGTGTGTGTCACCCTTCCTGCTCCCAAAGGCTGTATCCACACCAGTCCCTGCTCTGTACCAGGGCAGCAAGCTCCTGTGGGCACACTGGCCAGGATTTGGACAGCACAGAACACCGTGGGGGCTGGATGCACACCAGGCCTCCCAGGGTCAGTGAGCGCTCGCATAGCAGAATTAAAGCCTGGTGGCTGAAGGTTATCTCCCCACTCCTGCTGCAATGCACATTCATGCAATATTGATTTCTTGGGGATAGGAAGAGAGAGCTTTGCAGTAGCTTAATGTGAATATTCTGCTGATCAAAGATGGTGCATTGTAAGCAAGTATTTGGGGGGAAGCATATTGTCAGAGATCCTCCATAGCATTGGATTTAAATAATTGCACCTCATGCTGGGAGGCACTAGAGATGAAAGCTCTGATTAGAGCAAGTCCAGTGCCACTGCTGCCTTTCATTCCTAATTAAACTGTTAAATATTATGTGGTTTCCACTTACAAACTATTTAACTAGCACAGTCTTTCCATTTGTGTGGGCTCCATTTCATTTTCCACAAACAGAAACATTAGAGGTCTGCAAAAGCCTCATCTTCCCCATGAATGAAGCTCCTTACTTAATCAGGCCAAAAAGTGTGTAGGTGACTGTGTCTGTGAATCATGGCTCAGCACTGAAAACTGCCAGTTTTATAAAAACTGGACAGAGTAGACTGGAATTCATTGTGAGGCCTCTACAGCTTGGCAATCGTAGAACTATCCAGATTTGCATCTTAGTGAATTCAGCACACACCCTGTGTCGCACAAAGATGGGTGAGGCCCATCCTGTACGTATCTCATAGCCCTTAACAACACTCATCATCTCGAGGTCAGCACTAGCAGACCCCCAAGTCCTCAAAGGATGAACACTTCCAGCTGAGACCAGTACCACCAGGTTCCTGATGTCCCACACCACATCCCCAGTTTTGGCTCTCAAGGGGCTCAGGATGGAGCCACAGACTGGCACTACCACCCACTGCTCTCTCCAGAGTCAGAGTTGATCTATATCCAGCACCAGTTCTGCGATAGGAAAGCCTGGTCAGTGGATCAGACAACTCCACACTGCACCCTGTCCTGCCTGTCCCTGCATGAATATTCTGAATGTCCATGGTGTGTGGCCAGGCCCCCGTTGGACTCTTACCCAGATAAGTCATTCTCTATGACCATTTTCTGCAGCCCTGCGGAGATGCTGTTGCCAGTGCTGGGCGTGGAGGCAGCGTGGTCAGCCGTGACCGACACCTGCACACAGGCTGGGTTACTGAGAGCAGCGTTGACGTCCCGCAGGATCCGGGGCAGAGGGCCCAGTTTGGTGGCAGTGCCCTGGGCAGAAAAGAGAGCAGAATTACCACCACCATCTTGTGGTTTTTGCTAGAGAACTGTGGGCTTTGCCAATTGCTGGACAGTCTCTTCAGGGAATCACACGAACATTTTCTCCATCATTTCCCATCCCCAAAGCTGTCCCTGCCATGCCCTGGATACCTGCTCCAGTTGGGAGATGACTTCCCAGAGTAGTGAGTGCAATGTGGACAGTTCCCGGCCCAGGTCGATGTAGCCCTCAAAACCAGCTGTGTTTGAGATGGTCTCGGGATTGGAAATCTCCAGGAGGAATCTCTGCATGTTAGTCCATTCGTGTTCCAGGAACTGATTCATAAAGGACATGTATTCCTCTTTGCTGCCAAACCTAGTGAGAGAGCAACAAAGATTTCAGCTTAATCCAGGGAAAAAAGGTGCAGTCCACCAAAAGGGCAGGTACAACACAGCTAGGAACCTTCCTCTGGCATCTCAACCCTTCCAAGCCTTTGGGATCCCTTGCCTGGGACACTTCACTGACCATGGAACCAAAATTAATCCTAGCTTGATCCAGCTAAGCCATCGTCAGTGTGGGATGTGTGCAGCAGAAACAAAGGTGAAAGCTGGTTAAACAAAAAGGAGTTCTTGGTAACACAGTGTCTCTTTGCTGGGTCAGGGCACAGCCTCCAGAAACAGGACCCGTCACTGGAAATCATGATGCTGTCACAGCAATCACCCTCAGCTGACTGGAGCCCAGTGATGGATGGGGGCAGGAATCACCCCGGAGAGCCACCACTGCAGCTGGGCCACCCCATCATCCCCTCAGGCTTCACACCACCTCCTTCTGCCCTCCAAGCACTCCACCCTCTGTCTTCTCTCTGATTTAGAGCACAACAGCGAGGGCCTCGTGGCTGGACTGTCCTGGCAGCAGTTGGTACTGTGCCAGCAGTTCCATGGGACAGGCTTGGCCTGGTGCCATCCACAGGACAACTCGGCTCCATCATTTCAGCTTGACTAATGTCAGCTTAGTTAAAGAGCCTTTCCTGCAAAGTGCTGGAAATCTGAAAACCCTTTAGTTAGGGATTGGTCAGGAATACAGAGAATTTCTGTCATCTAGTGTAACACACTTGTACATCTCCTGCTGGCGTCCGCAGGCGCGTCCGTGCGTTCCTGACTGCGAGGGTGAGCACTAAGGCAGTTTCCAGATCTAAGAAGCTTTAGATAGAAACTGTCCATTCATGTTTCAGAAAGCTCATCATTTTGTTATCAGAGCTCAGGATAAGTAGCTCAGAGCTACAGCCAGTGGAAAGATTTTCAGAAATCTCTCGCTTTGTTTCCATCAAACCAATGGGCTTAGTTAGAAACCGATGGTGTCCCTGTTCTCAGCCTTCCCCGTTCAGTCAGCTGCATTTTAATAGCAGGGAAGGTCCCAGAGCTCAAAGGAGGGATGGAACAGTTCCTGAGCCAAGCACATCACTGCTGCTGGTCAGGTTCTGGTCCTACACCCTCAGGACATCACAGGACAAAGTCCCTGCTGCTCGTCCATGTGGTCAAAACAGCCTGTTTTCCTGCTCATAACACATGTCCTGTTTTGGAAACTTGAATGATCTCCCTGACCTGACAGTGAGCGAACAAGTCCCAGAGAGATGTGGGGAAAAAGCCAACAGGAAGCAAACAGGCCCTTTCCAGTGAGGAAAGGAGTGGCCAGCGTGGGACTCTGTGCCGGCGCCGTGCCTCTGCCCACGCACCCGGAGGTTCTGTCCCCTCCCCTCCCCAGCCCTGCCCACGGCCTGGCTTACTTGGCAAAGTTGGCGAGGTTCTGGGTGACCTTGGCGATGAGGGTCAAAGTGCGTGCGGTGCGGTCATCGGGGTACTCCTGGAGCAGGCTGAACAGGGACGGGGACATGATGGCAGGGCACAGGAAGCGCAGGAACAGGGAGGCACTGATCAGGCGCTCGCTGATGTCGGGCCGGCCTCGGTTGCTGCACTCTTGTCTCCACGAGGCAAAAACTTCTTTGAGCTCTCTTGGGAAGACACTGAAATGACAGGACAGGCAGTGTCTGTCAGGGTTGGAGTGTCAGGAGTCTCAAAGGATGTGGAGAAAAAGCAAAGCTGCTCTGTAAAGCTGTTAGAGAAGCAGCTTCTCTTAGACCTTATGCTGGATGCTGAGAGCCTAGAAAACTGGAGGAGTGGGATATGAAACAAACTGTCCACAGCAGCTCATCAGGACTCAGTGGCTGTGCCATGGGGTGCTCCGAGCTGGAGGAAGCAAAGCCAGCAAGGAGAGCATCTCCTGAAGAATCACCAGCAGCACTGGAATCTCTAGCACAGCTGGAGCTTGGAGGGGGGGCAGTGCAAACTGTAATACTCCTGTTCAAGCACCTGGATCAAATCCCACTGTGCCTAGTACAAACACAGAGCCCCACCGGAGTTACTCCAGCCTTGTAGCTGCACAGACCTCAGCCTGCCTTTCCCGGATGCCAGAATTCCCCAGGGGCCAGCAGACACTCGCTGCAGCAGCCCTTATCGCTGCAGAACTGCTGCCTGTTCCTGCCCAGCCCTCCCCAGCTCCCTGCTCCCACCTTATCCTGTTCCCAGCATGTGTTATTTATTCAGCTGGAGACTCCCACCCGGAAGCAAGCTGGCACTGGGCTGCCACTGGTCCCAATGTCCCTGGCACACAGAGCCCATGGCCCTGGCCAGGAACCACTGTCCTTGTGTCACACCGGAGCTGTTCCCTGAGAGTGGGGGTACCACAGCAAGGGAGGGGGGTCAGGCTCTATTTTAGGCCATCTGACCTTCTGACACAGCAGTGACACTCCATGGAAACTGCTGCCATCCTGTTCAGCTTCTGCTCTCTGCTGCCTTCACACTTTCACCCTCACGAGCTTTCACCCAGAGCTTTACAAATAACATTAGCCAATGTCTTTGGCTGGATAAATTCTCCTCTATCTTTAGCTTGATCCACACAATTGGACAAAACCCTTTCACTTCATGGTATTTGCCCAGAAACAGGAGAATCCTTTAAGCAATTTGAGGCTTGAATGATCAGGACAGGTTGTGCAGTGACTGGAGAGCAAACCCCTGAAATGCAGCACTCACACGTTCCCGTCGCAGGCTGGAGCCCCTGGAAGTTTAATTGTGTCACAGCGGATGGAATTCGGATCGTTGGCTTTATGTGACAAACGGGCCCATAATTCATTACCCAACTTCCAGTAACGAGCTTCCACATGCTGAAATTCTGCTTACACTGAAACTTTCCAGATGTCCAAATTATGTCATAATTATAACAATTTTCGGTTATTGTGAACCTCTTTCCTCTCCCTGACTCTCTCCACAGATGAGCACACACACTCCAGTGCTCTATTTAAAGCAGGATCGTTGGCTGTTGGGATACCTTGGCCAATCCCAACACTCATCAGCCCAATTAATCCCCAAGAACCGCTGAGCTCAAAGGGGGAACCACTCAGAGCAGCAGCTCAGCTGCTCCAGCCTTCCTTGGAAAGGCAGGATGAGAGGAACGAACTTCCCGTGCATTCCTGACTTTCTCTGGGTCACTTTTCAAGCCTATTTTTAGGGTGACCTTTTGAATGCTGCTTTGGATATTTTTAGGAAGACGTTAATTCAAACCATTATAATCCACTGCTGACTAGAAGTGGTGAATCCCTCTTGGGAGGGCAGGTAAACGCCATTCCTGAGTCAGAGTTATTAACTGGCCAAGGATAAGGATACCTGTACAGAACCTGCCCTTTGTGTACCTCTGGTAGATAAAGGCAGCCTCTTGCTCCTTGCTCTCTCCTTGAGCAGGATCAGGAAAAGCAATTCCCTTCCTGGCTTCCAGGAGGGCACACTCAATATCTCAGGAGATTATTTATAATAAGTTTTCTGACCTCAACAACTGAGAGAGGAGAGAAAATGAGAAATCCTCATTATCAGACTTCCTTCCTCCAATATTATCCCTAGTTGCTTTGCAACCACAGTGTTGCTACTAAATACGTTAATAAAAACTAAGCCCAGATTTTAAGGGAAAAGACTGGAAATCCCACTGCGAGACAAAAACGCTCCTTATGATCAGAATCAAAGGCTCTGGGTATGTTAGTAAAAAAAGAAAGTATTTTTTATTTCTCCAAGTAAGCAGAGTCCCAAATCCATCTTTTTCCCCTTTGAGGTCACCTCTGCAGGCAGCAGCTGTGACAGACCCAGGGACTCCTGGCTCCAGGTCCCAGCAGGAACACCACAAGCACAGCTGTGCCCAACAACCACCTCCACAGCAGGATCCAGTGCCTCACACCAGCCCATTTGGGATATTCGGGCCTGTCCCAACCAGTTGCACAAACCTTTACCCTGAGAACAAACAACTCGGAAATGCCTCCAGCTGCATACCAGGCCTTGGGCCAAGGAGGCAAAGGGCTCCTATCACCCAGCAACTGCCCAGGGCTGGGAGAGAGAGAGGTTAACCCAGAGGAATGTGGGATGCTGAGCCAAGCAGGGAGAACAGCATCCTCCTCCCAGCTCCAGCACTCTGCAACCAGAGAACATCTGCCCAAACAAAAGCTGCCTGTGCTGGGGCAGCTCCTCACAGGTGCCACAGCTGCTGCCTGCTGCAGGATTTCCGAGCTTTGCCGGATGTTCTTGGAGGTGTAGATCCCTCAGTCCCATCCAGACTGACTTGTTCCATGGGTGGAAGATCCAGGATGTGTATCTGTGCCCTTTATTCCAGAATTTCATACACATTTGGCATCAAGTACCTCTCTGAATCAGTCACACTTGGTGTTCCTTGACTCCAGTGCCCTGTCCCTGTGCCCCAGCAACCCTTTGGCACCTCCGAAAACAAGGGTGCCAGAGGATCCAGGAGGATGCCACATCCCCAGAGCCTGCAGCTCCTCCTCCACAGCTCTGCCAGAGCCTTGGGGCAGGTCCCAGCTCCTGCAGGCACAGCA
Source organism: Vireo altiloquus (assembly GCA_013396875.1). Classification (NCBI taxonomy): domain Eukaryota; kingdom Metazoa; phylum Chordata; class Aves; order Passeriformes; family Vireonidae; genus Vireo; species Vireo altiloquus. Next base: position 1,005,053 of record VZRF01012770.1, read on the forward strand.
CTCCCAAAGAGGCAGTGCCACTCCCAGATACCCACCAGTAGGAGTTGATGATCTTGCAGAAGGCCAGCTCACAGCACATCTTCAAGTTGCCCTGATGTTCGGGGAGGTCTGAAGATGAACATTTGCTGGGATCCACTTCACAATTTTCATCTGATTCGTACAGTGCCTTGATGAACTCCCCTGTAAAACAGAGTCACTGGTGGGTTTGGAGATGTGAGAAATGCAACCTTCAAGCAGCTCTGTTCTAAGCCCCAGTGCCCGAGCAGCTCCCTGGCACCCCATCACACCCCATGGGGGAAGGCAAGAGGGATATGAGAGCACGTGCTGGCCCCTGGGGCAGCTCTCCATGTCTCTGAGAGGACCCAGGAGAGCCTGGCAGTTCCATGGGAGCTCACAACCAGCACAGCACACCCAGCACGTTCCATCCCCGTTCCCAGCTGGCAGCACTGTCCCTGTGGCTCTGGGATATTGCATCAGGACTGCACTGCCCAGCACCTGCCTGACCCCCTTGCACCAGTTCCAGAGACTCTCCCTCGGGCTAATCCAGGAGGAAGGATGCTGGCAAGCCCTGTCATTAGTGGTAGCATGGCCTGCTACTGCAGCCTGTGCCCTGTGCTGACAAACCACTGTGATTCACAGGAGAAACAGGTAATTAAAGGAAAGAAACAATTTACTTGGTTTATTTTGAGCTGAACATCACACAAAATGAAATTAAAATATTTCCCTGAGTTTTCCTGTGCTCCTCTTTGCAGCCTGGCTGTTCCTCAACCTTGCAGAGGCTCACACTGGGCTGCTCCCCCAGCTTCTGCTCTTGTGGCACCTTTCACCCCAGGGTACATGGGCACAGCCCCTGCACTCGGCATGGGGGGGTCAGTCCTTCATCCCAGCAGTGACTGGGGAGATTGGGAACAGAGGAACAGGGATGAGGAGGCAGCGTTTAGCTCGGGTGACATTCTGGGAGAAAGGTTTGCTTTGGTTTTCTTCTAATTCCAGTTGGTTTGTTCCTAATTCCTGACTGTCTTGGATTTTCCCAGCCTGTTTTTCCCCACTCCGATCTGCATTCCTTCCCTATTGCCAAAACAAATTTTAATTACATACTGGAGAGCCTCTCCAGTGTATTTGCAGCTCTGCCAGGGAGCTCTGGAGCCGCTCTGCTTGCCTGCAGGTGATGCCTGCTGTTCTTACCTGGCCCCATCACCTGCTCCGTGGTTCCAAGGACAGTGCCACACTGCCCTGGGGCACCTTGTGACATGCAGGTGATTCATCTCACTGGGAAAAGGTCACTCAGAACCAGCACCCCACACTGAGCAGGAACCCCAGGCTCCTCCTGCACGATATGGAACTAGCCTGGCAGCACTGAACCCCCAAATGGGAATATTGCAAAATTCTCTGATATCATTAATCTCCTGACTTTTGAGAATTTTTATGAGTAATCTACTTACAGACTTGCCTTCAACCAGAAAGCATTACAAGGCAGAAATAAATAATATTCCTTTTGGTATTCTTGTGGGCTCTCTGCCTGAATTTGCTCAATTATTTCCCTTTCCTCAAGGTTTTCATCATTATTATTATTCTCTTAATAAAGTATTTATGCTTCCTTGCTCCTTGCTAAAATTACACAAATCCACTAGCAGGAACTCAACATAAGGAAAAATTAATACCTCAGTAGAAACTCTACTCATCCTGCCCTGGGATGTGGATCCAATGGAAGCTCACAGAGCTTCCAAGGCAGCCTCTCCCCATCCTCATGCTGTGCTCCCTGCATGCAGCAATTCCTTCCTGACCTGCCCAGAAGCAGAAGCTTCTAATTATTTTCATTTGCATCAAGAGAAATATTTTTTTGAGCCATAAACAGAGCCAGTACTTCAAAAAAAAAAACCACCAGGAGGGTTCCTAGTGCTGGACGATCCGGGAGGCAACACATCAGTGTGACTTGGGAGATCTCATCTGACTGGGGAGCGCTGCAGGAGCCAGGCAGCATCTCTGGTGGGGGTGCAGGGGGGGAGATTCAATCAGAGTGCTGAGACAGAAGCCCTGGCAGGCAGCAGAATGCCTTCAAACATCCATTTGTTATCTCCTCTGAAAGCAGATTAAGGCGCCAGCTCTGCGGTCACCTTCACCTGGCTGCAGGGAGCTGCCCCCTGTGGCCGTGGCCATGTCTGGGCTCGGAGCTGCAGCCATGGAAGCCCTGCAGCAGGGCAGCACAGGGCCTCTGATGGCCACCAGGGCTCAGGTGACATCCCCACCCTGCAGCTCGCAGAACCTCTCTGGGCGAGACCTGCCAACGCTCTGTACGTACCTAAGGCATCTTGTAAGTATTTCTGCCCCACCAGCTTCAGGTATTCTTCGATTGCTTTGGTGGCCAGTGTGTTCTCCCTGAAAATGAGATGCTCATTCTCACCACAGCGATCAACTTCAGACATCATCAGGTCAGTCAAGAAATCCTGGAAAGCAAAGCCCATGGTGGGTCACCACGCACTGACACTGTTCAGCAGAGCTGCAGCTCCCCAGCCCCGAGAGGTCCCTCCATGAGACGCCCGAGGGACTGGAGGTGCTGCAGGTGATCCTGCAGTGTGACTGCACTGCCTCACCACCTGCCCAAATTTCCTCAGAAATGAGGAGAAATAAACCTTTGCAGAGCCTCAACTTTTGCACCCCAGCAGTGACTCATCCCAGACCTGCAGCTGCCTCTCTGTCAGTGCTGCTTTTTGGCTGTCTCGTATCAGCCTCACATTTTGCGGGCAACACCTTTTCTCCCCTGTTAAACATGGCTGTGTTTGGTGTCCAACTGCACTGGCCGCAGACCAGGGCCACGCTCCGATGGCATGAGCTGTGCCCACAGTTAATGGCTGAGAATCAAGCCTCCGGTATGCACTGAGATGCTCAAATTTCCAATTTCCTCCCTATTCATGGAGATAAACAGCGCGGCGACAGCGCCCATTTTGGGCACAGTTTTGGTCTGATGTGCACACAAACCAAATCCATGGGATGTGATAATCCCCTGTGCTGCAGAGCAATGGAAGGGGCGAGCAGCAGCAGCCTCTGACAGCTGCCCCTGCATCAGTCTGGGCTCAACTGCAAATTCCAGAGAAAAACCAGCATTTTAGAGCAAGCTCCAGGTGTGCTTCAGCCACAGCATTCTCTGAGCAGAGGGTCAGGAGCTCCTGTGCATGCTGCTGCTGCCGAGTGTGCTGCAGCCAGGGCTGATCCAGGAGGAATGCCAGGCACCTGCTAATGCTGATACATGTTCCCTGCACTGCTAATGGACAGAGCAGCTCTGCCTGGCTCCTCCTCGCTGCGCCAGGTGCTGAGGTGTCACCACACACCTGAGTGACAATGGAAAGAGGCTGCTGGTGCTGTGCACATCACCCACATTAACCCTCTGACTGCCTCCCATGCACGAGACAGAAATGTTGACACACACATTTATTCACCTCCACAACCAAGGGCACCTTTTAAAACTCATTTCCATTAAAATAATCTGCGTAATAGTAACCTTCTGCTAAGAAATTCTTCATTTCCCTTGATGGTCACAGCCCATTCTGGCAGCGGCAGCAGGAGCACCCCAGGCTGCCACACAGTGCTCCAGGTCCTGCCCCTGATGTCCCCAAGCAGAGCAGAGCTGCCATGGTCCAGCCTGCTCCAACCCACACTGGGGAGAAGGGACATCAGCTCCCACTCCCTGCTGGTGGCTGGATGGGAGCTTTGCACCAGAGCAAAGCAACTTGCTCTCTTTCATTTTTCACATGGACATCTCTGCACTGAAAGTCTAATCAAGGTTCAACAAACACCTTTCCCTGAACCCAAGAGACCCAGATAATTTAATCCACCGACCCTCCATCACTGTGCTCCTGTCCCAGGCAAAGGCAAACCCTGGGGCAGGCAGGTACATCCCTGTGTGAGAGCACAGGAGGAGGAGAGATGACATCCCTGCAGTACTCATCGATCCACTGCTCCCACCTCCCCACAACACTGTGACTGGGACCAACACACGGCCTTGACCTTCCCCCAAAACCCTCCAAAAAAGCTAGAGGAGGAGCTTTGGGCTAAAGGGAAAAAAAAAGTCACTTCCATTATTTCTTCAGCCACAAGATGCCCTTCCTCAGATCCTGCTATGTCTGCAATGCTCTGGCAGCTGCAGAGGCAAAAATCCCTCCTGGAAGCAAAGCACGCGCCTCCCTCTGCTATTTTCACTCATTTTGCCCTTTTTATCAGCCAAGCTGCAATGAAACTTTAAACCCTGCTCAAATCCCGTTAGCTGCTATCTGGGTAACTCTATCACCTTTATCTTCCTGGGGCTCTCCCAGGGTACGTTTCAATTCCAATCCACCGCTCAGGCTGACACAAGGTGCTGATTCTTAATTAGCAGCCGCTGACCTTGGCTTTGCTTGATTCTCTTTCCTGTCACTTTCCCAACATACTAATTATCTCAGGAACACCGAGTTTTACAGCATCTCTTAGCCAAGTGTTTGCTTTTCCCCCTCTTGTCAGCTGAGCACTGGCTGCTGAGTCCTGGAAACCCAGGGCCAAGTGGAGCCAGAGTTAAATGTGCATTTGGGTGATTTGAGCTGATCTACAGAATTCACTAGAATTTAAAACAAGGCAAAATTCCATGGCAGGACTCAACACAAAGCCAGAAAAGATCCCCTGGAAATCTCTGCTGCTGTTATTATTCCCTGTGGAGCATCTGGAGCTCAACAGCTGGGAAAAGGATGCCTTGTCTCTGAAGTGGAAAGGAAAGCTGCACAAGTCCCAGAGAGCTCTGTTATGGCCCAGCACCCGAAGCTGGGGAGTAACACAGCAGCACCTGGCCTTACAACTCATAACAGGGAAAGCCCTTTCAGCATCCCCTGGGTCAGGACTGTCCCTGCCCCTGCAGTTTGGGCTGCAGAGTCATCCAGCCAGGCTGCAGAACCCAGCCCTGGGCATCAAAATGCCCCCAGCCAGCATCCTTGGGCGAGTTCCTCTGCAGGGACCGCTCTGGGGAGCTCCACGAGCTGTGGGAATGGAGGGACAGACACCCTGCCCCTTCTGTCCCAGGGCCATGGGCCAGACCTTCAGTTCTTTCCTTCCCTCCACACAGAAAAGCCACATCCATCGGCTCTGGATCACACTTCTGCTATCTCTGCCTTAAGTACTCCAGCAGCCAGCACTCGGAAGACACAAATGGAATGCAAATACTTGTGGAATCCCTCCGGGGGCCTCACTCACCCACATACAAGGTCCTGAATAAAATGCAATAACTAAAGCCAATAAAACTCCCTGTTTCTGAGCAGCAGAGATCAGCAGGGGGTTGTTTTCAGTTAGGGCCCCTGGCAATGGAAGAAAATAAGATGCTTTATTTCATTACATCGGAGTTGAGAGGGGAAGGAAGAGGTCTGCAGTCAAAATTAGGGGCTGTGGCAGTGTTCTTCAGGCTCACTCTCGTGTTTATTTTAAGGCTTTTTGCTTCAGACTGGACGGATCTGAGCCTGTGCGACCCCAGTCGCTGCACATATGCTGATAAAGAAGAGCAATTCATAAATAAATAAATTCAGAGCATGACAGCACAAGGCTGCACTGGTCTCCAGCACTTTGCACATAAACCAGCCTCTGCTATTCCAAGGCAGCTCCTTGGAATGCAGGCAGGAGGTGGCAGCCCCAGTCCCGAGGGGTTCCAAGTGCCAGTCCCCGTGCCTGGGGGGCTCCAGCTCCTGACCCCACAAGGCAGAAGGGTGAAGCCAGCTGGGTGCTTGGCAGGGCTGTGGTGGGAGCAGGAGGCTCCTCCACTTTGCCATCCCAGGAAGGTCCTCCCACCCCAGCCCCTCTGGGATGTGTCCAGAGCTGGAGCACGTGGGGTGCCAGGGAGGAGAGCCAGGGCCCCGTGCTGCCCTCTGGGCTGGAGCTGATCATTCCTGATACCCTAACTGACTGATGGGCAGATTGACACTGAAATAATAAGGTTCTCCAAATCACAAGCCTGATTAATAGGATTGACTTAACCTTAAGAGGATTGAATTGATAAAGGTAATAAGATTATTGCTTATTTCAAAGACTAGCTCAGAGTCCAGCTGGGCCTTTATGCAAAGGTGAAAACCACCAGTGGTCGGTAGGGCTGAGGTTTCAGGTGGAGGAGTGCTGGGACACACCCAAGGGGGAGGGAAATGCGGCACAGGAGGATGCAGAGTAGGGAAAGGAGGGGCAGCAGCTGGGTCCTCGACAGACAGTGTGAAACCAAGGACCCCAGCCCCAAGTTCTTGACCCTTTCATCACAAAGCTCCTCTGAGGATCTGCTCCAGACACTTCTCTGCCAGGAAATACAGTGATGTTCCCTCCTTCGAACCCTGGAACTCATCCTTGGCACTTGTGGCCTTTTCTAACTCTCCTTGGGAAAAGGTGGTGAAGCAGCAATGTGAGGGTTAACTCTGTGCCCATCACCTTGCTCAGGGAAACAAAACCTGAGGGATATAACACCAACACACTGAGTGACCACTGCCTGGGAGGGCAGAGACACCTCTCACATCCCTGTGCCTGAGCCAAGCAGTGACTTTTCCACAGCCCTGTGTGGTGTCTGCAGGTCCCAGAGCCCTGAGCCAGCACTGGCTCTGCCACTGGAACGTGGGGTTCCAGCAGATCCCCACGGGGGGAGCAGCTACATCTGCTCAGCCGAGGCACATCCGTGCAGCACAAACAAACAGGGACACATGTTTATTCCTCACTCCATTCCCAACACCATAAATATTTATTTCCAGTGAGCAGCTGGTTAGCTAGAGCTTTGTCTAATGCTGAGTTTGATCTACCAGCTCTCTGGACAAGAGAAGTTTTTTATATATTTATGGTCATGAACTGAGCTCTGAGAGCTCTAAGACAGCCCCAAAACAAATCTAAGCATGGGAAAAATTCTGGAAGCATCAAAAGTCTTTTGGGAAGGATGCAGCCACCTATCCACAACCACATCACAGAGGCCACACCAAGCCCTGTAAGGCAGGACTGAGCACTCCTGGTAACACCAACCCTGGCAGCAGAGCTGCTTTATGACTTTGTACCTTTTATCTGTGGGTTATGAAACATGAAAACAGGCAGGCATCTCCACATCCTTACAGGGAACAAACACTTCATCAGTGCTCTCACTAGAAGGTGGAAGCAGGTAACAGGTGAAGGACTGAGCTGGGAGCCCACATCTGTTTCAACCACCAAATATCTCTCTTTCAGCCTTTCTTGCCATAAAAGAGGGAACATCCATTTGTGCAGAGAGCTGATGGAGCACTGGATGTCTGTCACATTTTCCAGTGGGCTGGGGCAGCTCCCTCCCTCCCTGAGTGCCTGCACTCAGAACTTTATCAAAACCCTCTTCCCCTCCTCTCCACCCACTGTCTTGGCAGCTGCTCAGGCCTTTCCAGGCGTGTCCTGTGCACACCAACCCAGCGCTGCAGGGATGAAGTTCTTCTCTTTCCCACACAGAGATCAAGGGAAGGGACTTTGACTCCAGAGGGGACTCTGCTTTCATGGTCCACCTTTTCATCTATTGTGATACAGCTACGCAGCCCAGGAAGCAGCAGAGATGGAAAAAATTCGGCTACAGCCCCTGTTCCCCTTCCACCTGCAGCCCCAGGGCGTCCTGCCCCCCGCCAGGAGGGACTCTGGGTTTTAGCAGCTCCAGGTAACCACACCTGGACAGCGTGGCCTGTGGTGTCTGTGGGTAAGGATGGCTCTGCATGCACCAGCGGGGCTGCACAGGGACACTGGTGCCACGTGGCACCATCACACCTCCCCGTGGCACCTCTCCCGCCCCGGAGCTCGGGCAGACACGGACCCGATCCCGGCCTCATTAAGGGATTACTCTGTATTTACAGCAAATCGCTGCAGGAAAACAGAGCCCGAAACGGCACAACAGCAATTAGCTGCTAACGAGTCTTCGCAGATAATCTACTGGACACTTGTTTCGCAGTCCTACCGTAATTGCTGCTTTAGCTCAGCTACAGCAGCCAAGAGCCACAAAAGGCCCTTTATCAGCGGAATCAATCAGTGCCTGCCGATGGCCACGGCTGCAGGGCAGGGCAGGCTCCCAAAGGCTCACGGGGAAGGCTCCTGGTGATGCACAAGGATGAGGAACCCACCTGTAGCCCGGGCAAGCTCCCGAGAGCCACGCTCATTATTTGACCTGGCCAAAGGGGTCCCTGCCCTGCTGTCCCCGCACTCAGTGCCCACGGTCGGGGAGCTCTCCTGAGGGGCAGTGGGGTGCACCCACGTCCCCCAAGCAGGGCTGAGGGAGTGCTTTTTTTCTCATTATTTTTCTACCTTACTGCTGCTTTTCCCTCTCCCTGCTTGTCCAGCCCAGGATGCACCACCTGGTTCCCACGCTCCAATAACTCCTGTTGCTCTGACAGCTCCCCAAACCCTGCGCTAATGCTGATGGCAGATGACAGGCAGGGAAAGCAGAAGCTCCATTTTAGGGGAAAAGTCATCAAGTCTGTTTACTGTTTGCCGTGTCCCCTGTGTAGAGCCTCTGGGATCTCAAGCACTGATGCAGACACATGTCTGGAAACACACTTGCCCTCTCTGGAGTCTCTCCAGCACTGAGAGGCAGAGGAAAAAGGCTGGAGCAGTGACAGCCACTCTCAGCCATGCCCACACATGATCCATGGTGATTAAGACTGGGAGGACACTTGAAGCCTTTTGCACCAGAACCGTGTAAGCCACAGACAGGGTCTTTCATGGCCATGTAACTCCCACAAAGCCCTGGCATTAGAGCTGCTGGAGCCTCGGCAAGGGGCAGCAGAGCCCCTGGTGCCAGCACAAGGCAGGGCTGTGCCCAGGAACCACGTGCTGACAGCTGTGGAGCCCTGGCACAAGGAGTGAGGAGAGGCACCAACCACAGCTCCTTGTGGATATAACCACAGTGTTATTCCACGTAGGACCAGGGTCCTTCCCCGCGCTCCTGGGATCAGGAGGCTTTAACAGAACTATTTTCTCTGCTGCTGCAACAGCAGGCCCCTGGCTCCCAATCCTCTCAGTGAGCTTTGCCTGCCTTGAACTAGATCAGGAGGCCAAGCCACTTCTCTGTCCGACAGATGGTAACTAAACCTAATCCACGAGCCCGGCCACGAGCCCCGGCAGCTGCTGAAGAAGCAGAGCCCTATGATTCCCCCTCAGGTGAGGAGCTCGTGTCTCCTCAGCACTGCAAAAGCTTTGGACATCTTGCCCTCCCCAGTTCTCCCCTGCAGAGTGTGGGGAGATGGTAATAGAGAAAAATGGTGATGGATAAACACCTGCAGCCCTGACACAGGCACCGCCTGCCATGGCTGTGCAGGCCACCAGGGATGGAGGATGCTCTGCAGTGGGGGTCACTCCCTGCCCTGTGTGCTGAGAACCTCAGCAAAGAAGGGCATTCCTTGCTCTCCGTGCCTGCTCCCTCATGGATCACAACCAGGAGCAACTCCCCCTGTCTGCCTCCTCCTGGCCTGCTTCTTTCTCAGACCTGGCAGGGGATTGCCAGCCAGGAAGGAGGCTCAAAATGGTCCACAAAGGCTGAATTTCCACCACGTGCAAATCAGTGGCATCAACCCCCAATGAGCAATGCCATGGGAGCTCCCCTGGACTCCCTTCCAAAAGCAGCAGGACAGACCCTGAAGACCAAGAGCTGATCCAGAGTCACATGTGCCTGCAGGAATTGCTCTGCAATTCTGGAGAGGCTGTTCAGCTCCCGTTCAGCCCCCCCTGTGCAGGGTGCTCAGTGCAGAGGGAACAGAGCACAGGTCCTGCTGGGTTCCCCAGGAACACCCAGCACACAGGGGCTGCTCAGCCCAGGCCAGCACTGCTTACATTCCATCCTGGAAAACTTTCTTCTTGCTTACTTTCACAACTGTGCCTGTTTATACAGAAAGAGCCTGGCCCCTAAGCCTAGAGGAAAGTGAAGGAAAGTGGCTCAGTTGGTGTCTCATGGTCCCACCGACCTCTGCTAATTAAGCAACTCGTGCTGCATGTGCTACCAACTGGTTTGCAATCAAAAGAAAAACAAAGCACATTAACAAAGGCCTGAAGCCTGACGGACGAGGAGTTTTCCCAAGCCCAGAGTCTGCTCCTGACAGTGTCTGGTGGGACACTGGGGATGGCAGAGGGTCCTACCTTGGCCTTGCCCGTGCTCTGCAGGATGTGCACCAACGCTGACGCCATCTCCTCCTTGTTCTTCACGCTCAGTGAGGGCTCCAGCACCGAGCACAGCACCATGTAATTGTTGGTGATGTACTCGGCAAACTCCTTGTACATCTCCATGGGGAGGATGCTCATGCTCTGGTAGCGAGACTTGATGCGGATCATGGGCCCTGGGGACTTGCCCTTGCCGGGGTTGGGGCTCACCACTGGGTACCATTTCTCCACGAACTGCCGGCCTGTGACCGAGCTCACAGGGATGTTCACCTGCCCGATGAAGTTGGTCTTGTCCTTCTTCTTCTTCTTGTCAGTCTCTTTGTATAAGTGCACAGTAATGTTTTTGAGCGATGGGAGGTTATTAAATTCAAAGTGCTCCCCCCAAAAGACATTATCAGTTTTCAATTTACAGGTAGTTCGTGCATAAAGAACATCATCCAGGCATAATTCACACAAGTACTTTTTCTTAGCTGGCAGGTCCTTGGCTTCAATAATCCATAGCTTCAACATATTCTCTACCCTTCTGCTGTTGTCCTGAAAAAAAGATGAAAAGAAAAAAAGGTCAATAAAAAAACCCCACAAAGCCAAGCACAACAAAACTGGAGATATGAATTAATTATTTCGGATGTGCTAAATGAGCGGAGGCTTAATTACACTTTATTTTAAGGAAATACTGGCTCTCAAGAATTTGCATAATAACACTACTTATGTTAATTTTCCAAAATATCATCGTGCTCTCCACGTCTGTTGGTGCCAATTAATATAAGGAGCAAGGGAGATAAAACCCCTCCAAATCATAAATGCACCATTTCCCATTCCCTGCCAAGAGGGCCTCCGAAGAATCTGAAAGAACCTCACAGGTCCTGAATGGTTTCTGCAAAGCAGAAGCTGTTACAGATATCCCACAGCCTCCTCCTTTTCCACTAGAGCTGCTTTACAGCAGCACTGAGTTCATATTTACTGTAACACAGCAACACAGAGGGACCTGAAGACACACGCAGGGATCACCTCATCCACGTGGGAATGCCACCACCTCTGGCAGGGAAATAACTGTAAAACCTCACTCTATTTTAGCACAGAAGTCCAGAGCACTCAAGTTAAACACTGAGAGGAATCATGGGAGAGAGAGTCCCATGGGAGAACCATGACAATTCAGAGAGAAATCTGCCTTGGATATCTTTTAAACAATAACAGAGCCAAGAATACTGTGGATCTTTCAGAGCTCCCTCGTGATGCTGACCTCATCCTGGAAGAACATCCAGGGGCATTTGCTGCAGGAGTGACTCCAAAGATAAAACACTGGCAGCTGAACCACTGCTGGGATTCTGCAAAACCTGTTTTGTTTGGAAACCCCTCACTGAAACAGAAGCCACAGCTTACTCTGCTCAGGAGTCTGGGCAGGAACATTCCTGCTGGAAGTTCTCAATGGGGTACTGTAGGTTCAGGAAGTACACACAGGAACTGCATGAGAACACTGAATTCCTGACAGAAATATCAAGTCAGATACTGAGAGTTTATTGTCTATGAACTCAAACAAAGATGGAAAGTCAGCCATCAGTTACTGCAGGTTTTGAGATGATGGAAACACTGCCCAATGGATTTCCACTCAACACTGTACCTCAAAGCCATAGTGACATGCCCAGCCCCAACTCACATTCTCTGGAGTTCTCTCACTCTAAGTGTGACCACACAAAGCTTTCACAGCTCTCTCAGGTCAGGACTGAGAAAAAGTCCAGGAAAAGCCCTTGGAAAGCACTGGAGCCACTGAACTCCACTGGAGGAACACGCTGCCAGAGGCAGAAGGCCACCTCTCCCCTCCACTGCTCACACCCTGATACTGAAGGAAATCCTCCATCCTTGTGCTGGGAACAACAAACTGAGACTGAGGGTCCCTTTAGAACTCACCAGGCCTGGACTGAATTTGTGTGCACAGCCAGGAGGAGTTCACAGGATCCCATCATTTGTGTCTTTCTGACCAGCAGGAAAAGACTTGGTTGAGCTCATCAGCTGTGGAATCCTGCAATAATCCTGACCAATCTTTGCAGCCAACTCCAGCACAGCAGCGAAGAAGCAGCTGTACATTTTATTTTAGGACGTACTTAGTGGGCCATAAAAATGCATATTGGGTGTCCCTGTGTTCTAGTGAAGAGAAGGATTTGTTCCTGTCAATCCCAGGAGATGCCTTTGCACTTCAACTGGCTGGAGAAGGGAAAGCTACATTCCACTGTTGCCTCTGGAAAATGGACATGAGCTGCTCCATCCCTGGAGCAGACTGTGGCAGGAGCTGACACATGAACTCTTCAGACTATCGGGACTTTGCTGGCAGCTACCTGACATCTGTCCCATGGCTTTGGGGAGGTGAAAGTCCTATGGAAGTGGCAAGTACCATAAGTAACAGCAACACTGAGGATTCTTCAGGTCTGATCAATTCTTAGCATGTGCTGAGAAAAGAGGGGAAGGAATAATTGGCGCTTGTCTGTAAATATAATTGTGGAAGGAAGCGATATGGAAAGAGGCTGACCCAGAGTGCCACTTACTCACTCCGATGACAATACATCCCCTGCTGCTCCCATGCACTGGGCTATAAAATGTAATAACGAGGAACTGAACTAGAGCAGAGGCAATTCCTCACAGCCACTACCTTGTTGGGGTGCACGGCACGCCGCAGGTTCTCCATCCATTTATCTCGCTCTGCTGCCGAACGACACGAGAAGCACTTACTTCCTGATGAAGTCGTCACCTACAGGGAAAGGAACAGGATTATGTCTTGACCAGCACACTGCAGAGTGGGATGGGGGGAGAGAGGGACTTAAGGAAGATGCTAGGGGATTTTATTTTTTTGTTAAAGTAAACAGTTTTACCCAAGCATGAAGCAACAGCCCCTAAGGCTGGCGGAAAAACAGGACAACTCTGTATGTCACAGAAATAATCATAGAAGCAAATTCCAATTACTTCTACTCTTCCACACCAGAAAACACTAGATAATGGGCCCCACGCATGTGATGCTTTAAACCACCAAGTTCCATAACTGAGAGAGTGCAAATCCTGAGATGAACTAAGGATAAATTGGAACTCCGTGTGGTTACTTGGCATTCCTCCAGGCTCAGCCCAAAGCCTGGGACTGTAACAACCCATTTCTTGTTTCCAGCAGAATGTCAGGCTCAGAAAGGCTTCCCACGTTCCCCCTTCATGTCCTGCTGCTTCTGGAGCCCTTGCTGTGAAGAACATGGGGACAGGTGCGTGGTACAGCTCGGAGCAGCTCATGGCCCAGCCAGGGGTACTTGGAGCTCACAGCAGCCATCCCCAGCTGGGGAGAACCAGGGAGGCTTCCCGACCTGGACACGGCTGGAAGTGCTGCTGATCTCTCCTCTCACGCTTCCAGGATCATCCCAAGGGATTTTCTGCGGCTTTTGTGTGACTTTCTCTGGCCATTGGGAATTCATAGCCAGGGTTTAAGAAACACACTCATAGCAGGGACATTTCCAGAGGTGCAAGTGTCCCTTATTTTTCATCACATTTCTGCTATCCCAAGGAAACTCAATCCTGCTGAGCCCATGGAAGCACCACTGCCTGGCAGCAGTCAGGCACCAAATTTTCCTCCTATGCCCCCATGCCAAAATTCCTTAGCATCAAAGCCATCAGCTCCCTGCACCTTCTCCTCACACACAGATATTCCCCAAGCTGCCATCTCCTCCACACCTGCTGGTCCTGACCACCAGGAACGTGGCTCCAGCTCTCTGCATTTGCTTTTGTCCAGCAATATTCTCCACGTACAGCTCTGCTGGGAGGCTGAATGGACCTGGCTGGTACTTTAAATAACTCCCCTCTGAGCTTCATTTCCGCCAGTCTCAACCTGCAGAGTTATTTGTGAGTGCTTTATCATCTCCCAGTGTTTGTGTTTACACACTGTGCACTGGGTTATCAGCTTCTGGGAGACACAATCTCCTTTAATTTCATGTATCTCCCAGAAGCCCAACCTGTTCTTACAGCAGAGCTGGCACTCGCTAAGATTTGTCATTAGCAAACCTCAATGATAAGTTGAACACATCCCTTCCTTTGAACAGAGACCAGGGCAGAATGAGAAGAGGCCTGTTCTGTCTTTACATAAAAACACAAAGACTCTTCCAACCCTTCGTATTCCAGAGGCTTTCTCCTTCAGACAGACACTCTCCCTGTCATTGCAGGCTTTTATACTCTGCCTGTAAAATATTTTCTGCTGAGCACAAGCTCTCCTGTAGTTCCAGGAACAGATTCCATGCTAGCGGGCACAGCAGTGTGATCTTTCCAGCATCCTTTTGCAGAGTATTTCCAGCTTCCTCAAAATCTCCCACGACAATCCACCTTTCAGCAAACTACACCAGTTTTGTGGCCATTTCTCACACAGCTCTTTGTTCAGCTCTTTGGTTTTGCCAGGGTTTGGTGCACAACTGTGTTTGAAAATGTTCTCAGATCTAGAGAAGGAAACTTGGAAGCTCTTCCGTAGAGAATTAAGATTTCTTTGGCTGCTGTTGAAAGATGATACCCTAAAGATGAGTTCTTGGTGACACACATGGATCCCACAGCTGCAGAGAGGATCATGTCCAAGTAAGTAACCAAGTAATTCAGCTGTTCTTCTTCTGAATCTGTTCAGGCAATGTCAGTTTTTCACCAGCTCTCTGTTAGGTTGGATATCCAATGTATTTTCTTGCCACACTTAAGTAAACACATGAATTATCATGGCCAAATTCATTATTCAATTTTAAACCAATGATGAATTAATTAATCTTTCAAAACCTAAAAAACCTGTAACTGTCATCCTGAAGTGAGAGAAGGGGAAAATCGTGTGTCAGATATGAAATGTGTCTTGGTCTGATGGGAGCTGAAAGGACACATCTACCATGTGTGACCAGATCTGCAATCACAACCCAGCTTTGACTTCTGACTTAAATATCATATGGCATTAATGATCTTTATGAGATATTAATTATCTTTACAAAGAGAATATTCTGGTCTCATCAAGATTTTGGATATGCTGGAATACTGTTAATATACAGGATAAACTCAATTAATAAAACTCATTAATTTCTGAAATGTTACTTATTCCTATTCATTATCCCCAGTCCTTGGATGGGTGATGCCTTCAGTTAGATAAAATCTTGTCTTTTTGAGACACTTTTAAGGTACAAGGTGGCTTCACTTGGAGGGACATCCATGGAGTAAGAGGGGATAACTGAGCTACTGGAGGTGTTTCACTCAGTGTCCAGAGGATTTTCCAAGGCCCAGTGAGGGCTCAGCTGCACCCCAGGCCCTGCAGCAGCTCCAGGCATCCAAAGGGCCACGCGAGCAATGGCCAACGTTTGCACAGCTGGATCAAATTTAGTGCTGCTAAATTTAGCTCCACTAAATTCTCCCTTGCTGAGGCAAGGCCAGGATGAGGCAAGAGGCTCAGTTGTATTGGAGCAACTAGAGTTTGTCTTTCCCCCAGCTGTGTCCTGGGACGGCTGAGGCACGAGCTGTGCAACAGGACAAGGCTTTGGTCTGCCAAGAGCTAAGAGAGTCCCTCAGCCCTAAGGGCCCTGCCTGGCCCAGGACCCCCCAAAGAGCAGGAATAGGCTCTGGGAGCCTGGGCTGGATGAGATGCCCACTGTATATTTAGCACCCACAGCATGTGCAGTGGCACGGGATGATCTGCTGACTGAGGAGTCTCAAAAGGAGAAAGAAGATGATGCTGAGTAATTTAAAAAAAAAAAAAATCAATGAAGGAAACAAGTAAATACCGACTGCCAAGTACTCAGCAAGTGAGAAAAAAGCAAGTTTCACAAAACTAAGTAAGCAGAAAAAGCTAAATGCAGCCCGTGGAAAAGCCCTGCCCTGGAGCTGACTGTGCTCCCTGGCAGAGCTGAGGGGAGCAGGGCAGAGCACAGGGCTGGGCACATCTTAATGCAGGGTGGTGGAGATAAAAGGGAAGAACAATTCCCTGCACCTTCATCCACCAGCTGCCTCCCAACGAGCCACTTGGTTGTTTTCCAGTGCAGATGGCTTTGGCACCTCTCGCTTTTGTCTCCGTCTGGGTGTGCTGCCAGTTCCTCTCCAAACCCGCTCTCCTCCATCTGCAGCCGTGTCAGATCTTCCTGGCCTGTTCCCCAGGCCACGAGGCAGCTCTGGCAGGGCAGGAGCTGTGTCAGGTGAGCACTGATGGCCACCAGCCAGCTGGGGATGGGAACAGCTCCCGAGGCACTGTCCCTGCCCGGCCACCCCACCGCCAGGAGAAGGTGGTGAAGGGTTGGGCAAGGCTGGCACTGCCCAGCAGCAGCTTTGCTTCTCAACTGGAGGCAACAGCCCTGCCTGGTCCCAACAGGGCTCCCCAGGGAGCAGCTCCACAACAGCCACAAGGGCAGGGATGAGGCACCACCACCAACTGCAGCACCTTCCCAATCCACTGTGTGGAAAACACCTGGGTTCCCCTCATCCCTGTGATCCTGGCAGTGCCTTCTCACTTGGCATTTCTTGGTCAGGGCTGCTTTTCCAGGACATCTGCTGAGCTCCTTTGTGTCCATCTCTGGTACCTGAGTGCTGTGGGCTGTAGTCACTGCCTGGCCCCCACCAGGGATCCTGGGAGATCTGCAGACTCATTCCAGTGCTGACCTCACTCCCAGCTTGGAAGAGGCTCTCAGGAGACACGAGACCAAGGCACTGACACAAAGTGCCATTTAGCTCTCACCTCGTCCCTCCCGCTGCAGCTTGTTGGTGAGCAGCCACCAGTGAGAAATCAATGTCCCTCTTGTTTCCTGGCATTCTTCCTCTCCTCTGCAGGGTTTGCAGAACAGCAATTAACACGTTCTTTTTTTACAGTGTGACTTCTCTTTATCCAACTCACTTAACCCCAACATTTTCTTCCTCCTTCCAAGTGCATGACTTCTGTAATTTCCCTCTCACTCAACTTTCTCCAAGTTCTGTTCATATCCCTTCCTCTCCTCTTGTGGGCTGAACAGAATTGGTAAACAACTCTTATACTATGGATGTCACATCTATTTTCCATCTAGCTTCATTTTATCTTTCTTGAGTGGAATGTAATAGAGGACACATAATTTACAAAACTGTTCCCCTCCTGACCCATTGCACTTGCTCAATTCCACAAGGAATGAACAGCACTGCAAAATTTATACCTCAGCCCACTACAGAGCTTATGTTTGGGGCTCTTTTTCTGTGAGACTGTTTTCATGTTATCTGCTTATATTTAAGAAATAGATCTTTTAACTCATTTACTTCAAAATGTGCTAATTTCAGTAAAGGAAAACATCTTCATCTTTCCAGTCTGACTGCTCTTGAACACTGACATGTGTTCTCATCCAGCCCTGCCCATCCAAGGACAGCCTGCAGCCCTATCACCCCTACAGCACAATCCAAGCATGGATACAGCATTTATCTGCTTCGCTGTGTCCAAGCACAAACAGGTGTTACCTTCTCTTCACAGAAACACAAGCATCCACCACCTTATTACTGTAAGAAAACCATTTCCCAGTTCTGTACCCAGCCACTGTCACAAGCAATAATACTTTGCCACCCACAATTCAGGACAAATGATTCCCAAGATATCCTGCATTGAATTATCCAGCTACAGCCTGGGTTGTTCGTGTCCTACTCCCTCCCGCTAGCACAGACCTTACCACATGCCAGAACAGATGTCAAAGTAATCTCAAATACTCACAGATTTTTCTATTTACCCAAACAAGGGAAGCTTCAGTTTTCTAGACAAAGTCCTCCACACTCCCACTGACAGCAGCAGGCTGGCTCTGCGACCACATGTGACGTCTTTGGGAACACTGAATAGGGATTAGTGCTTCCCAATATCTGTATGAACATAAACTGTGGGAGCATAAACAAATTTATGCTCTGCTGATACACAGCCCTAAGCAGTGCAGCACCTGTGCCAGCAGCTCTGCTGCGACAACGCTTACAAGGAGCTCATTGCTCTGATTGTGTGGATATGATCCTCCTTGGAAAGATGGGAGCAATTTTCTGCCTATGAAATGGTCTCTGTGTAGCAATTCTGAGCAGCAATGTTTGCTAACAGCCAGACCCCAGATGCCAGCCCACACCTGGCTCCCCAGCCAGCCCCACGGTGCAGCAGGAGCAGCCCCGGCACAGCTCCTTACCTCAAAGCAGTAGTCTTGGCCCAGGATGCTACTGTGGACTGGCTTGATGACCACTTCCTCCTCCATACTGAGATCCAGAGCCTCAACAGCACTACTGGGACTGAGCAAGGACTCGTGGGAGCGCGATTCTTTCAGCCTCGGCATTAGATGGGATCTGGAGGAAAAACAGAACTGTGTCAGTGGATGCTCTCCTTCCCAGAGAAATCTATTAGCAACATCTGTTAGCACAATATTCCTGGGAATGTTCTGTCGTGAAATGACCAAGAGCCCTGAAGAACAGGGCCTGCTACACTGTCCCATTTGTAATTTCTCCTCTAAAGGTTCCATGACAATCGCTATGAGCAGTAAAACATTTTCTCCCAATTCCAATGGAGTCAATTATTTAGAGGTTTCCACACTGTGGGTCTCTGAATAGTTGAATCAAACTCTAAATGGATACCACATGTGCTGAGGGAGACTTCCCAGGTGCAGTGTGTTCCTAAAGGAGACTTCCCAGGCGTGGGGTGTTGCAGTGTGAGTACACTGGAGGCTAGCTGGCCCCAGCACCCACTGCTGCCTCATCAGCATCACCAGGTCTGCAGCACCTGGTGCTGATCTCTGGTGGTGCCAGAACCTCACCCAAACACCCCTGTCTGGATCCACACTCTGTCACCAACAACCCCTGGGCTCGTGTGCTCTGATTGTCACGAGCATCCCTGGGATGGGGACAGTGTGGAAAATAAGGCTGTGATAGTCCTATCGATTGATCTAAATGCTCTGGAGTCCCACTGGCAGCATTTAGCAGCGGGGAGCCCACAGACAGTGAGCAGAGCACCATTTTTGAGACAGCCAACACAATCAATGGTGCTGTAACTCTTAAAGCAAAACCAGAGAGCTCAAGGCGGGGGGGGGGGGAAGATAGTTAAGTACTCCCAGGGAAAACACAGCAAACCCATAAAGTGGCAAGGGAAAAAATAACCTGAGAGCAAAGGGAGCAGCTGCCTTCTCTAGAGCCTGCACCACGTCAGATGTTCCTATGCCACAGCTCTGATCCCGGTAACTCTGACCTTTAAAACCTCTGGCAAGCACTTTGGGGGCTCCCAAAGAGACCAAGTGTCCCTGTCCACAAAGGGAGTGTGACGCCCTCTCAAAAGGCAAGGAAGGACAGCAATAAGGGGAGTTTGTGATATTCTCAGCATGATCTTTCATGAGCCAAACAACAATGCTCCCAGTATACTCCCAGCTTGCTCTGATGCGTGCGTTGAGTTTTGTTGTTCTCCAGAATAAAGCTGACCAAAACAGAGAGAAATGTCAACAGTGCATGCAAAATTCATCGCTTCCAGTGAATCACACGCCAGGCTGGATCCAGAAAACAGCCCAAGGAGATTCTCAGATAAACGGTGGCAGCAGATAAACAGGTGCTTCTCTAGATGTGCCATTAAGATTCAGGCCATGGATGAAGCCCCGGGTGATAACGGGACTGCCTGTGGCTGGTTCCCTGCCTGAGCTGCTCCATGGACAGCTCTGAGTGCCAGGGCCACCCCTCCTCACCAGGGCCACCCTGGGGAGGCTCTGGGACACTTCTCTGCACCCACTGGGGCACCAGCCGGGACCAGCTGAGGTGACATCAGTAAAACACTGCAGAACAGCCACCAGCACAGGGTTTCTGAGGGGACAACCCCCAGCCTCAGGTGCTGAAAGCCCTGCAGGAGCTGGAACAGTCCTGTGCTGCATCAGGGGTCCCAGCAAAGGCTCTCCATGCCATTAGCCATCCTCTCAACTGCCCACTCACCCCTCATCTCTATGGCGAGTAAATTGATCTTCAGGAACCCAGCACAGTCATTTCCCAGTACTTTGTGGCAATTTTACACTATTTCCACAGAAAAGGGTCCCTATCCTTTTCCTCTGAATGATACTGTAAATTAAGTCTAACACAGGCAGACAGATCAAGTTACCTCTGGATGCTGAGTGCAGAACTAATATCCAGCAGCTCAAGAACTGACAATACAGACTGCTCACCCAGCCCAGATAAGCCCAGAATCGAGGCATTTATGGTAAATCTTATTTCCATATTTTACAGATGAAATTAGAAAAGGTAAATAACCAAGCTGAGACTTGCATTCTTGTGTAGACAAATATAAACACTGAAAAAATAAACCCGCAACTCAGTACATCACTGAGCTGCATCGCTTCATGCTGGTCTAAGAATTTCTGTAAAAATGAAAACAAAACAAATATATTTTTCATTTAAAACTACTGCAGCTGGATGGCCACGGGTGGGAGTGCAGATGTGCAATACCAAGGACTACCAAGGGGGAGTTTCTCAGGACATATTACACTCTCACCAGATTCAGCAAATGTGTATTTATATCCCTCCACGCTCTGCCGAATGCCTCTGGGAATCCTAAAATGAACGGGACTTTTTTAGGGAGGTTATTTGTCAGGTCCTTGCCTCAGCAGGAGCTGCTCCCACAACGTCTCTCACTCCTGAGCGCCCGCTCGGATCCGGCCCAGGTCAGCAGCAGCCACATTTCTCACCAGCTGCTGCTCTGTGCAGGGTGAGCGCTGCAGGTCTCAAAGCAGCCCTAAAAACCCAGCATCTGTCTGTGTATCAAGAGCTAAGCAGGGAGATGTCATTAATTAGAGCTGTTGGAAATCTGAGCAGCAGGGATGAGGATCTCTCTGTCTGTGCAGCCCTGGCAGGGCAGGATGAGCAGAGCCCCCTCCCAGGGCTCTGTCCCATCTCTGTTCCACCCCTTCATCTTCCAAGGGCACAAGGTCCTTTCACTTTAATCCCTGCTCCAGGGCAGACAGCACTCGTGTCCCTCAGTGACACAGCATTTGTGGCAGGAGCCTGTTCACTGGAAAACGTTTGCCAGACTCCATTGCTGCTCCCACAGACTTCCCCTTGTGCCAGCAGTAAGAGAAAGGCCACAAGCTGCTTTCCTGAGCCCGAGAGCAGCACCCACAGTGACAGGGACACCTGAGTCCCTGCAGACCTGTGCTGTCCAGGAGCCATCCCCAACAGTCGAACGCACCTGGAACACCATCTGCTGATGGTGATCACACTCTTCCAAGATGACAGAGGTACTTTGTTCACATTCATCCCTCCACCATCACTGTGAGGATGCTGCCTGTGGGGCCATCTGATCTCTTGCTCCAATAACTCCATGTGTATTGCAGGTCCTGTCCTGGTTTACGTCAGCTGATCTAATTCCAATCCTACACCTTTGTTTTAATACGCTGGGAACGGCCAGCTGCCCAGAGCCATCTCACAGCAGGAACCCTCTTTCCAAACAGCACATTCAGTTCTTTTTGCCAAGGGCCCTTTTTTAATCCCTTTCTACTTGCCTAAAGTTCAGTTGAAATGAAGGAGGGAGGAAAAAATCTCATAAAAGACCACATTAGTTCTAAAGAGAAATAACATTACTGCTACCGGCACTGACCTGGCAAGTCCTGCGGAGCAGCAGCCAGTCTCTGGTTATTAAAGAAAGAGCTCTGCTGCCCGAGAGCAATGAGAGAGGATTGTTGTGCTAAATAATAAAAGTCATAAAACATTACCATGTGAAGGGATGTATCCCCTCTGCCTGTGCCCTCCACAGCCACTTGAGTATCACCAAATCCAACCAGGACCATGTGGAATGCAGGAAAGACTCGGAAAAACAAGCATGGAGGAACAATCCATCCTCTCCTCACCCAACTTCAGGGCTGGATTTTGAGCAATGGAGGCAGCAAACACTACTGCAAAGAGGCAACTCAGTCCTCATTTCAGAGCCTCACCTGCCTGAAACCACCTGGCTGCTGCTCCTGTGGTTTTATGATGAAAACGTTCCTGATTATTTTCGAGAGACAGAAACAAACAGGGAACCTGGTGGGTGGCTGCATAGGGATGGAGCAGACACAAAACCTAACACTGAAACACGGGGGGAAAAAATGAAGAGCCTTTCTTAAATCTCCAACTGTTCTGCTCTGAACAGATTGGGGAATTCTGAAGGAAGTCCAGGCCCTAAGAAGTCCCATTGACACCAGCTGCAGAGCTGGCAGTGTGTATGCTTCCCCAGTGTCAGAGGGATTTGATCTCCCAAATTACAGGTTTGACTCTGTGACACATCTCCTGGCCAGGAAAGATTCCCTGTGTGCTGCTTTTTGAGGCTGACAATTCTTTTCTGTGCCCAGCTGGGAGCAAGTTCTTTAGGGCAGCCCTGACCTCCTCCCCAGCACTCGCCCGCTGCAGGGGGTCCTCCGTGCCCAGGCGCAGCAGAACAAGCCCAGCACATCCACATGCAGCACAGACAGAATCTAAATCTGTCTCCAGCCCGGGGATTAGGGGTTTGTTATGACTGAGAACAAAGTGCACAACTCCAGTAAATTGATTTGCAACATCAGATGGGAGAAGGATTTTAGCAGTCGCAGATGGGAGTAAATCACCCACCATCCTCTGCCAGCTCCACCCGAGAGCTCTGCCCAGTGCCACTGCCCCTCCTGAGCCTCACTGCTGCTGGTTCACTCTGGGACCACGCTCTGCAGAGCCCAGACTGCTCTGATTTGCTTCCCACTCTCCTCCAGAGCAGCTCTCCCCAGGGCCTGTGTGACCCCCCCGCCGGGGGCTGACTTCCCGCTGACCTCCAGACCACTGCTGGGAGTTTCTCATCCCTTCCTCCCCTGTGCCTCATCCTGCTTCAATGTAACAAATAAATATGAAAGCGATGTTATGGGAATAGCCACCACCAACAGCACACAAGAGAACTCGCAGGCTTCCAGAAGATGAAGAATGTTTTTTTTTCCTGTAGGAGAGGACGTGGGGATGAAGTCTCAGCATGCAGCAGCACACCCTTCTCCATGTTTTGCTACCCGGAACCATCTCCTGCCGTTCCCTCAAGTCCAGCTGCTGATCTCTGCCTGGGAAACACTGCTCAGCACACTCACGATGGGAACGTGGCGTTACAGGTTGCCCTCACTAACGCAACACCTTCCCTGAGCAACACAAAGGACATGTAATTAAACTTATTAATGCCTGCCCTTGTTTTCAGACTGTTCTCAGTTTCAACCGGCAGCAGGATTAATTACATTCAAAAGGACTGTCTCAGCTCATACCAAATTCCAAATGCTGTTTTTGCCAGAGCAAACCTGAAGGATGATTTTAACCTGACGTTCTGACGATTTTCCTGACATTCACCTGAGCGTGGCTATTTGTTTAACACTGTGCCACTGCAAAGTTTGTCAGGGGCAGCCTGCAAGCCCAGCACAGGACAACCAGCAAGGACACTGATGGCATTTGTGACGTGCAAGAGGAGAGGAATTGCAAAAGCAAGGAAAGGGCATCAGAAGCAGGATGCAAAAGGTGATCTGAAATATACCTGAATTTCAGTCACCAAAAATGTTTTCAAGAAGCCTCTTCCCCATAAGCAGAATGGCATTAACATGTCACTTTTAACAGAAACCAACACATTATAAAAAGTCCCCTTTATCACATCAGCCTAAACCAGTCTAAACAGTACGAAATCTGGGGATATCTGATGCAAACAGCAGTGACAGATCCACCACTCCAATTTGGAGCCCGAGACACATCACAGCCCTGGGAACAAATCATTCCCACAGCACCGGCCTCTGGAGCGAGCAGGGACCGTAGGGCGTCAGAAAACACCGAGGGCACGTCCACGGCCGCAGAAGCAAAACCGGGACACAGGGACAGAGCCAGAGCCCCCTGCTCCCTGCCAGCACTCACGGGAGAACTCCCGAGGTGCTCCCAGCTGCACCCCGGGGAATCATCACCTTCCACAGAGGGAGCAGGGTGGGGATAAAGGGTTTGATTTCTATCACCCAAATTTTGCGTAACATCAGTCTGGAAGTGGAATCTGAACAAGGCGGCGAAGGCGAGGCAGGATGTGTCCTCCTGGACCAACCACACGGAAATGGAGCCGCAAGGCCCATCTCCACAGCGCGGCTGCCGAGCCCGGCCACGGATGATGAAACGCCGCCAAGGATGAAAACAAACCGCGAACGCACGGAACGAGGGACGGAACGAGGGACGGAGCGCGGCTGCGCGTCACGGGGCCGGCCGGGAGCGGCTGTCAGCGCCCG
>VZRF01012770.1:1029875-1209360 GCA_013396875.1 Vireo altiloquus
TCGGCCGCGCACCGCATTCCTTTCCCGTTTCGGAGAGCGGAGTCACTGACCTTTGCAGCAGCGCGATCCACAGCAGGGAGTAGCGCCTGCAGCAGCAGCCGGCGGCCCCTGCGTGAGCCATGGTCCGCACCCCGCACGGAGCGCGCCCGCATCGGCGCGGAGCTCACCGAGGGGCTCCCGGCCGGGCTCCCCGGCGGGGCCCGGGGGCGTGGGGCTCAGGCCCGGGCGGCCTCACGGAACGCGGGGCCCGGGGCAGCAGGTGAGCGGCAGAGGAGATGTGAGGCAGCGGAGAAGAGACGGGAAGGCTGCGCGGCATGGTCCCACTGTCCCGACTGCCACCATCCTCACCCAGCCCACGCCGACACGTTTCCAGAGCCAGACTGCTGCTGTCATCCTGGCGTATTCAAATGCCTCCATTACTCATCAAGAACAAAGTAGGACTATCTAGTAAATGAAAAACCACCACATGGCACTGTCCCCTGCCTCCTACTGATGGCTGCTTCCTCTTCCACTTTTCAAAGGCTACTGTCCATGTCTGCAGCAAAACATCAATCCTCCAGCTCATGCGAGGCAGCTCCGGATCAGCGGAGGAAGCCGGCACCTGGGCTGCGAACGCTGGTCAGCTTTGGAGGGGTAATAGCCAACAGCGATAAACATCTCCAGGTGACAGGAATACTCGGGGTTCCCCAAGAGCACAGGAGAAGGAAGCAGGTCTCAGAGCGGGAGACGGGCAGGTCCTGCCCGACGCAGCAGGCACAAGTCTCGCCTCCTCCAGGGACACAGAAGTCGGATTCCCAGACAGACCATCCCTCCGGCCAGCGCCACCGTGTACGGCACTGACAAACGAGTCAAAATTCACAGCTTCTCTGCCCAGTTCCAACACTGACTCCCTGCACACTCTCCCCTACGTGCCTCTCTTCCTCAGCCAGAGAGGTGGCCATGACCCTCTCACAGCCAAAGGATCCAGAAAACATGAAAGCAGCATTATTGCTGGCCTTGGCTAACAAGGAGCGCGGTCATCTTCCAGAGCAAACTGGTCCCCAGCGCACTCTGGGGACAACAGCACCAGTGCCCGAGCCACGCTGGCAGCAGAATGCCCCAGTCTCCACCTGTCCCACCTTCCCTCCCTAGCGGAGGACATGCAGACCCCCCTTCCCTTGAAGTCTGCGAACAGCACTCTGGATTTAGCACATTTTGCCTCATTTTTGCCTCCCCCATTCCCCCACCAGCGGTTTGAAGTTTTCTCACCCTTTTCTGGCAGATGCCACGCAGAGAGACAAGCTCGCTGTCCTTGATCTGCTTTTCAGGGCTTCTATAAAGTAGGGCACCAGCATCAACCCAGCGTCAGGTTTTTGATACATTGCTGGAGTAGCCAAAAATAATAACAGGCAGCTTCAGTCAATCTTTTCCTTCTCAAATCTGCAGCAGCAGCAGCAGCACAGGGGTCCTTTGTGTGGCAGAGCACAGATACGGTGCCCACCAGCCCGCGGTGCTGGTCAGCAGTGCAGAGCCATTCCCGCCTGCCAGCCAGGCTCCCCTGCGGCTCCTGAGCCCTGCATGTGGGTCCTCAGCACGGAGCTCCTGCCTTGTGGGCTCCCCTTCCCCAGAGCCATCCGTGTTTTGCTCTCCGTATTTCCTTTAGCACCTTATCTCCGTGGCTGCTGCGAAATGCTAAGGTCAAGTTACAGTTTTACCAACCCTTTTATTTTCCTGGCAAGGCACGAAAACACAGAACCTGAACTTTGTAACGAGCCTTCGCACCTGCAGTGGGTGGAGAGCCAAGCAGATCCAAGAGCAGACCTGCAGCGGGAGAATTCAGGTTCTCTCTGCAGCCCAGCACTGGAACAGTCTCTGTTGCACATTCAGAGACTTTCTTAGGACACTCTGGAAGGAAGCACTGAACCCACCAAGCACATCTCTGGTCTGTGTTCCTGCACTGGCTCTGCTGGGAACTGTGGCAGCTCCAGCTGACAAAAGGACCCAGCACTGCTCAACTGCAGCTTCCACATGACAGCAAAGACCAGCAGGACCCAGTGAAAGAGCTCTGTCTGCTGGGAACTGCCCACTTGAATTCTCCCTGTCCCAAACCTGAAATTCCAGACAGTTGGTCTGTGCAGGACTGGGAAGTGAGCCAGGCATCAGGGGATGAAGTAACGTTTGACCTTGGAGCCTGTGGGACTGTCGTGCTGCACACTGATTCTCCACACTCACCTCAGCAAATGACAACTGTGTTTTCCTAAAGTGACATGGGGAGTGTTACTGTGCCCCTGTCCCATCGATCACTCTGGGGTTGGGCTGGCGTCTAAAACACACAGACTCGTTGGGATACAGATCTGGAATGCACAGGCCATTCCTTGCCCTCTCCCTCTCCACGGCCTCTGAACACCAGAGTGTGGCTCAGGAGGTGCAGACAGAAACTAAACCTCTGCAGACTGGGGCCTTGGGGACTGCTCTTCCCTGTCCCCAGGGAGTGCCAGGCAGTGAAGGAGTCACATTCCACTGAGTCAGTGTTCAAATACTGCTGCAGGGAGCATTTACTGCCACCAAGAAGAACCTGTACATCAAAGTCTCAGCTCATTTTGCCCAAGCCAGGATTTATCCAGCTTCCTTCCAGCGAGCTCATAGCTCACTCCATGTGTGCTCAAGGTGTTGCTTCCCTGCAGACAGCTGTTCCCTCTGTTCAGCAGGTGATACCGAGGTGTGTGGCACTGCCAGAGCTGTGACTGCCCCTGCAGTGCTGGCACTGTCCCCGGGCACTGTATGTGACCTCCACCCCACCCCTTCTCCACACTAACAACTCCTGTTCCTGATGGGATCCCAGCACCACCCACCCTGCTCACTGCTCGAGAAATGGCATTTGTGGAAGGAAAGCCACTGTCAGAGGACAGGTAAACAGTACATTTCCATGGGTTATTACAGGAAGTTTTCCATTGCCAGTTATTATTTGTATTATTTATAGTCCTCCTTTCTTGGGTCACATTTTCTCCTCTGGTCCCAGCCAGGCCTGGCTGACTCTGTTTCCTTGGCTGGGCAGAGGGGGATGGTCACAGCTTTGCCTCCAGCCTTTCCACACTCCTGCCAGGTTTACCTTTCAGAGCTATTAAACCCAGATATCTCTCACTTTTTATTGACTGTGAAGCCAGTGCTTTGTGCTTTATGACCACACTGTCTATCACTGGGAAACAAACAATTTCCTAATAATATCAAGGAGTTAGCAGTGGAAGGGATTGTGATTATCCAAATCTACTCCAAATTTACAGTTAAAATCAAATAGCCGTTGATGTCATAAAAGTCACTTGTTTTATAAAGTTTGAACAATCCCATACTCCAGCACAATTAACATTGCAATACATGGACTTGCACAGCTGACTGACTGTTACTGGGTTGCTGTTTTTTCCCCTGTTGTATTGACCCCCAAAGCTGAGCTGCAGTGATGGGGCAGAGCTGACTTGAGCACCCCTGAAAAATGGGGCACTGTTTCAAGTGTTTACACTGAAAGAATATTTCACTCTGCCTCCAGCCACCTTTCACAGCACTCAGACAGTACATCTGACTGGCCAATTTCTCTTTCTGCTTATAATTAGCTTCACCTTTCTGCTCTCTGGATAAGCGTTGGACTTTCCTCCAGGAATGTAATCCCAATCCACAGGAAACCTGTCTTTACTGAGATGCCACTCATCTTTTCTGCAGGTTTTATTTAAAACAGAACATTGTTATTAGCAGCAGAGTTTTCTAAACCTTTTTGTGAGGTGCCATTCCTGCAAACATCCAATATCATTCCGTGCGATTAGTCTCGCTTCAGAGACACCACTTAACATTCAACCACAATTTGAGCCAAGGCATTTGCAGGAGTCAAGTTTAGAATTTCAAATCTCAACTACAGAGGGGTACCAGTGGCAAATGACATTGAGCCTGACAAACACAAATAGATGTTTTAGCATCTAAACGACATTTTCCTGTGATTTGTCCTTCTGTCTAACAACACTGGCCTGTATAATGGCCTCAGTTTAATAGGGGAGAGCTGAATTTGGTGGCTGAATGATGTTCAGCAAAATGATGTTCTTAAAAAGCCATATCCAAAGAATGCAAAATTTATAATCAGAATAAAGTTGGAAATTCTTTTGCTGCTGCCGAACTTTCCCTTAAAGAAACAATAAGAAGAAAAGCTCAAAGCATTTTAAAGTTTGTGGGTTTTATCCATAGTTGGCACCAGGATATAAAGCTACTTTCTTCCAATTGCCATCTGCCTTTTAGCCAGATAGGTTTTAGTGTCTTCTAGGGATGGATATAAAGCACATCCTTCCCATGGGAACCTTCTTTTCAGATGGAATGAGAGGTTCACACAGAGGAAGCTGGTGATTTTTCTATGGCCTTTTCTGGGAATGACCCATTTGTTTCCCCTGGAGCAGTGCGAGGTTCAGCTCTGCACCAAACCCAGGTCAGCCCCAGGGACCCTGTTGGACCATCCTGGCTCTCACCATTCCAGACTCCATGAGCAGGCATTAAACTTGGCAGTGCTGGGGTGCACTGCATCACTTCTCCAGCTCATTTTTTTAAGTGCAAGTATCATTACTGCATTCTCCATGCAATGCCAAGGGCTGCTACTTCTAGAGCTGATGTAAAAATTGTTATTAAAACTTACAAAGTGTGAAAACTCTTTAAAAAGTCCAAATCCTGGCACTGCCCTAAATTAAATTGCAGCCAGGAGCTGCCAGGGGTACCTGGATAAGCACAGAGCCAGGCGTGCGTGCAGCCCTTATCCACAGCCCACACCTGCTGCTCCCTCCTGGAAGCTTCACTAATGAACACAGTGTACAGCCCAGAGGATTTCAGATAAGGGAAAGGTCAGGGTGAAGACTTGGGAGTGAAGAACAGATTGAGCGGGGTTCATAAATGAAAACTCCATTTTAAATCTAAAATTAATTTTTTTCAATAAATTAGGGCAAGTGAGCTTTCCTCCAGCTCAGACAATGCAGCTTTCCCTGGATATGGACCGCTGGCGGGAGGAGGAGGCACGTGTGCTCAGGAATCAATGCTAATACCCTCAAAAATTAATCTCTGAAAATTGCTTCAATGGAATAGAAACGATTTCATATAAATCTCTGTATAGCAAGAGCTGACAGAATATCAGCTTTCTTACACAGGGTTGGCGTGGTCACTCTGCCTTTATGTGCCTCAGTTTCCCTGCTGTGGACATGGGCTGGGGCATGAGGGAGCCTGTGAGAGCTGCCGGGGTCTGCTGAGAGCCAGCTGGGGTTACACGGGGTGGATGTGACTTCCCCAAGATGGAAACGTTGGCTATTCCACTGGAAATGAGAGCCACGGCTTGGATTTCAGCATGCAGCCAGGATGGCTCTCTCCAGGGAAGGGAGGCCAGGCGCTTACTGCAGCCACGGGGAGAGCTGTGCTCGGAATGTGTCTGGGAATGCCAATGTCTGTGCACACTGTGCCTCCTGCTACCTGCAGGACAAAGCCAGCCGTGGTGGCAACAAGCTTTGCAGATCTAAATCAGCCTTCAGAAGAACAGAGTCTCTCAGGCTGCCTGAGTAACGCATTAATTAAATGAAGACAATGAGCAGAGTGTCAGCTCAGCTGCTGACAATTCACCCGGGGAGCTGCAGCCCCCCCTTGGCTCCACCTGAGCCGTGCCCTGCTCAGCTTCCAGGGTCTCCTGTTGCTCCTGCCCCGAGCACCCAGCCCACACCTCTGCACAAATCCTGGGAAAGGGACCCAGAGCCTGACTGCCAGCAAAAGGAGAAGGAGCTGCAGAACCATTCCTGTAAATGCAGGACACTCCAGACCCAGTAAATCATCCTGAACAGAAACACTTTTTACCATCTTCTGGAGGGGATGTGGACATTCCTGAATGAATTCTCCACGTGAGTATCTCCACCCTCATCTTCTAAACAAGGGAGCCAGAGGGGAGCTTGACCTAAAGCTTCAACCCTGTGAAAAGGAATGGAAGCAGGAGCAGGGGTGGGTGTGAGCCCCAGTTCAGGAGCTGTACAGTAAATGCAACTTCCTTTTGTAACCAAGCTATTTTAAATCAATCTAGTTAGACAGATGCAAAGCACTGACACAGATGCACTGAAACTGGTTTGATCCTTGCCTGAACAGGATTAACTTGCCTCAGTTATTAACCAAATTAAACCCAGCTCATCATCATTGCAAAAATGACTGTATTTTACACTCACAGTTGTGCGGAATTTTTGTAGACAGAAACCTGGAAGGATTTTCCTTTGTGACGGGTGTTCAGGGTCACCACAGAGCTCCCCACAACCCAGCCCAGCCTCAGTTAATTCCCTGAGGTAGACCTGTGCCTGTCTCACCTACAATTTGACTCCATTCTTAATGTCTAAACCTACATTTTAAGGCCATTAGTCTGTACTGATCACAGAAGAGTTAAAACTGCTCAGACACTCTTAGAGCCTGAGTTGATGTAAAGTAGATTGAGTTAAAATAAACAGAGTTGCACAGACACCTTTTATTCTGCAGGGTTTCACTCCTCACTCCCAGTCCTGGCTCTGCCTTTTCCACTCACTACCACTGGCATTGCTTTGCAGTTTCCAACACTGCAGGGTTAAATCTGCAGAGCAGAGCCCAAAAATTCTATTTTACTTTCTTCTGAGAAAATGCAAAATGTTTGGATCTGGTTTCGATTTTGTTCTTGTGATTAATTTCTCAAACCACCAATTTCCACAAATAATTTTTCTTCCTCTGATGGAATATAAAACCATCATCCAAGGGGAGGATCTGACAATCTCCTCTGCCCTGCTGCCCATCCGCTGAACCGCTGCTATGCCACTGCACTAAACCACTTTTTCTTATCCTGACAGATGCTAAGCTTAGGTCAAATCCCCGGGAATACGCAGGGCCAGCGTATGCTCTCATAAACAACACTGCAATCTGCTCCTGAGCTGATGAGGCTGCCCTGGATTTACACCACGGCTGGAATGGATGTACAGCTCCGTGGTGGAGCCTGCCCACAACTCCCAGATGCTGTGGCCAGCAGGGAAGCAGGAGAGGGGAATTGGGGGTGCTGGCCTGGGTGGGGAGGGGGCAGGCAGAGCCCAGAATGTCCCAGGCCAGAGCCAGGGATGAGCATGGCTTACCTCCCTCTGGTGACAGGGGCTGCTCCTCCTGTCCCTGCCCGGCTCCAGGAGAGCCTGGCTGCCTTTATGTACCACTCCAGTGCCCCAAAACCGAAAGCACCAGGTGAGTTTCCAGATGAGCAACTGTGCTCCAAACACAGTGAAAAAGCAAAGTCCATCCTGGTGCAACCAGTCCCAGCTGCTTCCCGCTCCACCACAACAGGAGTCCCAAGCCTCTGATGTCACCATCCTGCATGAACAGCATTAGAGCCTAAAATGGTTTCATAAAACAACTGGAGCTGTTTGAAAAGGACATTCCATGTGGCCCTGGACTGTACTGTCCTCTCCAGGATGGGACCCTCAGCCATCTCCTGATGTCCCTGTCACAGGGTGGGAGGCAGAGCAGTATTTGGCTGGGAGGACACACTGAACACCAGTGATTCAGCTGAAGCTCCCCAAACAATTTAGGTGAAAGGGGAGCTCATTTCAGCAAGAGCTGTGCCACTTCCCCACCCCAGAGCCCAGTCACCACCCCACAGACAGGTGTCCCCTCACCCAGGCTGCTGCCCAGGGGTACGTGGGGCTGTACCCCATGCAGAGGTGTGGGGTACCCACACTGCATCCCAGCCAGAGGCCACGTGGGGCTGCCAGGGGGGAATGGCCCTGGAGCACATCATCCAGTGCCACTTCTGGAGTGCTCCTCAGAAGGAGCAGTCCTGGCCATCCCTGCCCATTTGGTTTCAGACTGTGAGGCACAAATCTGCATTTCCTATTCCCAGGCACAAAGCTGCATTTCCTGTTCCCAGCCCCGCTATCCCTGCTCTGCCCACGCCGTGTTTGCAGCTCCCTGACTTCATCCCCCAGCCCAGGACAAGGCTGCCAGCTCCGAATCCCAGACACAGAGTCCCAGAGCTCGGGAATGGGCTCCTGGAGCTCATCACGTGGAGCGTGAGGCACTGGGGCCGGAGCTGTGCATGCTGGCCCTGTCAGGGCTGGCTCTCCACGAGGAAATCATCAGCCTGTCAGCAGCAATTACAGGAACGGACCCTGGCTCTGGGTGAGTAACCCAGCACGGGCTGTGGCTGAGTCACTGCACAACCTCCAGCCCTGTCTCATTTACAGGGCACGAGGGCGACAGTTCAGACTGCTGGGCTCAGAGCTGGGACAGGGACAGGGATGGACCTGGCACAGTGCAGGCTGCTGAGAAATTACAACAACTGCCAAGTGAGAAAAATATTCCATGATTTCTTCACTTCTTTGGACACTACAGAAAAGCACAAGAGATGAGGATCTGGCTGGCTGATGTGAGGAGAAAGCAGGAATCTTTCCTGGGATGAGGGATGGGTTAAATACTCTGTGCTCTCCAACCTACAGCTCTTGCAAAATCCAGATGCACCAGCAGCTGCCACACAGAATATAGAGAATTTGGGAAAAGCTGCCAAGTGCCTTGTCTGTTAAGTGCCTACAACACTCACATCCATGTTACAAATGATGGGATAATAACTTAAGATTTTTTGCTTATGGATTTTTTTTTGTTGCTTCATTTTGTTTTTTTATACAGAGATTAGAGCTGGAGGAACGTGTTAGCCCAGTCCCTGGGCAAAAATCAGTTTTAGGAGCTGCAAGGATGCAGCAAAGGACTGAATGTTAAATCCAAGTCTGAACATTGTGGTTTGGGAGAAGGCAATAAACACCCCCCACCATTAGGTTGATGTGCAATTCCTGAGTACAGTCTTGGTCTGCCTTTGACATGTGACTTCCCTTATTCCATCCCTTAAACACTTTATTACCTTATACACTTTGAGAAACAAAACAACTTTTTAATTCCTTTGCCTATAGAATGTGAAAGCAACTTCTTCCTAAATGCAGTGAGATCCCAAGTGGAGCCAGGAAGCCACTTGAGTTGTGCACCACAAACACTTCCACGATGTGAATTAATAAGTCTCTCTGAGGATTGGGAAGTGTGCCACATGCAGCATTTCTGAGTCCACAGCCCTTTTATCTAAGTTGTTTTTTTCCTTTATCCTTGTCTCCCTCCATGACAGTTTGGAGATTTTTGGCATCCAAACTGCAGCCTGGCTTGTCAAGCTAAACATCAACCGAGCTTTTATATGGACGTGAGAAATGAGAATAGAGACAAAAATAGTTATTAACTCTGCTTTTAGAATACTGAACAAGCACGATGGCTGTGTGCCAGTAAAGGCAGGGTTTGGAGCAGTTCTGATCCACATGTGTTTAGCAGTGTCCGGCACTGCTGGCTCCAGTGGAGCAGCTCCTGGGCCGGACAGGACATTTCCCCCTCTGCAGGGTTCTGTCACCCCGATGGTGCTGTGTCGGGGCAGTGACCACACTGGCGGGCAGCAAGGGGCAAGTTTTAAGTAGAAGACTTGGTGCTGCTGCCCTGTCTGCACCCCGGGAGGAGAGGAAGTTGCTCCTGAGCACATCGGTGGGTTCGGCTCCTGCCGGGAGCGCTCCAGGCACTGGCATGGCTCTGTGGGGCAGATCCAAGCGTGGTACGTGGGGACAGAGGGGAGAGTCACCTCCTAGTCTGCCTGGTGACACTGGTGTGGCTCCTCTCAGAGCCCTCAGCATTCCAAGAGGGAGCCAAGTCCATCCCTTGGCTCTCGGAGGGCCGCAGTGCCTACAGGGTCTCTGCTTCCAGCACTGTGACGTTCCTTCCCGCAATCACATCCACACAAACTGTTTCTCGGAGACCATCCCAGCTTGCTGCAAACACTAAAACAAGTTTGGAAACACTGGGAACACTGCACTCCATTAAAAAGAGGTGATCCACGCCAAGGCAGAGAGAACAGGAATGTGACCCAGCGGGACAGCCTTGGCTTGCAAATGGCTCGTGGACAAAGCTCACTCTCTCTCCCTTGCTCTTCACTATTGCCAAGAGGTGCCTTGCTGCCTTTATTCTGGCAAGTGGCTTAGGTAAAACGAAGGAGAATTTCTCTCCATGGAGGGAATTTTAGAGGAGAAAATGGAAAACAGTGCTGAGTGACCAGCTGGAGTTCAGCAAGGTGCTGGAGCAAAGCCCTGCAAGGCTGTTATGGATGGCAGAACACCCAGCCCAGGACTGCGGGATGCTGCAATACCTGTGCCACGCTTTGAAGGAATTTTAATTATAAATAGGAATAATAGGCATGGCCCAGATCCTCACTCACTGCCTGGTGTCTTCCCCACACTTTGATATAAAGCCACTAAAATCAGAGATGTTCAGCTCCCCATTACAAGACTGCTAAAAACTCCAGCTCCTTTAGTAATTACTATAAAATACTTTCAGGCAGTTTTTAAAGGCTTTAGTGAGATAAAATGAAGAAAAGAAATACTGCTGTTAAAGGTATGTTAACCATTTGCCTTATCATCCAGTCACTTTATTTTAATGAGGTTTGTTTTACTTCTGGTATTTGCTTTGTCACACGGTGCAAGTCTCTGAGTATTTCTGGGCGAGATAAATGACTTTGGAACAGGTGGGGCTGGCAGTGCCATGGGCTGGTGGATGCCAGCCAGGCTGGGCACGCTGGAAACGCAGTTGTCACTCATGCCCTGTGTCACAGTGGGCAAGCAAAGCCTCTGCTTCCATCCCAGCACAGCTCTGAGGGCTGCAGATCAGTGTTGGGAGAGAGCCTCACGCCGATCCCGCGAGTGGGAACGCAGCTACAGGAGCTTTATTTATGGTGATATTAAATATGCAACAATCATTCCCCAACATCAGAGTAATAAACATCCCTGCTCCATCTGATCTGGAATCAGCAAGCATGCTTCTCACATTCACAGGGAGAGACAAAATGCTAAATTATTTATGCTTTGACTATGAACAAATATAGAGAAATAAGTTGAGTTTGGTACAACGCAGCAGAGCAGATTCAGGGCAGGTTATTGTACATCCTTCAATCAAACCAGACTCTCATTACTCTAAACAATTGTTTCTCCTCCCAAAAAAGTGGGTTAAGGAAGTCTAATTAAAGGATTAGCAGAATAATTTTGGATAAGTTTTTTTTAGATCTGACTACCCAGGTACAACCATGGCCCCTCTCAATCCCTGAGTGTTAACTGGAATACAGCACTGGCCACAGCAATTCCAGGAAAGCAGGGGCTGACTGACTCACCAAGACATGGGTTTTCATTGTACTCTGTTTTATTCAACACTGCCCTGCCCAAACAGAAGGTTGGAAACACCAGCATGTTAATGAACCCATTTATGATCATTAGAGCTATTAACCAAGGATGGCTGTGAAGTTTTGGGGCTGTTGTGCAAACCTGGGGAGCTCAGAACCCACCACAGTCTCTCCCTCATTCCTAGCCCCTCACTCCCTCTGTGGGAAGCAGATTTCTCTGAATGGGGAGTGTATGGCTGTGCTGAGCCTCAGCCCTGCCACAGACAGATTTTAAATGTCCCAGGAAGCTCTGTCATTAAATGAATGAAAGGAGGATACTCCAGAGCAGCACAGACACCTTCCTACTTTCCATATAAATGCAGGATCACTGTTACACCTTCCACTGCCCTGAGACCTGCGGCCAGAATTAGCTGATGTTTGCCATGCCCTGCTGACATTTCAAGCTTGGCAGGAATAAAAATCCACAGAGAAAGTGGTGGAACTGCAGAAGGAATGACAAGAATTCTGGGACAGGAATGCCCTCAGAGCCTGATTTTCAACAGCCACATCAAGCCCTCTGCTACCCACATGTGTGTGCATGTGATAGGGAAAGGGATGAGATGGGAAAGAGGGGATGAGAGCTGTCCTTCAATTTCTCAACAGTTTCTTAACTTAAATCCTTCATTCTGAGCATAAGTACTAAATCAGGCTCGAGGAAGGAAAAACTTAATTAATCAGAGGTAGCCAAGTTCAAAGTGCGCCTGGGGTCGGCTTTATTACTCTCCTTCACTTTGGAGGTACAGGGTTTATGGATAATCCCTGTCTGCTGCAGAATGACAGCTATGTGGTGCCAAGTATTATTTCCTGGCAGTAACTAAATTTGAAGGTCTCCTTGCCTTCCACTCATCTTTTTAAAGTTTAATATTGTCACTGAAATATAACCGAGGGCCATATATAGCACAAGGGTTTAAAGTACCTTGCCCAGCTTGGTGACAACCTGGTTCCAGCTCCACTCGTACCTTGCAGCCTCCCCTCACCAAGGCTTTTGATCCCAGTGAAACTGGGAATTCCTGGAGGTGAGCAAGGGCTGTGTGGTGCCCTGGGGTAACAGGCCAAGCAAGCCCTCTTATCATTTGCTTACTGAGTACATCCACATCCATAACTCTGCTGCTCAATCCAGGGAACTGTATCATCATAAAAACCACTTGATTGTATCCATAACACTTGATTTTCTCCATGGATAGAATCACTCAGGAATTTAACCAATACCAACAGCCATCCCTTACCTGATTAAACACCAGCAGTGATAACACCACCATCAAAAGCAGAATCAGGTGTTTGTGGAGCACCCCCCTGGCAGAGCCAGTCTGCACCAGCCTAGGGACTGAGGGATCTGACCCCTTCCACTGAGCTGCCTCGTATTCCCTGCCCACAGTGCTGGCAGCGAGCAGCCAGACATCTCCCTTGGGTATGGAACAGCCCCAGTTCCTGTGTTTGGAGCAGGGGGCACAGAGGTTCTGTGCCCAGCAGCTCATTATCCCCATCAGGGAAGGAGGATTCTCCCACAACACACTCAGAACTGTTTTTTTCCTTATTCCCATCCAGCTGGCAGCAGGCTGGGGGAGTTACTCCTTCAGATCTGGGTGTGTTTGGTTATGGATCATCCATTCAGATTTGCAGTGGTTTGTGCAGGCTGAATACTGGTGCAGCAGCCAGGCTGGGAATGCCTGTGAGCCTCCGTTCAAGAGGAGTGCAGGGATGTCACCTGCTGGGCCACACCCAGCTCCATGCTGCAGTGTTGTGACACTCAGCTGCTCCAGCCTGCAGGGAAGGGCTCAGGGACACGAGGACTGCACCCACTCCTGGGTGAGTATGAGAGGCACAAGAGCTGTTCAAGCTGCAGGGCAGCACGAGGGGAACAAAAGGCTCAAACTGGTTGTGAATTGATTCAAGCTCGGAAACCAGGAGAGGGCTTTTAACCATGAGAGAAGTGAGATCTGAGATTAGCTTTCCAGAAGGAGGGAGAACAGGGAACAAAACCTCAGTGATGTCAAGATGGAGAAAATATAGTTATGAAGGATTTTCAAAAACATGGTCATTGGGAACAGAACAGGTCAGGATGTGCCGAACAAAGGGATCCCTTCTGGCCACATGGAAAATGTCCCGGTAAGAGTCTAATGACTTCTTTGGCACGTGCAGAGATGCACAGCCAGTTCTTGGATACCCTTCCCGAGGTCTGGTGAAGGAGGGCAAGTGCAGGCAGAGGTACCCAGCCCAGCTGCTCCAGCTCCCACAGCAGCCCCCGCACGGGGCACGGATCAGGATGTCCTGGGGGGCTGTGGTCATTCCCTCTTGAGGCTCCATCAGCTCCTGCCTGTCCCACAAACAGGAATGTTCATACTGGACAGAGAACTCCATTCCCATCAGCCCAACTGGGAGCAGTGGGATGGAAGGAGCTGGCTGGGCCCCAGCCAGGACTGGGCAGGTGCAGGAGCTCCCCAAGGGCTCCCTCAGCACCCTGAGGTAGGATCTGTGCCAGAGACCAGCAACTTCCAGGGATGCATTTGTTGGGCCCGGGATGGGGAGTTCTACCCCATGCCTAAATAGTAAAGCCAGCATTTAGTTCCTTCATCTCCACACCAAGTATCTCATTTCAATTTAATTTCACAGTTGTAATGGATTTTTCAAAAATATTCAAGAACATATTTACTTTCCAACATCTTATTTCCTTTCACATTTGAAAAAACTTTCTATCTAATCCCTCAAGTCATCCTACAGTCTGAATAATTTCAGGTTTTTAATCAATAGCTGTCAGACTTGTCAAATTACTTTAGGGACCACAAAGCAATTTTTAAACATTCATAAACCCTCGTAGAACAGTTAAGTGCACTGAATTTTAAAAGAAAGAGGAACTGAATAACACTGATCAAATAGGATTATATTCTGGCAAATTATAAATTAGTTTTTTTATGAATCTTCTCACAGCTACTTATCTAGTGTCAGGCTTCTTCTGCTGCAGGAAGAAGTGACTGCTCACCTCTAGAGAAAGAAGCCTTTTCTCTCCTGCCTCCAAGCCTCCTTAGCAGGAGCAGGGTGCAACTCCTTTTCTGTTGTCCTTTTTAAGAGCAACATCATTACCCAGCCAGCTACCCCGGGGTTCTCTCCATCATCCTGCTGCCTGGGCCAGAGATGGCCAAGCTGCTGCTCCGAAGCTCTGCAAATGCATCTTGGCTCCTGGCATCCTTCCCAACACAGTCTTTGCTTCCCAGTGTGCTCCTGGCATGTGCATCTGTCTGACATGTCAGTCTAGAAATGAGGGTCGCCAAAAGTTCTCAATTTATTGGACATCTGTACCAAACCACAGCCTGAACCTTTTATGGGGCTGATTTTCCACACTGCATTAAGTCAAACTCTGAGGTGACTGTCAGAGCCTGTGCTGCTGTTGCCTGTTCTGTGCTTGTTCTGGGAGGAGAGATCAGGAACATCTGAAGAAGTCAAACGTGCCTCTCCAGAAATGACTTTACACACCACAGTCCCACGTCACCATTGCAGTGGCTTTCTTAAATTTGAGGGATGTGGCCTGAATAGAGAGGAAAAAAAGGAGCTTCATAGCTACACTGAGAATGCTGGAAGTCTTCCAGGGAAAAGTACAGCTCAGATCAAAGAGGAGCTGGAGGATGGTGAGAAGAAAGGAACGTTTGGTGAGAAGAAAGGAACGCTTGGCTGGCCATGTTTGGCTGGCCACATGCAAACGAACAAGCCCAAACCCTCCATCCTCCTCCTTCCGGCCGAAGTGACTCCTCTGCTGCCTCAGAACCTCCCCAGACACACCCACCCTGCTCCTGTGCCCCGTGGGAGGCTGTGTCCCTTCCTGGCAGCACCTCCATTTCAATGGCAAGAGCTGGGCACCAGCTCAGAGCCGGAGCCTTGTCGGATCCATGGCACCAGGGACATTCCCGTCCCTTGGTGCTGATGGCAGGGCACCAAGGCGGGGCAGGATGGTGTTTTCCTGGGGAAGAGCTGTTGACAGGAGGGATCACTGCTCAGGTAGGGCTGTGGGAGCAGGACACAGGTAGGGCATGGGGGGAGGCAAACCCAGATTTTTGATATCCAGCTGACCTAGTTTTGACAATGGTTCAATGTCTAAACCATTGCTCTGGGAGCTGAATCTGGCCCAGCTTTGGGAAGCCTTGCTCCTGGAGCCCAGGTGGCCAACATCTGCCCCAGCTGCTTCCTCAGCCTTGGGCTGGGGCCTGGGGCTCATTAACACCAACAGCTCCTCGGAGCTGGGAAAGAGGATGGGAGGAACTGCTGGCGAGTTCAGCTCAGCCACAAATGTGGGATGTCTGACTGATTCACAGTTGCTCTTTTTTGTAGTTCAAGTTGAAGATGCAAAAATTTTTCTCAATGAGAACATCTCGGCAAGTTCTGAGGTTTTTTTGAGGCTTGCTTTGCTTTTCTTAGCGAGGTGCTTTGTGGGTCTGACAAGCCTGACATCACAGACATCAAAAAAGTGTTATTCTCATTCAGTTTTCTCTATATTTAGCTTGTTTCCCTGTATTTAGTTTGTTTCCCTGTATTTAGCTTCTTGCTGTTTGCCCAGTGAAGCTCAAACCCAAACACACCTCATTGTTAGCCCTGTGCTAACACACAGCAGCTCAGACAAACACACGTGCAATTACAGATATTGTTTGTTCCGGGCCAGAACAATTTGATCTCGAGACCTAAAAAACCAGTAAAGAATGATAAATCTAAATAAACAGGAGCAGGACACTGAGCAGATAAATTTAGCGTAAATGATGGAGCAAACTTTTCCTTTCAGCTGAAATGATTAATCCCCCTGAATTACACTTGATAAGGATTTAAGCACGTCATTACTTTGTGTTAGTAATAATAATAACAATAAAATCAAAGTACTTTTTGTTGTGAGATACCCTGATCAGGGATTTGTTAAAGAACCTTTAATTATAGGGCCATTTCATTAAATGTAAAAATTAAACTGAAGACAAGAGGCTGTGATTTGTGGAGGAAAAAGTAACAGGGAAAAAGAGGCAGTTAGAGGATCTAAAAGGAGATAAACACCCTAAAAGTAGCATTGAAAAACAAAATTCTCATGTTCAGACAGAGAAACCTGCCTGGGACCTCCCAGGACAAAAAGCTGAGAGAAGCCAACTGAACAACCAGACAAGGGGGAAAAGCTCCAGAAATGGAGTGAGAAAGTTGAAACAATTACTTCAAATATGAATTTTAGGTTGGCTACGGTGTCCTCACTCTGTTTCACCATCGGCTGGGTGCATTTCCTCCCCCGCAGGGCAATCCAGAGGCAGCAGGGAGGGGAGGCAGGAGCTGTCCTTGCCCCCACCCCTGTGTCCTGGTTTCCCCACTGCTCCTGGGTCTGCCCTCCTGCACCCTCACTGCAGCTCCTGGAGAGTGTTTGTTTTCCAACAGCTTGTCCTTATCTGTATTTGTGGAAGCATTTCACAAACTCCATCAGTGCCTCAGGGAGCTGTGCTGTGGTCTAAATGGACTGGGAGCTGGGAGTGACTCAGGAACTGGCTGGAATGGTTCAGCTCCTACATGTGGAGGGGTGGGAGCTGATCCAAGGTGGGTGGGAAGAGAAAAACGATCAAACAGGAAAGCTTGGATCTTCTGAATACATCAGGTTCCTCTTAAGCCAGGCTGTATCTTCTCTTTCCAGAACATCTCCCTCACACCTGCCAATGTGGTTTTGAACTTTTAAAATACTTGGTGCCGCTTCCAAAATGTGTCTGCAACACTTCCAAAAATGATAGTTTCCCTAATAAGAAAAATAAAGTCCCTCCTGAATGAATGCTATCATTACTAACCCTTTACTGTCAGGCTGGCTCCCTGTTATCCCTAAAATCCCCACGAGCCATTCAGTCTGTACCTGCCTCGAGGTGCCTCCTGGGGCCCAGCTTTGGGACTGTGACTAAATGGACTCCCCCCAGGCTGGCTGCTGGGAGCGCTGGTGTTAATGGACAGAAACACCTCCTGCTTTCAGAGCCCTGAGTGCTTTTCCCAGCTGGGTAACTCCAGTCACCAGCCAGGCCACAGCTGTGGCTGAGGGAAGCTGGAGGAAACCCCGCGCGCGTCCCGAACGTGTCCTGCGTGTCAGCGTTTGGGAGGGGATGCTCTGAACAGAGGTTGGCTGACAATACAGAAAAATTAAGACCCATTTTTAAACTGCACTGGAATTCTCGATGCTGCAGGAAGATTACTAGGCAGAAAAGTGGAGGAAGTGCCACATGAGGTGGTAAAATATGTGGGCAGTCCTGCTGAGGAGAGCATTCCAGCACAGCAAGGGAGTGGTACTGGGACAGGGCTTGGGAGTCCCAACCCCACGTGAGTTATCCTGTATTACACTTCATTCCTCTCACTAAAACTATAAACCTGGTTTAGGAATATGGTTCCACAGAAATACTGGGAGATCTGGCCTTAATACACAGGTTTATAATTAACACCAACATTAGTGTCCTTGTGAGCAAAGAGGGGTCCTTGACCAGGCAATAATTCTGTTTAAGGCTCAGATTGATGGTGTGGTACAGAGGGGGCTCAGGGCTCCAAGAATTTGGTTCCAAAGCACTTTTAGGGGATCTTCCCACAGCACAGAGGGCACTCACAGCGCTCCTGGGGATCCAGGAGGCTGCCAGGACAGGGTAGGGACTGGAGCATCTTTTCCAGCCAGCTCCTGACTAAGCAGGAGGAAGAAGCAGAGATGGAAAATACCCTGAGGTTATAAGATGGTATTTAAAAAAAAAAAAAAAAAAAGTTCAATTGAGAAATTATTCCTGGAATTTGATTTGCTGCCATTCCCATTGGCATTGCTGGGAAATTTTCTTTTTATAAATAAAATATATTTTAAAGTAAAATGTCTTGCTTCTAGGTTTTCTGGTGCAAC
Organism: Vireo altiloquus; assembly: GCA_013396875.1. NCBI lineage: Eukaryota > Metazoa > Chordata > Aves > Passeriformes > Vireonidae > Vireo > Vireo altiloquus. The sequence continues at coordinate 1,047,989 of VZRF01012770.1, forward strand.
CCAGTGAAGAGCACTGCATAATACCTTTGTAGAAAATAAAGCTCAATTATCTAATAGGCCTTGGATCTGTGCTGCAATTGTAGCAATGGGGTGGGCGCCCCGAGCAACAGGAACTGTGCAAATATAGAAAAAGTGAACAAAGCCACAGAGATTCACTGTTTCAAACAAAAACTGCTCCAGTCACTCAGTTCTGCCATCTGTGAAATGGAATGTGGACTGTAGCTGCTGCCTTGAAGAGAGTCTAGATCAGACAATGCCAGAATGATTTGGGTTGGAAGGGACCTTAAAGCTCATCCAGTGCCACCCCTGCCACGGGCAGGGACACCTCCCACTGTCCCAGGGTGCTCTAAGCCCCATCCAACCTGGCCTTGGACCCTGCCAGGGATGGGGCAGCCACAGCTCCTCTGGGCACCCTGTGCCAGGGCCCCACCTCACAGAGAGAGATTTCTTCTGTGTTTCACTTTGAGCCAATTACTCCTTATCCTGTGACTACCCTTCCTGATAAAGTCCCTCTCTGATGTTAGGAAGACTTATACAAGAGTAATTAGAACATATTATCTCTGTGTGTTAGATGTTACTGTTCCAAGAGCCTTTTCCTGTAAGCTGCTGGGAGGCCTGGCTGGCTTTGTGGTCTTTGGCAAAATTCTTCTCTGTCCTTCCACTCCTGTTCCCAGCCCAGTATCCCAGAACAAGCTCCATCTAACATGGGATCCTGCCTCCAGCAGGAAAGCAATCTTGTTAACAGAGGGAAAACACAGCTCCTGACCCTTCAAGGCAGGCAGGCAGAGCCCTGAAACTTTTGATTTATTCTTCTTGCTGATGTTGGTTGCTTAGCTACAAATATTCTCAATGCTCATAAAAGCCTCTCTCCATTAGTCCTCACTGCAAGGTTTTAAGTCCAGCCACAGTTTATTTTTCTTGAAACCTAGGTGATGAAATTTCATGTTGCTGTTCTATCTGAGATGGAGAATGCCCCATTCCCTGTGCAGAGCCTGACAACTGCCCTTAGCACGAGCGGGAGAGGAGGAGATGTCACCCTCCAGCACCGAAGATGGGCAACAGAGCCCGGCTCTGATGCAAGAGCACTCTTAAAAAAGGAAACAGGGAAAAAAAAAAAATGTAAGAGCCAAGCCTGATGAACCAAACTGAGCCTGCAGCTCAACCAGAGCTTGCTGGCAGCTCACCCCGCGGAGCTCGTCCGAGGCAATGCCTTGAAATGTGACTGCTCCGCTCGGCATCTGCTCACAGGCGACGTGCGCAGCCCGAGGCTCCCGGGGTAAACCATCCGTGGGCAAATCAGACTGGATGGGATCAGCTGGTACAAGTCTGGCACAACAAGGGCAAAACATCCCCAATGCATGACGCCGTCCCCCACAGAGCTCCTCTCCCCAGCCCCTGGGGTGTGTCCCTCATCGCCTGCGGAGCGTGATGACAGCTCTCCCGGGCTGCTGGAAGGTGGGAGCATTCCTTAACCCGAGGAGCACCAACTCCATCTCCCGCCCTGCACTGCCTCTGTGTGGGACAGGAAAAGGCCATCAACAGGTGACATGAGTCACTGGGAAATTATGGTCTGGTCTCAGGCAGGGAGAAATAAAATTACTGTGAAAACAATCACCTCACAGAGCTGCCCGGCAGAGAACAAAGGAAGTGGGTCCGGGTAGGAACCCAGGGACAATGGTGGCACCAGCTGTGGGGACAGGGCAGGCAGCAGAACTCAAAACTGGGCTTTTTCCTGCCTGCTGAAATTGGAGAACAATGAGCAAAACCTCTGTGGTAGGAAAGGGAAGCAGCTTAGCAGGAACACACAGCTCTGGCACCCGAGTGCTTCCAGTAGACCAGCAGTACCCAGCTCCTTCCAGCCCAAACTGGAATTCTGTGATCCCAGAATTATTGGATAGGAAGGAACAGACAAGCACAGAGAACTGTGAGAGAATGCTGTCACATTCTGATGACTAAAAGCTGGATCACTTGAACAGTGAAAAGCACCTTTTGGGCTCACAGTGCCTCGTGCTCGGTGAGCAGGTAACAAGAGAGTCAAGGGTCTCTTTATCAAACTAATTTTTTAACGAACAACCTTGCAATGATGCCAAGAGAGAGCAGAAAGCTCCCAGTCAGCACTGCACTGCAATCAGCGATTAATTTGTTGCCCGACACTTTGCTTGCTGCCCATGACAGAGCTCATAAATCCTCATTTTTATTGATGTCCTGGCCGAGTGGCCACGCTGGAAAAGGCTGGCTTGTGCTGCAGGTGTCCTGGGCAATCACCTTGCAGGATATGACAAAGTGCTTAGAGGCTTTGGTAACGCCTTTTAATCATTTTATCAGTCTAATTCTTGTTTTTATTGTCTTTGCTGTAAATTTATGGCAGCAGCTCAATTTGCATGGTGTTCCTTCTGGGAAATGGAGTGTGAGACCCTCCCAAGCAGCAGGGCAGAGGCTGGCACCTCTCAGTGCCACAAACACAGAGTGTCTCCAGTGCCACCAGCAAGGTCCCAGTCACGCCCAGTGAAACTGGGGCTGTTCTCCCCTGCCATTCCTGGGTGCTGGTGTTACCACAGTGGGAGAGGTGACATGAAGAAAAACTGCCTGTTTAAAAAATTAAGAAATTTCCTATATGGTGAAGAGGTGGAAGAAGGAATCAGTGCTGGGAGAAGGGAGACTCTACTGGAACACATTTTCAACCATCAATGTCTGCTGGACGAGTCTTTAAAAGTATTAAAGTCTGAGTCTTAACAAATCTTAAAATCTGGGTCTCCAGCACCTAAAATTGTGTCTGAACTGAAAGTGCCTTTACATGTTGGTATCCCAGGTGATACAACTCCAGGTTCTTTGAATATCTCCTCTCAACACAAGTGACAATTGTGTCTTATTAAATCTGTCAGCAAATTGCAGGTCTCTGAAACCGTGCAAGTCAAAGAGAAGCGAACCAGGTGGGAGTTTCTGTGCAATACCCACTGGAGCTGAGGGAGCCTTTTGCATAAGAAAGGTGTTATTTCTGCCACTTTGAGCAGAAGGAAACTCAGGGAATTACTGAGTGCTTTCTCATCCCACTCACTATCTTCCCAGCTTCCCCGGTGCACTCCCTGGGGCCAGGACAGCCTGGTAAGGGCTGTGCCAGAGCACCAGGCAGGGGCTGTGGCGGTGGCGAGTGGAGCTCCATGCACAGGGGTCACTGCAGGCAACAGAGATGTCTCCTGAGGAACTGGGGCTCCCTCTGTCCCCAGCTCTGCCCTTCCACCCGCTCTGCTCGCATCTCCCCGTGCCAATATTGGCACTAACAAGGCCATGGGAGGCAGCTCAGCCTCACCAGAGTCTGTTATCTTCAAAAGCCCCACGGCAGCTCTCTTCTCCCGGGCTCCAGTCCTGCCCAGGGACACTCCCCACTAATTGCTGTGCAGTGGGAAGGAGGATGGTGCCAGGAGGTGCAAACAATCCAGAAGGTCACACGTGCTGCTGGCTGAGCCTCTCCAAAGATCACCCAGACCCAACCCTGCTTCACCAGTGCTGCTAAAAATGACTGAAGTCATGGCTGGGAACCAAGAGGAAGCAAGGAGAGTCCTATCAGCTTACCTCTGAGCATTAACACAACCATTAATTACCATTTGCTCATCAAGCTACAGCTTAATGAGAATCAGTAGAGATGGGGCCATGACCTTTCCTCCCTCCCTGCACTCTCCTTTCCTCACACCCCTCCTCCTGTCTGGGGCAGATGCTCAGTGTCACTGCTGGGACAACTCATCAGCTGTGACCAGCTCACAAATCTGAATGAGGCTTAATGCAAGAATTTCCTTCTTTTGTTATATTTAGGTGTTCCTAGTTGTAGGTATCACAGAATCCCAGAACGGTTTGGGTTGGAAGGGACCTTAAAGTTCATGTGGTTCCAACCCCCTGCCACAGGCAGTGAACCTTCCACTAGACCAGGCTGCTCATATTATTATAAATATGCTTTGTTTTCAAGCTGTGCTGTGATTATTATTTGCTGCATTTATTGGCCAGTGCATGGCTATGAGGGCTAAGAGGGGTTCTGCTGCTGTTGAAGGTATTGCAAGTGATACTGACCACCCTGCAACTTTTGGGAAAAAGGAGATGGGAGGGAAGAAATGCGTCTGAAGCCTAATGAGGACACAAGCACTTGTCAGATTTTAATTTGAAATACTTTCTTTCTTTTCAACCATATCCGCTGGGCTCTGCAAAGAGCAGAGCTGGACAATCGTACGGGAAGCTGGGAGAGACTAACAATAGAGGAGGAGTGGAGAGGGGAGTGGAACCAGCCTGGCTCCTTGTACTCAAAATGAAACATGATAAAGAAACAAATTGCATAAAGGATGACTAACAAAGACAGCTTTAAAAATCATTTCAGGGTTACTCTTCTCAGGTTCACAGCAGGGACAGCAGCAAAGGACATTCGGTTTCACACATTACGTAAGTTTTAGTCCATCTCCCTTTCAAGTTCTCCGGCTGCTCCTACCACGTATCCAGACACCCACACCCCCCGGGACTGCCTGCAAACACCTCGACCGCCAGGCACGGCCACTTCTCTATAATCACACAGATCTGTTACAGCAGCTTTGAAAAATCGGTGACTTCTGCCTGGCCCCTCCGCACGCTCCGCTCCCCGTGGGGTGAGGGAATTGCTTGCCTGTGATCCGTGCTCCCAATCCACCGGATCCCTTCTGCAAGAGCATCAGGGCTCAGAGCGAACACCTTTCCAGCAAACCATGTCACCACTCGATTCCATCCTCCTCTCTCCCCTCGAGTGCCAGAGCGAGCGCCGGACGTTCCTTGGCGGGTGATGGAATACAGAGGTTGGCTCCAAGTGCAGCTGCCCCGACCCCCACAGGCTGATTCCACAGGAAACAGCACAAACATCTGCACAAACATCTGCACCACCGGCAAAGCTCTGCTCCAGCCATCCAACCGCTGGAAACCCAGCACGCTGCAAGCTGCCGTAGCCCCAGCATTCCCCACCAGCTGAAACAACGTGCTGGAAAGTCTGTTTTCTCCATACCTGCTCCCTGTCCCTTTTGAAAATGCAGTATATCAATTCAAAAGATTGTAAAGGTCCAGCTTTTCCAATGTGGATCATCCACTTCCTGAGCAAGCTCATAAAGGTGCAGGGAATACTTTTGTCATTGCAGTGCCATCGCACTTTGGCAGATCCTGGTGAACCACCGAAGAGAAAGGTAAGTGGAAAACTACCAGGCACTTACCCAAGCCTCCACGGGACAGAGAAATAAGACCAGGACAGAAAAATAAGATCAGGACAGAAAAGCAATGCTGAGGTCCCCGGGAAAGTCAGCTGCTCCGGGAGCAGGGCGAGTCCATCCCCCCGGCTGCCCTCCCTCGGCCGGCTCTGCCCGGTTTGGATTCAGCTGCTCTGGAACCGCTCGCAGACTCCCGGACTGCGAGACTTCCTCTGCAGCTGATAGTGGGGTTATGAAAGTAAACTGACTATTGCCCTTTGTGAGGGGAGGAGGGGGCTGGGAAGCTCGGCCCCTTCCCTTCCTTTGTAATTCAAACCCTTCCTCGAGGCTCAGTGTTTTGGAGGAGAGGCATCTGCTCCCAGCCCCTTCCCTGCTGCCGAGGAGCTCACACCGGTCCTGGCGGCGAGCCAGGCTTGCAAACTGCACTCGGAGTTTACATGACAAAGCAACTCATTCCTAATTAAACTCCATCCAGCATTTTTCTGTCTCATACATAATTAGTGCCGAACAACAAACCTAGAGGTAAGAAGGGAGAGTTTGAGCACGGGCTGCTCTGTCTGCACCTCCGATTCATTTTAAGATTTCCTCTTTATTTATGCAGTAACTATGTCCCATCACTTCCAAAACATTCTGTATCCACCATCCCTGCTGGGGGCACTTGGCCTGACGCCACTGCCGAAGGCTGGGCAGCGCTGGGAGGAGGGATGGGAGCAGGGATGGGAGCAGGGATGGGGAGAAGGGATGGGAGCAGGGATGGGGAGAAGGGATGCTGACGGTGTCAGAGGAGTGCACATTCCCGAATCCTCCCCGAGACACGGCGCTGCTCCTGAAGCCTGCCAGTGCAGTGTCAACATCTTTCCATAGGCAACTGCATCAGGATCGGGCAGCTCTGATCTTTATTACTTCCTGAAGGCAGTTAATCTTTAAAGCTCAAACTATAACTGCTGTCAGCTTAGCTCGCAGCCTCCTTCTATTGGTATTTACAAGTCACATTTTAAATTGTAAAGAAGTCCAGGCGTACAGGAGTTTGTCCACAAACCAGACAGACAGGAATTAAAGCACATTCTCCTCAAATCTGCTTGAAATCTAAACTTTTATTATTAGCCATCCCCAGTGCGATAATAAACTCTAGTCCCTGACAGCAACATATGGATCTCATCTCCACAATATTCCAATATTACAATAATCCACAGTGACCTGGTAAACAGGCTCAATCAAACAGATTTTACTTCACCCTGTCAATGAGAAAGTTCTGGGATATGACAGAAAAAAAAGAAAAAAAACCCTGAATATTTTGTTTAATTTCCCACAACCCCCTACGACTCCCCCTCTCCTGACACACATCCTCCTCGAGGCAGAGCTTCTCACTCATTCCTGATGGCAGATGTTTAGATTTGCTGCTCTGGTGATGGCCACAAACAGTGGGGGATGGCCAGATTATCCATCTCAGCTGTTTGCACCATTCCCTGAGTGAACGAGAAAGGGAACCCAGAGCATCTGCCATGAGCCAGCGCTCCAGGAGAGCCCTGAGCAAGGACTTGCTGCTCCTTAGGACGCATTTTTATTGAGAGAAGCAAGTGCAAGGGTGGAATTCCAAAGGTGTTCTCTCCTGCATCTCTGCTCAGGGCCCAACCTTATGCCAAGATCTTACCAGAGACTTGTGAATAATCCCAATAATGTACTTCACTATCACCCCAAAGCAAACACCATTCCTCTCATGTCCCCGGGGCCATTTGCTCAGCTGGCTGGTGGGACACATGGGCACACACTGCCTTTGTTCTGAACCACTCTGGACCTGAACTCGGGTGTTCTCACACCAGAAATCCACACCTGAGAGGTAAGAACAGGTTTTGCAATCCCTGTGATGAAGCGTGTCTGGTGTCTGCAGGCCAGATGCCAACCTAAGTCCAGTGGGGGTGTTCCCTCTGATTCAGAAGGAGCAGGATCAGGCTCCAAAGCAGCTGTGATGGGATAACTGCAGGCCTCCCATCTCCTGGGATCCCCTCCTTGCTCACACCAAGGTGGATTTGCTCTACTGTCAGCCTGGCACTCAGGACTCACCTTGTGGCCTTAGGGCACCACTGCTAGGTAAATACTGAATGGCACAATGAAAACATGGACAGTGTAAGGAAAGACTGGTAAAAGAGTTCAGCTAAGCAAACAAACAAAAAAACCCCAAATATGTGTCTGTATTGTTCCAAGACACAAGGAGCTTGTTTTTCTTCTAATTACATGGGTTCAAAGTAATTATTCTCATTTATTCTCCATGTACATGAGCATATCAAAATAGGAATTGACCCAGCATCAAATATTCCCTGTTTTAGGAATTATTCCAGCTGCTTGTAACACAGAAGGTCCACGAGAGCCTGGGAGAATGTATCCACATGCAGGCTTATCTCTTCATTTCAGACCATTCATCATTCCTTGCCTGGAAGCAACAGTTAATTTACAATAACTCAATGTCAAGATGGCAGTTTAAATCCTCTTGAGGATTGCCCCAGGAGAAGATTTTGTCCCAGTTCTTCTGCAGCCACTGTAGAGCCAGCCTCTTCTGAAGTCACTCAGCTTTAGAGCGTGATAGAAATAAAGAGTGAAGATCTGCTGGTTCTCATCCCAACCCAAGGAAGGATCATCTCTCCAGAGCCTTCTCTTGGGATTTCAATAGGGACAGAAAGAGTTAGAATGGTTTGGGCTGGAAGGGACCTTAAAGATTATCCATCTCCATCCCTCCTGCCACAGTCAGGGACACTTCGCACGAGACAGAAAGGAAGAATATGGCCAGCCAGAAAATCCTACACATCATGGAGAGGATTTCCTAGGGTTTAGCATTTTCTTTGGATATAGATTTAAACAACTCTTGCACAAAGTAGAAGATACTTCCATCATAGAGTGGAGGAGAAGGACCTAAGCCAACACCAACAGACTGGACCTTTCTGAAAAGGCCACATCCCAACCAGATCTGTCCCCCACACCTCCCAAACAGCAATCCCAACAAAATCCCTGGAAAGAACCCTCAGAGCAGAGCAGAGTCTCAACATCCCATTCTCCCCTTTTCTGTCTCTTCCATTTATTTGGATTCAGCTTTATCTCTTCATTTTAAGGACTCTCTCACTACATTTTACTGGCATCGATGGCCTTTTTACCAAGGACAATCTGCATCGAACATTTTGGAAAGCAGTGATTTAAGAAGCTGCAGGTAGCACAGCAGAGTGGCTGACGAGCCATCTCTGGAAATCAGAAGGTGTCTAAAGAGGGTGTTTACAAGCAGAACGCTGCTAAAAGTCTGCCTTGGTTGCAGATAACAAGGCTGAGACAATGACAGATTTCCTTCCCCTGGCAGCCAAGAGCAGCTCCCCGTGATTGCCTCGCCGTGTTTATCCAGGATGCTGGGAGAGAGCAGGCACCAAATATGCAATTAATTGGCAGTTTGCAAGAGCATATTGCCTAAAGATAAACAGAGTGGGTGATCGTGTCGTATGGAAAACGGCTGAGTGCTGCAGATGTAGTGTTGACCCAGTTTAAAAATAAAGAAGTTTTTTTTGTTCTCTTGGAAAATAAATGTATTGAAATGAATACTTTTTCTTTTTGCATGGTCCCTCTGGCCGCTGAATATTTTGTGTACGTAAGCCATTCTAGGTTCTTTCTTAATCTGGAAGTACACAGTAAATTATGAATTAGCTGAAAAGTTTTCCTGCTGACATCAGAGGAGCAGGGGGCACATTGTGACATGGTATTAATAGCCTTTACTCTTCACAGAGGGTGTTTTGCCAGCAGAAGAAGACACAACTGCTGGATTAACTTGGAATCAGGTGATGTGGAAAGGAACAGAACTGCCCAGGGCAGGGGATGTGGAGATCAGATCTGGAGGGAGGAATGTTTTTTCACAGAATCATGGAGTCACAGAATGGTCTGGGGTGGAAGGGACACCTTCCACTACCCCAGGTTGCTCCAAGCCCTGTCCAGCCTGGCCTTGAATGCTTCCAAGGATGGGGCAGCCACAGCTTCAGGGAGGATGTGGAACAGGATCAGGGGCTTGGCAAATGGAGAGTGCTGTGAGTGTGAGGAACAGGCTCCTGTTTCCAAATACAGATATTGTCAGACAAAAAGGCACAAAGAGGACATGAAACCCAGAGCCAGGGAAGGAAAAAAAATTATACAGAAGACTGAATACAGAGGAGCTCAGGATAAGATAGACACTGTGGAAAATATGCTGAGGCTGGAAAGGGAAGGGGAAAAGCAACCTGAATGTGATGCTGGTTATGCTGGGAAGCTGGAGAGACATAAGAAGGGATATCTGTGACACGATCAGGGCAGCAGCACAAACCTGTGGATCAAGTGCGAGGCACAAATGCTAAAGAGAGAAGCTCTCACTTTCAGGAGACAGAATTCATTAGTAGGAAAGTCCTCAATGTAGAATTTCAGACTTAATGTTCTGCAGCTCCCGTGCACAGCAGTAGCAGGCAATGAAAATCAGTGCTCTCACAGGACAAAAGGACACTCTCCCCTCTCATTTTTTTATACTCAGTGCTATAAAACTGAAGCCCAAAGCATGTGACAGATCTCTCACTTCGTTTTACTATGACCACACTGACCTTACCAGCACTGATCAGACCCAACAGGAAAACAAGTCATGACCTGGCAACTTCTTTGCAGGGACAATGCACCAAGATTGGATCTGGCCTGACCAATGTGACACACCAAAAATGCCTTTACAGGAATTCCTGATCCCATGAAGAGATTGTTACAGCAGGCTTTGACTTGTTGTTTTGCTGGATCCTCTCCCTGTGCTCTCAGGCCCAGGCTGTGAACAGGAAGGGGAGCACCACACACTCCACAGGTGAGGATGTTCCTTCTTCCACACCGAGGTGATTCCAGGTGAATTCTTCATGCAGGAATCAGTCCAGATTTCCTTTGAATTCCCCCGAAGGCCAGGCCTCAAGGAGGAACTGGAACACCAACACAGGAGCTTGGTGTTTCAGAAGCATGGCAAAAATTCAGCAGCTTTTTAAAAAATCTTTTTCTTTTAGATCAAAGTTTCTGTATTTGGGTACCTAAAATTAGCTGGCAAAATAAGTGACATTTTATTCAGAGATGCAAAATTTCCATTGATTTTAATGGATTCAGCATCCCAGAAAACTAGGCCACTTATTTATGTACCTACATAAGCATTTGAATCCCGAACTTGAAGGAGCCAAGTTTGTAAATGATGACCTTATGTTTTAAAAATCATGAGACAACTCTGCATGCATCAGTCTGTTATTCCCTTTATTTCTGTCAGCAAGGCTCATTCAGAGGTAGATTTAAGCTGCAAAATGTGCCTTTAAAGTTTCCTGCAATAAGGTCTCCTCTATTTAGCAAAACACTTAGGCACAGCTTAATGTCTTCCCGAAGAGAAGCACTTGAGTGAATCAAGGCTAACAGCTTCCTCACAGCCCTCCTTGAGATGAGGAACAAATCTCTGTCTCCCCACAGAAAATTGCTGATCCTGATGGGAACGGCTCAGCAGCCTTGAAGACTCTTTCTGCCTCATCACTTTACCCTAGGAACAGACTAACATTGCACACTACTTCGGTCTACAAAGCACAGCAAGGTAAGAACACTGGAAAAAAACACTCCACAGGTGTCCCAGGCCAGGCTGGACGGGACTTGGAGCAGCCTGGGACAGTGGAAGGTGTCCCTGCCCATGGCAGGGGGTGGCACTGGATGAACTTTAAGGTTCCTTCCAACCCAAAGCATTGCGTGATTCCAGGATTCTGCAGGGATGTGTGTTTTGGGCAGGGTCAGGGAGGGAAAGGGGCAGCAAGAAGCAGCAAGACTCCAAGCAAGAGGTGCCCCTGGGGAGGGCAGGTGTAAAGCAGTGAGGCACCATCCCTTTGCTGATGCAAAACCTCAACCATTCCTTATCTTGGAACTTATCTCTTCTGATCCTGTGCCACTGGATGCCCCTCAGTAAACTGCCATGTGGCTGCTTAAGGAAAGAGCTGTATAATTTACCTCTGATTGTTTGAAACGCTTGGCCGGAAACAATAGATAAAAACTGACAGGACTTTCACAGTTAACAATGCAACCTAATGAAGTGAAATACTGCTCAGAGAAATATTGTGACAGGTATCCATGGATTCAAATAAAGGAAAAGACAGATTGGTGGGGTAGATTGGGGTAGAACGGGCTCTGCAGTCCCTCAGCCCTGACTGTGAAGAGAAGTCAGCAGATCTTCCTTCCCCCTGTCTGCTCTTGTGTCAGGCTGCTTTGGTTACACAGCACTGAATGCAAATTTGTGAAAGCACAGAAGTTAAAAAGTTTCCCAGAGAGGAGCTAAAATAAGTTGAGCTCCATTCTGCCACATTTTCACATTCCTGCAGCTGTTTCCAGTAGGAGTTCACTGCTGGAATGACACGGAGCACGGGAGGGAAGCGATGGGGGAAAACCCTGGCCTTGGACAGACCCAGGAGCAGGAGCGAGCCGGCAGCAGGAGCATTGGTGTGCAGCAGTGCACAGGGACAGCACCTCGGGGGCTCCTGCCCGGCTCACTCCTCAAGGCACCAGGAGGATATGGAACCTCGGGAGAAAGAGTTACTGCCACTGCAGACAGCCACAGGCACTTTCTATTCGCCTTTATCTTACAAATTGCAGCTCGGAGCCTGAATTATTCAGAGCAGACTCCACTGACAGCTCCTTGGAGCAGGGGGAAGCAGACACACAGATGGCGGCTGCAGTTTTCCCGTGCGCAGGCGTGTCCCGATTCCCAGGGGGTTTGGCTGGACAATTAGCGCAATTTGTTAAGCAGGCAGGGGGCAGCGAGGTGGAGCACACCGTGCTGGGCACGCAGAGAGGGTGGAACCAGCCCCTCTGCTCGTGGTGTCCTCAGAACAGAGGATGCTGAGATGAGCTGCAGCCAACCCGGCCTGGCCCAGGACACAGCCCAGGTTGTACTGGGCTGGTTATCTGCGGTGTCACCCCCAGCTCGGCTAAAATGACACTAGAGACCCCAAGGAAACGAATGATCAAAAGCACTGTCAGAGAGCTTTTCCCTGTTGTGATCTTCCTGGGGGCAAGGTAAGATTGTCTCGGTGTGCTGTGAGGAGCTTCTGTGCACAGAGCAGGATCAATAACTTGATGATAAATCTATCTATATATATCTGTATCTATATCTATACACTGCTGACTGTGACACAGCCCCGGGTCACCCCTCACAACAATGCTTCTGGCTGCTGGGTCACCCTCCATGCTGTCAGCCTCCCTCTGCCTTGGCCACAATGAAGAGAGACATAAGGCTGCAGCTTTCCCAAAAAATCACGGGCAAATAGAGCATCTGGACTTTGAGGCAAGTTAAACACTAGGAACTAATTTGGTTTCCATGGTGAAGGACTGCAAAGTTTCACTTACACTAGGAAGAATGGGGGGTTTCCATTTTCTGGCCTCAGGTAAAAGTGTAAAGAAAATTACATCTGGCTGGGAGTGGAGACAACTGACTGGGAGAAAACTACAAAAGAAAATGAAGGAGGGAAGTGGTGCAGCTCCAGCAGCACTGCCTGAATAACACCACTGTGATGCACCCTGGCCAAATTTTTGTTATTACCTGTCCAACTCTTTTACACAACTCAATAAAGAACACCCTGACCTGTAGTGGCAATGTGCTCCAGCAGCTCCGAGGAAACAAAGAGGCAAATCCCTGGCAAGGCAGGAGAATGGGAACTGTGGTGTGTGGAGCCAGCAGGAGCCCCACGCAGGGCTCAGAGCCCACTCTGACCCCTCTGTCACAACCCCTCGGGCCCAACAGCCAGATTCTCTGTGGCCACACTCTCCCTCTGCACAGAGGGAGTTTACCTGCTATGGACAAACCTGAGAGGGAACATTTTAAAAAGCATCTGGTCTGCTCCCAGCAGTCCCCTCCAGCAGTCCCTGCCAGCACTGGGATGCAGCATTCCTCAATACTTTAAGCTAAAGCCGTTCAAGGGAATGGGAGATGTGCCAGGCTCCGTATTTCTAATGGGAGCTGACACTGCCAGCACTGGAAATCAGATGGGAAGAAGTCCTCAGACAAGGAGACTGATTAAAAAACATAACTGACACTGGCAAATAGCTTAAAGGATTTAAAACCCCCAAAATTAAATCCATCCTCAACCCAAAAATAAAACATACAGGAAATCTTACTTTTATACAAGTCAAAGTTAATTTAAAGGCAAGGAAATACTCTAAAGGTCACATGGATCTTTCATGTATCCATACGCCTGATAGTCAAGGCCCTGTTTTAAATTGCACTTGAAATTAATTTACAATTTACTGATGTTTCTGAACTCTCATATTGAACTAGAACTTGACAGGAGAAGGCAAATAGGGGCAACTGGATCAGATCAAATACCATTTTCTGTGTGGCAAGAGGGAAGAATCCTCCTGCCTGGAGCCCTGAGAAGATACTGGGAGCTCTTTGGGGCAGCTCTGCCCCAAGTCCTGCACCCCAGGCGCCAAAGGAGATGTGTCCCCATTGCCAGGGCCAGCCCCCACAGGAGCCATGTCCCACAGGTAGGTAAGGCTTGGGGCTGGCACAGCCCTGCCCCATGGGATGCCCCCATTGCCTCACAATTCCCTGCGTGGCACAAACATTCCCACCAGGAACAGCACCAGTTTTGTCTTTCAGCCTACAACTGTTCTCTCTGGGTTAACCAGAACTTGTGTTCCATTCACAGAAGAAAATCATTCTCTGAGAAAACACACAACAGGCTTGAGTGTGACACTGCTGTTACCACACCCCAGCAAAGATGAAAGAAACAATAATAATAGTAACCAAAAGTTTAAAAACATCTCTATGCATATTTCACTATGACAGAGATTTGCATGTTCATCTCCAAAACTGGGTGAAAAGAGTCTTAAAATATTGGTTTTGCTATTTTAACTGTAAACATAGGAAGCTTTTTCTGTCTCTACCTACTCAATGACACCATTTCGAGACTTTTTTCTACATTTTCATTACACAAAAAGGGGAAAAATAGAAGGAAGAAAAGAAATAAACTCTTGGCTTTTAAGTAGTGAAAACTCAAAGCAGTCAAAGTTATATAATAATTCTATCAAAGTGGGGGATGTTATTAGCATGGAGTGAATCAGAGGAGTTTCTGGAAGAACTGCACAGGGTAAGTGACCCTGTGCTGTGGCTGGAGCCAAGGACAGTATTCCAGGAGGGAATCTCTGTGAAGCCACGTGTTTGAAGGCTGCAAACAACCTGGATGTTCAGTTTGGTGAGTCACAGCTTGTGGCAGCCCATAAAGACCTTTGTGTGTGCTGTGACTGCGATTAATCTCTCAGATACAGCCCCAAAATCCAAGTTTCAAAGGCTCCTGGCTGCAGCTGAGCCGTGCCAGCACTGCTGGGTCCCTGGGGAATGAATGCTTCAAAGCTGCCCCTCCTGCAGCAGTGCCAGAGCTGCTGCTGGCTCTGAGGGACAGGAATGGGCTGCACAGGGCACGGATGGAGCTGGAGCTGCCCGGCTGGACTGTGCCAGCAGCTGCCTTGTGTCATCCAGGGGGACTGTCCCTCACCCAGGAACTCCAGGGGCTGTTCCCTGGCAAGAGGGATCAGGGGCACTGGGGTTCTCACATTGATTCCCTCCCCAGTAGCTCAGCCCAAGCCCAGAGCTCTGCTGCAGCCACCACACCACAATCCACCACATCCTCAGGATGTCATTAATAAATAATAAATGAAACCACTCGGAAAAGAGGGAGAAAAAACCTCTCTCCAATGTTCTGGAGCACACTGAGAAGCCAACAGCAGTGGCAGGCACGAAAGGAAAAGTCTAAAGGGCCGAGCTCAGGGAAACAGCAGCTTGGAGGTGTCACAGGGACAGGTTTGCCTGGCACTCGCTCCTGCTTCACTAATGGGCCTTGTTTCATTGGGGCTGAGGGTGGGAGAAATCTGCTTCCCATCAGTTTTCCTGTGTTTGGGCTGTGGGAAGTATTATTTCTTAGAGGATGAGGCAGTTTATTGGCCAGGGACATTTCTAGTGCATTTATTTTGTTGTTGTTGTGAATTTGGATTAGAGGCATCTCCTTCCTCCCGACAGTTGCTGGCAGCATGCTGTAAAAATATGATTAATTAAAGTGTGACTATGAATCCACTCAGAGGCTTAGAGTTTTCCTCCTCTCAAGACTAAATAGAGAAAGGGCCACTTAACAAAGTTCAGACCTTGAAGCAGATTTCAAAGTTCACTCAGTTTGGCTCAGCAGTTTAGCTCAGCACAACGAGGAGGTTCAACCTTCAATATTTAAAAGCTACGAGCCCTTCGAGAGAAGAGACTTCTGCTTCTGGTCCAATCCCAAACACAGAAATAAATAAATAAGAGATAAATAACCAAGGCAGGCCCAGAAAGGACTCCAGCAGCAGGGCAGAAATACACTGCTCACCTGGGAGACTTCTCCTTAGCCTACATGACATTTTTACCTTTGTAGACAGCTCAGCCATGGAACACACGCAGTCCTGAGGTTTGAGATTAAAACAACACATTCTGGCTCTTGCTCTGCAAGAAGCCACTGGAAATCCTGGAAGACCTTCAAAACTGAGCAGCATAGTACTTGAAAAAGAGAAACAGCTTGACTAAATTGAAAAATCTGAATTTCCTAACATGGACTTAAAAGGTGCTACTGAATCTTTAATGACTGCAAGATAGAGCTGGCTCAATCTGAGCAGGGCTCAAGGTCTCCTTTTGAAGAAGTCAAACTTAAAAAAATATAAAATAAGAAAAACGTCTGCTACAATCCAAGGTCACAAAGGGTTCCCTGAAACTCTGTATCTCTCCCAACTCCGACTTCCTAAATGACAGTCACTTGTGAATCCGGAGCACCCACTTCAACCAAACATAATTAGCTGGGAAAGGAAAACAAGCCAGCCTAAAAGAGACTTTCTCTAACAAAAGGTTGAGAGGGGCAATGTGCTGCAGATACAGATGGAAAACGGGGCTATTTATTTATTTCAAGAGCACAGAATTCCTATTCATTAAATGTTACTTTTAAGCTGTTTGGTACTCACAGTTTTCTGACTGACTGACAGCTCAGGGAGGATCGAGAGTGGGAAGCACAGTTTTGTTGCTTACTGGTATCCGTGGGGTCACTTTTCTAAGGTCCCACATTAATTTCCCACCACCAGTATTATCCTCAACCCCTCCCAGTCAGTTCCTCGGCATCACTAATTCTGTTTTAGACAAGAAGTCAGGCTACAGTGAAGCACCTAAAGAGATGAGCTGTTAGGCAAGGAGGTAAATTGAGATGGTGCAAGACCAAAAATGTTAATTTGAAATGAAACATTTAAAGTTTGGGTGAGGGCAAAAAACATATAAACTCTTTGAAAGACTAGCCATTATTAGAATATAAATCTGTATGCTAATTTATGTGATTGCTATTGATATTTTCTTCTAATTCAGCTTTTAGCCCTTTCCTTGCACGCAAATAAATTCTAGTTAAGAACACTGTGATGTGCAGCAGCCTTAATGTAACAGAAACCGCCTAATATGCAATTTAAGGATCTCTAACAGTCTTAGGAAGAGCTTGTTTAACAGTTTATTTTGTAGGGCTGAGTCCATGTGAGACACTGGGTGCAGGAGAATCACCTTCCCACAGACACCCTTTGGAATGCCCATGCCAGGCTCCTGTGGGAATGGAGCTCCTTCATTCTTCACCCTCTGTCCATTTACTGGCCAGGTAAAATCTGCAGAATCCTGGAAAAGGTCTATTTCCCAGAGATCCCAGCATGATCTGTCCTCTCCACAGGCATTTGGATAAGAAAATGAAATGAATACCCAAACACTCTGCCTCTCATCAACCATCGATTCACCTGCTGGCAATTTCAGTAATAAATTAGATCAATGTAATTATTGTGTGTGCACACAGATGTCAAATCACAATCACTATGATCAGATCAGCTGGGTGTTTCCTAGAAAAACAGTATTTATCCATATTTGGTAGAGAAGAGAATGTCTGCCCATCCGGAACCCAAAAGAGACAAGTTTTCCACTGAGGTTTTGACACTGTGTTTCATGAACTAAATCCTGAAAATAGATGATTTTACTCTAGGAAAAAAATGCATTATTTTTCTAGTTCTGTGCTCTATCCAACCACTTCCTCTTCAATAAATCCAACTATGAGAAAGGCCAGAATTTCCCCAAACTTTGTAGCTTTCAATGCACTGGAATGAGTCAATATTTTGTGGGCACAACGCCCATCTCTGGTAGTGAAAGGCAGCAGCTGAGCTGACAGAGAGATCCCAAAGGAAAGCACCAAGACCCCCAGAGAACAAACCCTGTCCCCAGGACATCCCCACAAGAGGCACTCAGACATCCTCCCCCTCTTCCCCCAGCCCTCCCACTCCCCATAAACCTCCCTGCTCTCAGACCCGGACTGGGATCCTCTGGTGCCACTGGGAAGCAGAAGAGACCTGTTGGGTGCTTGACTCCTCCAGCACATCCTCCAGGCAGCGTCAGGGATGAGGAGCTCTCCCTGCTTCTCCAGGCAGCCTGCTCCGACTGCCACTTGGGTGCAGGCAGGTGAATTCCCGATGCCTGGATGCCTGCAGCTTCCCACCTTTTCTCCTGTTTACCTGTCAATTATCCACCCTAAATTCTTTCACCTCCCCCCTGTTGACACCTCTGAAATACATGGTTATGAAATTCATCCTCTGTTATCTGTCAGCGACCCAGATAACAGCACTGCCTGAGCTCCATTCTCCCTTCAGCATCTCAGGAACTTATCCTTATCCAGCCAGAGCTGTTTCCCAAACTCCGAATGCGATGCTATCAGGGGCTATGTTTAGATCACACATCAGGGCCTCATCAGACGCCGTCCCGAGGAGCATCCACCAGGGCCTGAGCCTACTTTGCTGCCTCCAATTTAGCTTGTTAACCATTCCCAAAAATGAGTATATTTTAATTACTGTTTTCTGAGAATTGGGATTATTTTCCTTCTAAATATATTCGTCTGATTATCTCCAGGATGAAATTCATTTGGTTAATTACCATCTTTTTAATTTGTTTAAGACTGTGTTTCTGTTTCCTGTGCTGTAACACCTCCCTGCCAGCTCTGCCTGCATGTATTCAGTGTCTGACAGATTCCCACCTCAGGGAACAAACAGAAGGTTTCCATAAAAAACATGCAGTGCCCTGAGCCTTGCAGGCAGCCTGTGATCCTACCTGAAATCCAGGGGAAGGCAGAAGCAGCACTCAAACGTGGGCCCCTCTCAGCCTCCAATTCCACTTCCAATCCATCCAAGCCCTCCCCACAGATGCCCCCTTATGTAACATCTCATTCATCTGCCAAACCCCAGCAGTTTTGTACCTGGATTATTCTATTGTCATCTCATTACTACCCCAAACCAGCAATAGACAAATTCCAATTCCATTACCAAGATCTCGATTCCAGTCACTGACGTATTTACTGGAAGAACCCAAATGTAATTTTATTTCCAGTTTCCTACACTGTCCCAGTAATAAAAAATAAAATCTTCCATGGGTAATGCAAATGAGACCAATGGAGACATTGGGAGAAATTTCAGATATTCTTAAACCAATAGAAACACCACCCAAAGGGAAAGGTCACGGCACCAAATTAAATGATATACATGGACTTGAACTGCAGGAACACCAGGAGAGCATCCAAAAGCTTGGGAAAAAATGTTTGCATGGAGAACACTGACTGTCCCAGCCAGGTGGACATGGACCTTCCTCTTCCCATTACCTCAGCCAGGCTGGTTCCCTTCTCAGTTTGCAGGGATTTTGCACAGCAGCTCAGGAGGCTCTCCCAGGGCTGCCTCGAGTCCATGGCTGTGCCCCAGCACAGCCCCTGGGCCACCCCAGCCTCAGCTGCACCCACGTTTCTTTTCCATGCCAACATATTTCCGTCTTACTCAGAAAGCTGTTTGTCCCTTAATTGGGCACATTTTCCAACCAGCTTTGTTGTTCTGCAAATTATGGGCTATAAAGAATTAATGGTGGAATATAAATCAATTTAGTTCACTGAGAGAGTGTGTGTTTTATGTGGTAGAGGTTTTCAAAGAAAAGTAATTAGTTGATTTGGCATTTTAATCTTCAGAAAAATAAAGAAGCTATTTTTCTCCTAAGAGGATGTGTTTGAACACATAAACATATGCTTCTTTTTCTGAAACTATATTAAGAAATATTATTTATTGGTTAGATGTGGCTGATAGCGATTTCTATTGTCTCAGGAAGATTGTCTGTGATAAAGATTTCACTTCAGGAACTGCATTTCACATTCCAAAATGCCTGACTAGAGGCTTTAAAAAAAAGCCAGAGAGGTCCAGTTTGCTTCTCTCCCAGGTATGTCCCTTTCCCAGGAATATCCCTTTCCCAGGAATGTCCTTTTCTTCCCCAGGTGGTTCCTTCCAGCCACTGTTTCGTGGAGATTCCATGACCAGAGGGCTGCCCTGTCCCAGCAGCTCATCCCTCCATGGCTGCACAGGGAATGTCCATCTGGCCCCTTCCAGAAGCAGCAAGCAGGCAGCAGGGACACAAACTCCCTCTGTGGTGCCTGAGTGTGTGCGAGGAGCAGCCAATTCCCCTGTGCCCGAGGAGCTCAGGCAGAGCCTGGGATGATGGAGAGCAGCAGCCACCTCCCGGGAACTATTGCATAAGATTCCTCTGCTTTGCAATTCGCTCCCTCCCTGGCTGCAGCCCGAGTGGCTGAAGCCAAAGGGCTGGTTTGTGCTTCGGGAGAGAATAAGCCTGTCCCACTGGTGAGTCTCATCTGCCCTCTCTGTGTCACGCAAAAAAAGGATTCCACCTTCCTCCCTTTGCTGAATTCCCCACATTAACGCCCTGGGTATGTTCAGCAGAGCCAAAGTGAAGCCAGCCAGCCACGCATCTGAGTTTGCTTTCCCCCTGCTCCCCCATAACAACTCATTTAACAGCAGCACAGCAATTAGAAAATCAATATTCCATTCAGACATGACTGTTTTGGCTGCAGCATTGCTTAAGGAACATCTCTCACAGCCTCATCTTTGCCTTTGGACAAAGGATAAGGCAGGAAGGACACTCCGGTGTTGGGAGATCTGATTGATTTAAGATGATTTCTCTTAAAGCCCACACGGTATTTGCAGACTGTTTCAGGTACAGGCAGTGTGGAGATGACATCCTCCTAATAAGCAGCTCTGTGCCAGGAGTGTGAGTATAAATACAGCTGCAGAGAAATGCAAGCTTGCTTTCTTGTTTAATATCACACCACCCACCTGAATAAAACAGAGCCTGACACATGTCATAAGGAATTACTGGAAGAATGCAAGGCCCTTAGGCACCAGAGCCCCATTTGTATTCCAGTCGTATTAACCAAAAATAAAATAAATAAGTAACAATCACATCTTTGCCATGAAAGGATTTTCCAGCCATTCAAGCACTTACTACGATGCTGCTACACACTCCCGTGCTGGAAGTGCAAGGGCAGCAAAGGGGAGGGAAAGAGAGACAAAGCAAAGAGTAGAAATCACAACAGAGGAATTAGTGAGAGTTGCTGCTTTGGAGCTCATGCTGGAAGGCTCAGCCTGGCCCAGATCAGCCCAGTTCAGTCTGCCCGGCCCCGCAGTCTTCCCCGAATTCTATAATTAGTATCACTGATTATTCCAGCAGGATTCAGAACCCTGCCCATCTGCAGAGTCCAGGGTGGGAGCAGCCTGCTTTGTTTTCGTGTTATTTAAAATAAGAACCATAATTGCCAATTGTTGTGGTGGAAAACCACTCCCTTATGGAGACAGGCCCGATGGAAAGCACTGTGTGAGCTCCACCTTCCCGAGCCACTAGGGAGAGTGAAAAAGCAAAAATTCCCCAAACTTGAGCAAACCCACCCACCTTCCCCAGAAAAGTGAAAATCAGATCCATGGTTACTAAATTAAGTAGCAGGAACTCCTTCTGCAGGGAACACGAGTGCTGAAAGCCGTCCAACACAGGCTTCCCGAGTCCATCCCACATAGCAATCCCCAGTTTGTTTGCCCGTGTGTGTGCTGTTGTGTAAGCCATAATTATGCAATCTCACAGTTTAGCACTGAGGACGTTCCCAGCTTGTTCCAGCTCAGCAGCAGCAGCTCATGGCCAGAACAGAAAAAGCGAGACTTTTTCCACAAATTTATTGACATGGAATAATGTGACCTCTTGTAGCATGGAAAAGGGCAGTGCAAAGATGAGCTCTGGGAAAAGGGGCCACTGCTGGCCGACATCACCAGCAGTGGACTTCTCGTTAATGCAAAATGAAGCCAACCACGGCAGGGGCGTGTGGAACCTTTAAACTGGTCCATGGCGAGGTTTCTGTAAACTGGATGCCCTGACACAGCAAAGTGGGAGCTCTGTGACCTCAGGAGCAGCACAACAAACAGCTACACAGAGAGAATGCACTGAGAGAAAACATTTCCCAGTGCACTTTTTGATGGATATGGTAGATAAAATCCCTGGACAAAACAGCCCATCCCCAGTCATCATCACAAACTGCTGCATTTGATGACTTTTTTCCAATTAGGTCATAAGTCACCCAAATAATTTTTCCACAAAAAAAAAAAAGATTTCTCAGTAGATTGTTCAGGTGAGACAAAATGAATCTGATTTTGAAGACTCACAAATAGTTGTAAATAACGGTCAGATACCAGGAATAGCTGTAATCACTGTTTCAAACTATTTCATCTCCAGAGGTATCCAATGGGTTTTGAAGATCTCTTTATATGAACTCAATTTTAGAGCTGAACACAGTCAGGAGGAGTCACTTTCTCCAGTGTATTGTACTGACACCCAAGCGTTGTTCTTTATGTACCAAACACCAGGACAACACCAGGAGCACAAATCAAATTTAATCCTGTGCTCTTTATGCACTGACATTTATGGAAAGAAAAATGTGTCAGAGGAAGAAAGTGTCCACAAAACTACTCAGGGCTGAGTGATGCTTCCTCAGCTTATCGGTGACAGGGGCTGTGGTTTCAACACATCACACGGCAGGAAATCCAAGTGCCAGGATGCAGGTGATACAGCACAGCCTCTGCTGGGAGCACTGACACTGCTCCAACCTGGCACTTACTGCAGGACCCAGATGGGCTCATCTGGAACAAAGCAGGACAACGGGCTGGGAGAAATCAGGGGCTGTGAATTATCACAGAATCCCAGATTGGTTTGGGTTGGGAGGGATCTGAAAGATCATCCAGTGCCATGGGCAAGGACACCTTCCACTAGCCCAGGGTGCTCCAAGCCCCTCCAACCTGGCCTTGGACACTTCCAGGGATCCAGGGACAATCTGTGCCAGGGCCACACCACCCTCAGAGGGAAAGATTCCCTCCCAGTATCCCATCTAACCCTGTAATCTGTCCGAAGCCATTTCCCCTTGTTCTATCACTACATACCCTTGTAAAAATCCCTCTTAAATGTTTAAAGGAACTTGATACTTCCAAAACCTTCAGATTTACAATTGGACTGGTGGAATTATTTAGGTCAAGTCATGCTTTGCATGTTAATTTGAAAAAATAATCAAATCTAATGTGCGTTTCAGAACACCAATGCCAGGACAGCCAGCCCAGGAAATTATTGATGAGCTTTCAGACAGGACTGAAGCAATTAAGAGTCACTTTTGGTTGCCTGAAAGCAGCTTGGTGACCTGAGTCCAGCTCTGAGGCAGAGAGAGGAGATCCCTGGGCTGTCCTTCAGGGCCACATCCACAAGCAGGATGTGTTTTTTCCATTTCTAAAAGTTGTAATTTGAAAATGTCACTATTCATTGCCGAGGTTCCCGGGATGCAGCAACTCTCATTACACCTAAGCCTTCTCAGCACAAAGTAGCCACTGATAACCTGGATGGATTTGCTGCAGCTGCTGTTCCAGAGGCTGCACTCCTGTTCCGTGGGGGGATTCCCATCATTATTGGCTCTGTTATTTTATATCTCGTTCCTCTGTGTAATGCTGAATCCAGATCCCTTCATTTTAACAAAAGGATGTGTTCCTGTGACACAAGCAGGGATGAGGAGTCTCAGGGATGGAAAGGGATGCTGGAGGAAAGGCAGCAGGTCATGGTTTTCCCTAGGCTGAGGGCACAGGAGCCCTGGAGCCTCTGTCCCAAAGGAAACCCTGGAGCCTCTGTCCCTGTGAGAGCCCTGGAGCCTCTGTCCCTGCTGCTCCCAGATGCCCAGAACAGACTTGCCAGTGCTTTCAAGGCAAGCTGGTGTGGAAATGAAGTTTCTTCCAACAACATTATACTGTACATGAGCAAACACACTGAGTAGGGAATGCCTCAAAGTAATAAAAATCAAGGAAAACAATTCAAGAGGAGCGTCTTTAGCTGGAAAAGACAAAGAGACTTGACAGGACAAATTATCAGCAAATAATGCATGGTAAAATCAGGAATGAATTGCCTGTTTCTATTTACTGTCTTTTCTAAAATGGCCAACGAATAGATAATAAAGATGAAAGATAATGGACTTTAATAGATTAAAAACTGTCAGTGCTATAAATTATGTATCAGACAGTGTCTGTCTGTGGAACTCATTGATACGAGATGTAAATGAGACCAAAAACTTCACACCACTCAACCAGGATTATTGTTATTTTTTAAGACAATTAAACTTTTTCTACCATTCAGAATGAGAAGAAAGCTCTCGAGTCAGGCAATAACAGGGAGCTGGCCCTGGCTCCTGGGCTGGAGTCCCTCTCTCTATTCCTCCCTCCCCTGCTATCTCAGTGTGTAACTGAGGGTGTGTGGAGGCTCTGCTGTTGTGAGAGGTTGGGGCTGCGATTAATGAAGTGAGGGAGAGCCTCAACATGAGTGACTTTATCTAATGAGGGTGAGACACCCGTCTGGGCTGGTACAGAGAGAGAGAGCTTCAGATATAAAGGCATCAAGGCAAAGTTCTCTCAAGTGTGTGTCAGAGCAGGTACAAGAGGGCCGCGATAATGAAAAAAAAGACAAATAATTCTTTGCCCTTTTCTTGCAGGCTTCACTCAACGACTGGAATTGCTCTATGAATACATATCACAGAGCTGCCAACAGACTGGGGAGGCAGCAGTGTTATACAAAGATCATAAGCCATGCTTAAGAGATGAGAGTTAAAAAAGAATCCAATGCTGTAGTCAGCTGATGAATTTTCCTATCTTATATCTTCTGTTAGAACATGTTTAAACAGAATCAAAATTATTGCCCGCTCTGTAGGGCTCAAATGCCCGTGTAAATGAAGCTGGGAGTAACTAGTTAGAGGAAGAAGGATTGAGGAGATTAATGTGAGCTACACTCACTTCCCTAGATGGCTCAGAGAGCTTATAACAGAATTGGGACGCTGGAAAGCAATTAAAAGAACTAACTTAAATAAATCTCCAGTGCTGAAGGTTTGCCAGCATATACCTCTAAATTCTCCTCTCATGCAACCAGGCCCCTTCCTCCAGGGATGTTCTAACAAGCTCTCAGACATCAGGATAATTATTGCAAAGTGTGACCCAGACTGTGGTTACTGGTATAATCAAAAAAACCCTCGAGGTTTCAAAATTAGACACAGTCTCACCGGGGGAGCAGAGTTTCCAACCCTTGGTAACAGTGTTGTAATGACTGACTCTCCAATTACACTGTCTGTGAGGGGACAGCCCCGGTGGCTGGGGGTGATGTTGGGGCTCGGGGGCTGCTCACCCAGATGGGTTTTCCTTCTCCCAGACAGGATTCCTGGCAAGGAGCACACTCCAGGAGTTGCAAGGGGAGATGAGAGATAAGGGCTCACAGAATCACAGAATACCTGAGCTGGAAGTGACCCGCAGGGATCATCCAGTGCAGCTCCTGGCCCTGCACAGGCACCCCAACAACCCCACTCTGTGCCTGGGAGCAGTGTCCGAACCCTCCTGGAGCTCTGGCAGCCTCGGGGCCGTGACCATTCCTGTGGGAGCCTGGGCAGTGCCAGCACCCTCTGGGAGAAGAACCTTTCCCTGATCTCCAGCCTAAATCTTCCCTGGCACAGCTTCATGGCACTCCCCCAGGATGGAGAGGGACACCATGTAAATGCTGTTCTTGTGAGGGTAGGATATGGCTGGCGAAGTCCCTGCTCCAGCAGACCAAGCACTGCTGGTCCCTCACACCATTTTCTAAGCAGAACATGTTCCTCTGATATTTCAACTTCTCAAACTGAGTGTTTGATGCCTTTGGGAAGCTTAAGAACTGTAGTGGATTTGCTGGTTTCTGGTGCACAGGGAACTTCCACTGCTGGGATGTAAATCCTTGCTTGGTTCTAACACGCAATCTCCAATTTAAGCAAATGGAGCAAGGGAAGAAATGAAATACTAATTGCAATCCAAATTGCTCCATCTTCCATCCACCCCCTGCCAACCCTGCTCCCTAATCCATAAGGTCTGAGTGATGATCAGTGAATAATTAATTCAGGGGAGCTGGAGAGGGTTCCTGCAGAGAGCCTCTGCGGGTGCAATATCCCGTTCAGGAAAGGCACCAGGAGCATCCGGCAGAGCCTCAGGGTGCTCGGCACCCTCCAAGGCACCCCTGCACGTGGCCCTGTGTCACTCACTAATTACACCTTGTTGGACAAGCCCTGTGCTCACCCACACGGACCCTGCACAAACAACAGGCGCTGCCACCTTCCCTGGGAGCGCTGGGGAAGGGTAGGAGATGCCACGATCCGGGGAAATCACAGACACTGCCACGTCATGATTAAAACTCTTCACATCCTGATGGCACTTGGCCTTGCCTGGTGCTCTGGAGGATTATGCCCAGGCTGAGGATAAACACCAGACTCCAAGATGAGCAACAGCAGCCCTGAGCCTTTCATTCCAATCTTCAGAGGGCAGGCATTGGTAAAACCTCTCACCAAAAGAATTTAACGAATAAATCCTCTCTCTCTCTCTCTGTGTGTATTCCCATCATCTAAAGTGCTACTATATAGCAACAAACACATCCCTAATGGAACAAATCTCCCCACACAGCCAGGACAGCAAAATATTAATAATTCAAGGTACATAGAGCCGAGTTATGTAAATCATTTGGGATCTGCCGCAGGCTCACTCTGCACTGGGATTCCTACGGAGAGGCAGCACTGGGGCTGGGATAGGGTGTGAGTAATCCCCCCTGGAGCGGGGGAGGCAGGGTACAGGGCCAGCCTAATCCCACAGACATCTGTAAACGTGAGCAAAGGGCACAGCCCGACTGAGCAGCTCTGGCTCTCTAATTCCTACTACATTTCCATCATTTGGAATGAGGGAATGCTGCCCTCCTGCACATTATCAATCACAAGGCATGCCAAAGCCCTTTCTCATATAATTACTTATATAACACACATGGATTAAAGCTAAATTCATATTTCTGGCTTTAATTCAAATCAGTTCAGTATTTTTAAACAAATTACATTTTAATTCCAGCTAAAATGCATTGGTTTAATTCAATTAAAATCAGTTCTTGCTTTTTTTTCATCACACCTGGCCTGAATTGTGTGGAAGAGAACCTAAGTGAGACATTCTGTGGTTGTACTGAAAATTTGAATTGTAAACACTGCCCACCAGATAAGCAAAACCATAATATCACTATCATAAGATATCCACAGGTGAACAAACTACTTGAATTCTTGCCAATAACCATTTCAGAGGCTCTACATCCTAAGGTGTTATTAAATAATGTGGTAAAGAGGAAGCATATTTTTTTCCCCAATCTGGTTTTTCCTTCCCTCCCAGCTGATGGATGAACTTGACAGAGTTATTTGGCTTTCGTGAGACCTGAACGTCATTACAGCCAGTACAAGTCAGAGCCAGCAGTGAGCTCCAGCTCCAGCTCCTGCCTCCTCTCACAATCAGTGGATTTCAGTGCCTGAGCACTGCAATGAGAACTGGGATCACAAGGAACACACGTCAAACATCAGCATCTCCCACCTCTGAACAAAGGCCTGGAACCCTTCCCCACCTCACTTCTATGTTCACTTGCAACTCTTGGTCCCTCACACAGATTTTCCAATCGAGGTTTTGCAAGGTTTCAGTAAAGAACAGAGCGGAAGTTTGTTTGAAAAGTTTTTTAAAAACTTTTTTTAAAAACTCCTTCCTTCCTTCCTTGAGAGAAAACCATTTATTGCTAAAACTGATTGCCACTAGAAATGACAGAGTGGAGGACAGCGAAGTGTGAGCCAACCATGGAAGATGGAAATTGGAGGCAGATGCCAATCTCTCCCCCAGGCCCACACAGCACGAGGGGCAGAAATTCAGAGTACAGTCACATCCCATTAAATGCAGCTGCACATGCCAGAAACAGGAAAAGTTCCTGCTCTGCCATTTTCCGGCTTCTCTGCAGATACTGGAGTTGGTTCAGTGCCCCAACCAAACAGAAAATCACCCCTTAAATAATCATTTCCCACTGAATCCACTTGCTGACCTTCCCAGGATTGTGTGATGGGAAGGGGAACATGTGGGCAGGAGGCAATGGGCTGGGGAAAGCAGGACTGGTTGTCTCAGTGTGAGAGTGATGGTTTCATCAGGAGCAGTTTTCCCTGTGTGCCAGAATCCCAGGCTGGTGTGGGTTGGAAGGCACCTTAAAGCTCATCTCATTCCACCCTCCTTCCACAGACCAGGTCGCTCAGGGCTGTGAGAGGTGTCCCTGCAGAGGGATGTTTAAGCCTGGGATAGAAGTATCTCAGTATCTATCGTAAACAGATGATAATTAAAAAGAGAAGAGTCTAGAAGGAGCAGAAAGCATCCTCTGGTTGAAAAGCTGCAGCGATGGCATTTTCTTTCTCTTTTTTTTCCTTTGAGGTTATTGACATGAAGAGTAATGCTAATGTAATTGCACTGAAATTCATGCACATGAAAACCTCACCAGGGCAAAGTCAGAATAAATGGTCTGTTTGGAAACAAAACCTTGATGCAAGGAGTAGCAGTATCTGCCCTAGACCTGAAGAGTATCAAGCCCCCACAGGCCACAACGTAGCAGAACTGTCACCCTGGCTCAGTCTGTGCTCCAGGGACACGAGCAGAGCTCTCTGTCTGTCCCCCTGAGGTGTGCACTGCTGCACCACCACATCCCAGCTGCCAGGCAGTGGCCACACGAGTCAATAATGTGAATTCAGAGTGGGAGAGCAGCAAAACGAAAGCAAGCATCCTTGTATCCATTAATCAACCTGATCCTCGGCCGCGGAGACAATGGCTCGCGATTGTCGGCGTTTCCCAAACATCCCTCACGCGCTAACCATCTGCAGCTGGAATACAAAGCTTTGATTACAAACGTCAAAAAGATAGAGCAGAAAATTAACTTCTCCTTATTTAGTAGGTTTGGAGAAATGTGCCTTCACGCTACACTAATTCAGTGCCCTCAGTATGAAAACTCCCCATTACGATGTCTCGTCAAATTAGAGCCGACGATCCAACGATGTCATCTCTCTCCTCACACAACACTCTATTTTGTAATTAAGCAGGACAGGGAAACAATGGCCTTGCGTATAGAGAAAAGGTCAGGGATGCAAAACATATTTTTGCAAGCTAATTGTAAGATGCATGAAGCCAATTATCCCAGCAGAGCTGCATATGCCGAAGCAGGAAGGGTTTTCTAATTTTGCTCCGTGACTCCGAGTCGAGTCAACGCGCCGGCTGCACCCCGTGGGGCACGGGGCTGTCAGGAACCAGAGAGTGCACAACTGGGAAAAGGGCTGGGAAAATTCTGCCATGATTTTAGGATTCTACAAAAATCATTCCAGCCTCTTAGCCCTTCCCTTGATGTTTAATGTGACTTGAAGAATCACCAGTTCATATCGTCTTTACTGACAGGTATTAGGCATGACCCACTGTTGGATTAGGAAGTTGGTTTGAATGTGGAGGATAAAGGGAAGTGTTTCGGTATTCCTTTGAGAACAGGAATACATTTACCTCAGGCAGCCTCTGGTACAAGTTCACAGGTATCTGCAAAAGCCAAATTAACTGGAGGAACAGTTGAGACCTTGCTGCTGCCTTGGGAGAAGCTGAAAGGCCCCACGTTGCTTTCAATCCATCTCTCTCCCTCTTGGAGTTATTAAATTATGATTTTTGTTTCTTTCAATGCCTCCCAAAAAAACCCTTTCAAAATGCTCTCTTTCCATTAACAACATTCTCCTTTTTAAAATGTCTAAACTTCCTAATACCTCAAGAAGAAGATGAGGAACATCAGAGTTTATGGAGAGAAATGATAATTTCTTCCTGCATCTCTCTTTCAAAGCAGCTCCCTGTGATTTTACTCCAGCCTCTTAACACAGCCATTAATTAGAGATCAGTAATTAAATTTCCGGTTCAAGAAATATTTTGCAAAGGAACCCCATTAAAAGGCTGATTTGCATATTCCAGGACAAAGCAGCCTTGGTATAAATGCAGGTATTACATGAGGCCAGTCTGAGTTCTGAGACTGTCCTTGAATCTTGATTTTCTGCCGAAATCTGTTCCCTGATTTGGGGGGAGTGGGGACAGGCATCACCCCTGGAACGAGTGACATGGGTCCTGCTGGATGCTCCTGGCTGTGCAAGATGTTTTATTCTGCATTTCAGTCCCTGCTGATGGGGCTGGATGGTTCCCTACACAAACTGCACGGTGTTTCCTCCCAGTCCCCTCCTTAGAGCTGTGGTGTCAGCGCCGCCCTTCAGGGGTCCCCACTGCTGGAGGTTTTCCTACTCAGCTTCCCTGGATGATGCCATTTAAGCAGGAGCCAGAAGAGGAAGCAGCTCTCCAGCACTTGTTCACAGAGATCTGAAAGCCCTCCGTGCGTTCTGGGGTCTGCCAGTGTCCTACTTCTGCAGGATGAGTCATTCCTCTTTCCAATTCCAGAGGAAATAGAGCAACTTCTTCATCCTTCGCCATGCAGCACTCACCAGATTCTCATCAAACTTAACCAATTTCATCATGCTTAAAAATATTTGGCATATCAGGTTTGTTGGGAATAAACAAATGGTAATTAGATCTCCAAGAAGTCCCACACGAAGTTTGCTGCAGGAGCACAGGCATTCATCAGTTTCTGATGTAATTTTTGTGCACATGGAAAGCCCCTACAACAGACAGCATGGGCACCACAGTAGGAATTAAACATGCTGCAGTACATGACTTGTACAATTCCTCTTCCCTCTGGGGGTTAGAAGCAAAAATTTTGGATAGGCTAAAGACAAAAAGCAGTTTAAAGAGGAAGTCTCAGTAGTGCAAGTTGCTGCTGTTATTAATGCAGGGCTGTACCCCTTCCAAGGCTGAGGCTCATTTAACAATCAGCCATATGCTCAGGCTTTTGTAGTGCCAATAAAAGCTTAAATAGAATGCTATCTCCTGGAATTATATTAAAAAAAAAACCAACGACCAAACAACAACCTTGCAAAATAATCATGAATGTTGGTAATCCAGAGTCCCTCAGCATTAAATGGATTCTAGGTGCACTGAGGAAAAGTGTCCCCAGCAATGATCAGTTCAGGGATTACATTACCATTTCCCACCAAAGGCATTTGTCCCACACAGTGATACTGTGGCCCTGCCCTCTCAGTGCTGGGGTAAAATCACCTTTGCCACCACAAAACAATCAGCAATGTCTCCCCACCAGTAATTAACAACTGCAGCAGAACAACCTTTTCTCCCTTCTCTGGCTCTACTCCCTGTGCTCCATGTCCAACCCAGAAATTTTCTCCATCACAAATTTTGTAGGAGAAATGTGGGTCCAATTAAGAAAAATCCATCTGCCAAATGCTCGATCTGTGGCTGATTCCAGAGGCCACTACAAAGCCAAGCATTCAGCGCTCCATGATAAAAACTTAGTGAGCTGCTGTAATAAATCAGGAGGCAGGAGACATTGTTAGCAAAAAGCCACTTTTTGGAACCCTTTTTAGCTCTAACAAGCAATATGACCAGCCAGCAAATTGAAAGGAACACTCATTCCACAATCCTCCTTCAGATCTCATATTTACATACTCTGATTGTACCAGACTAATGCATCTCTCATACAGAAAGTGAGTTACACTTGCTCTGATTTTGCTTCTTTTAATCACTATCAATAACTGTATTACTGTCACTGTAACAGGAAAAAAAAACAGTATGCACAAGACTGGCAAAATTTGGACAACCCTGCAGTAATTTAGTGAGATATATTTGTTTATATTCTCTGCCCCCCCCACAAGCCACATCCATGTCATTATCTGAACATGCATGTGCACAGTTCATGTACTTCATATATTCATCTGCAGGATAAACAGAACATGCAAGGAAAGGAAAAATAAAGGAAAGAAGAAGCAGGAACAGTCCCAATTTAGATACAAAGCAGCCAAGTAACAGAAGCATTTAGGATCTACCGTAGCTCAATATTTCAGCCTGGAGTGTTTTGACTGCATTTTCTGCACTATTCATTTTCGCAAAGGCATTCCCGCAGAAATTGGCCCACGCTCCAGAACAGAACACGGTGACTTCCACGAGCAGAGGAGTGGTTCCTGAACAATCAGCTTCGATACAAGATGGAGTCAAGAATCAAATATTTAAGAGGCAAATATTCCAATAGCAAATGCTTCTGTGAAACAGTCCTTGAATTGCAAGCAAGACAAGCACAGCAGAAAATGCACGAGAATGATCTGAAAGACCTGAGCTCTTTCATATACATTGTGCACATACAATGGGATGGGAATGTTCAGAAAGATAAAATTATCTCCTGTAAGCAAAGCCTCGCTGCATGACTGAGAGGCCCAGCTGCTGCTTTTCTTTCACCTCTCTGAGAGCAACAGTCCCTAAGGCCAAGCTCTCCTGCAGAGGACTCCTGCTCACCTGACAGATCTGACACCGTGATGGCAGCGAGGGACTAAGAGCCTGCTGTCAAAAGCCACTGAGTCTCAGTGTCCTGCAGCTCAGGCACGTCTGTGTATCACAGAGGAAGTGCATTTTTGAGTGACGCCTGCCTAATAGGAGCTCTAATCTCAGGTATCATGAAGGTATCATTCATTCTCAATTTCTTATACTCCTACGAGCAAATCCTCGGTTATTCCAGGCTGCCAAGTGCCACCTCTCCTCTAAGCCACCCTTTAAGCTCTACACTGCAAATGCACTACAGCATTCCCCGAGTCTCTTTAAGGAGAAGTTGCATCTGGCTCTCTGGAAGCCCAGCCAGCTCCGGGGCTCTTGTGCTGGGAGGGCAGGGAAATTACAAGGCTTAATTTGGGAAAATGACTCTGGCTGCAGGGCTGGCCAGAACAGTTAATTCCCATGTCCTATCCTGCCAAGTCACAGAACGAAACAAAACTCATCCAGGTAGAAAGGAAACATTGCCTAATCTGCCTGTTCTTCGAGCAGAGCAGCAACACCGCAGGCACATTCCCAGCCACCGGCTCTGCTCGCTTCCCTCTGGAACACAGTGCCCTACCTCGAGCGTTTGGGAAAACTGCAGCACGAGAATGAAATCAACTCTGCCTGCCCAGATAGTAATCCCTGAAATCTTACTCGGCACTAACCAGCACAATCACTTCACTTGCAGAATCCAGAAGGAAAAAGCTCAGTAGGCTGCAGTAGGTCAGGAAAGGCAAAATCCAGATTGGCAATTGTATTTTGTGGGCTTCAAAAGCTTACGGCCCCTCCAACGAATAAGTACAGCTAAAACAAAGTAAGTTGTCACTGCTTTTCGAAGTGAAGCATTTACTCAGTGGGTTCTCAAGTACCATCCTGAGATATTAAACTGCCTCTGCTCCAAACTGGTTACATCAGGGTATGTCCAGCCTGGCAGAATTTTCAGACACAGACTTTTCCTGGCACTTCAATATTTCTGTCACTCCCCAAAACGATTTGTGTAAGGTTGAAAGACCTTCCTTTTGGAAGCAAACCACTGGTTTGTTTCTGTGGTTGGTAAAGGAATCTGCCTTCCCCAACCATGACCTTGATCTGCATGTGAATTTCCACATAAATTTACCTCGAACGATGCCTGTCTGATGCTCACACTGACATAAATCTACATGTACATAAATACACACAAATCCACTAAAGAGCTGCTCTACTTTCTAACCAGCTGAAGAATAAACCCAGGATCTCATTTCTCTTTTATTTTACTCGCAGTTTGCTCCAATATTGGCCATCCCACGTGAAATGCTTTATCAGATCCATCTGCACATTCCCTGCAACACATTCCTCCTGGACCGAGCGCCTGTCATGGCTCAGACAGAAGCAGCAGCTCCGGCCACACGCCGAGGCTCCATCTCCATGTAATGACGGCAGACAACGGCGGGATGGAGAGGGATGTGTGCGAGGGGGAGACAGAGATTTGGGGAGATTATGGTTGTTATTGTTCACGGTATTGTTCCTACCGTGTGTAACCCAGTTGTGATCGGTGCAGTCCGGTGTGGGAGCATCCCTCCCTCCCTCACCTGCATCAGTCGGCTCTGGCTGCTGCATCTCTGTGCTATTTATATGCTAGTGCATCAACTTAGGATTTATTGGGGAAGAGAAAGCAGAGCAGTCAGGCTTTCCTGCATCTGGAATTTAACCTGAAAAGGGAGGGCTCGCACCGTATCCTCAGCAACAAATTAAAACTACCCCTCTTGCAATTAACCAAGTCTACTTCTATCAGAGACGCAGCCCTTGCTCTGAATAAGATAAGCAAGATCTTAACAAGAGCAGGAAAAATCAATACCCTCCTTCTCTCTTTCACACCCTCCGCGAAACATCCCCTTACCTTTCATGGTCCACACTCCTGAAGCCAGGTAAAATGTGCCGGAAGCTGCTGTTCCTATCGAGCTTCGGTTGGCTCTTTGTCCTTTTGATGGAGCCTTTAAGCCGACGGCTGAGGAACCCCTGTGGGGTGAGACAAGAATACTAAATTACAAGGCAGAGGGGAGCGGGGAGCGGGAGCGGAGCCGCCCGTGCAGCCGGGCAGAGCGTCCTCGGCAGCTCCCGCATGAGCGGCGCTGGCAGCGCCTGGCGTCAGCCAACATCTGCTCCCGGCGCTCCCAGGCCGGGGCTGCGGCGCGCGAGACTCCCCGAAGCCTCCGTTGCCCTGGCAACCATCGGCTCCCATAAAAATCCCGTCTGAAAGACAAGACTGGCACATCGCGGCTCCTGACGGGAGCAGGGGCTGGCTCCGGCCGCCCCGGCCCAGACGCCACCCACGCCGAGCCGCGGGCACACGGCAGAGCTCCGGTACCTGCTCGGAACCCCCCGCACTGGCGGCCATGGCCGGCACGGCTCAGGGGCTTCGGCTCCGGGCATGGAGCTCCATCGAGCTCGTCCGAACACCGCCCGTGGGCTCGGGGCTACAGGCACCACCTTAGAGAAACAGACCCCGGCTCGTTCCTTCTCCTCCGCCGAGCCTCCTCCCTCACGGAACATAAGTCACGGCTCCGGGAGAGCTCCACGGCAAAGCCAGCGCTAAACGTTTTAATAGCAAAGCTTCTAATGTGTTATTTGCTTATTGTTAGGAGTTAATGTTCTACATAATCTGAACATTACATTTAATCTCTCCGCTAAATAAGGCAATAAAAGTGTAATACTACTGTGCTGGCCGGCATCTACAGTGCATGAGAATGGTCCGAGAGGGTCAAGCACTTTGGCCAGAGAAAGTGTGTGTGGGGGCATTTTAAAGAGAAACCAGGATTCTGGGGTGAAGCCTGAAGTCATGTTCCTTTTTGGACCATCACACTAAAGAAATAGATCACCTCCACATAAACAACTCAGCGATGCCCGCAGAACCTGAGGTTCTGCACACACCCTTTCCCTTCCCCAGCCCCAGGGAAGGGGGAAGATACCCACGGATCAGGCACAGACTGGGACATGCGTAAGGAAGGAAACGTGAGAGTAGCAGAGCAGCATCCCAGCCATGCCCACAGCGCACTCCCTGCTCCTGGCAGGAGCCTCACGAGTTTCTCCACTCAACACACAGGAACGGATCCTTAGCAGCTCCCTTTCAGAAATGAATACCTTTAATATGTCTTGCAGGGAGATAATCACAGTCTAACTTCTATGTAGCCTGTCATTTGTTCATGCCATTTAAACACTGCTTCCCCACCTCGGATATTCATGGCTCACATTATGTCTTTCTCAAGCTGCAAAAATCTCCGCGGGCACACTGTGTGGCTCTAGTTACGTGACTCCTGTTCCTAAGTGTCCCAAGAATTTCAAACATCTAGATAACCAAAGGTGTTTCACATTTATTAAGTGCCACTTTACTTACAAACGAGGTATGTAACATGCATTCATGTGAACTGAGTATTTCTCTGGGAGCTATTTGCATGACTGAAATAGCAGGAGGTATAAAATACAGGCCATCACATTGTACACTTTTGTCATCCTGCACAAAGCAACGTGTGAGATAACAAAGGCCTTTTCAAAAGGGTTTTGTCCCTGAGAAATACCTTTAGAGAATTTTATAGTATAGAGAAACATGGCTGTGAAAAGCAAATTTGAGGATCTGCATTATCTAGAGCATTGTTAAGATATTTCCCTCGGTACTTAGACCTTAGCCAGCCTCCTACTCATCGTATCAACATGGTATCAGCCCCATACTCATCCTATCAAGGTGGTATCACCCCATACTCATCCTATCAACTCACTATCAGCCCCATACTCATCATATCAACGTGGTATCAGCCCCATACTCACCCTATCAACTCACTATCAGCCCCATACTCATAATATCATCTCTCCATGCTCTCATTTCCTCTGACCTGGACCAGGCTCTCATTGCCAGTATTTGCTGTTGAGGGGAAAATCCAAAATACACGACTAGCCAAGCACCTGATGTTGCCTAAACTCCTCTGGTGAGGTTTTGGCCCTGGAGTGAGAAATTGGAGTTCCTTAATACCTGCCAGCCCACCCACAAATATGGCCTCATTTTATCAAGCCACTTCTTCAATCCAGGAATAGCTTTGAACTCTGCACAGGAAATGGATAAGGAAAAACCCAAATGCCTTCTGCAGCCAATGGTGATATTTTTCTTCCTCCATCGTGTATTCCACATCTCCACAACTGTTCCATGATCCACGCAGGATTTAGAAATTAGAATTTAGGGTTGCAGCAAGACATTACTTTCCTTCTGTTTCCCATTGTTTTTACATTTGTTGCCACCAGAAGGAGATCACACTGAGCCATTTTCTGTTTTCATTGCCAGCTTCCTTGGGAGAATGAGATGTCAGAGATTTTAATGCTGATAAATTATGCTGCTATAGTGATACTTTGCACCTCCATAGTGCACACCAGAGATCAGAAAGTCTAATGTGTGAATTAATACCTTCTGTAATTTTTAGATGGGGTAAGAAAAAAAGACAGAAATTTGTCTGTGAAAACACAAGAGAAAGATTCTGACCTGGGGTGTGACCGCCGAGCTTTCCTAGTGAGATCATAAGGACATGATCCATTTCTTCTTCATTTATGACTTTAAACAACATTTGATTCTGATCTCCAGACAAACAAGGCTAATCCCACCCCCTGAGCGTTGCCTGCTCCTCTAGCTGAGCTGCATTCTTGACAGTTCCAGCAATTAAAGCACTGCCCTTTGCATGCATGTTCTTTATACACTTTTAAGTTTCTATTGAGAACTGTCTAGGGCAGAATTGTGTCTTCCTGTGTGTGGGCAGCATTCACCACCAGTAAAAATATCTTAGCAAAGATTAAACTAGTCACTGAGAAAGGTTTCATTCAGAAGTTAATAGTCTCTATGAAATGACAAAAAATAGAAATCTGCAGAGCCCAAGAATCTCTTCAGCTAGAGGAAATCATGAAATATCTTTTACAAAGGAAGCACAGGTACCAGCTACATAAATTCATCCTTTCACAGCCTAAGGTCTGAGCAAGAGGGGATCTTTTAGGGTCTTTAGAGACAATCATTGTGGTCAAGAGTATGGCTCCATGCAATCCATGAAAGCCCACAGAGCAATGTGGCACAGAATTCATCAGGCCTGGTGAGAAAAAGGGATGAACCATGGAATCACAGAGTGGTTTGGGTTGGGAGGACCTTAAACAGCATTCAGTGCCACCCCAGCCACGGGCAGGGACACCTTCCACTGTCCCAGGGTGCTCCAAGCCCTGTCCAGCCTGGCCTGGGACACTCCCAGGGATCCAGGGGCAGCCACAGCTTCTCTGGGAACACTCAGCGCTCCCACTGAGCACTGATTTCACTTCTCAAGTTCAAGGGTGTTGCTTTTCTTGCTTTGTTTCTGCTGCTTTGCCTCTGACATCTCCAAGCCTGGAGTACAATCGCTCTAATCACAAGAGCTGACTGAAGTCAGAATAAGACACAAAGAACGAAGGCAAAAGAAAACAAAACAAATCCTTTTGAGGAATAATCACAACCACAGCAACTTCAGCTAAAACAGGATGGCACAATTCAAAACAGCACAATTAAATCTGCTGTGATTTGGGCTCTTTTCTTACATTTTGACAAACCCAAAATCTGATGCCATCATCTCACTGCACACAGAGGAAGGTGGGACTCTCATTTAAATTTTTCTTCCTTATCAAATTTGGCATTTTCAATTACTCTAGAACTTGGAAATAATCTTATATTATATTACAATGTTTGAATATTTTTGGTATTATAATACTTTTAAAGCATATGTGCAAACCCATCAGCACCATATGCCTTTGAGATGCAGGAACTGTAGAATTCCACACACCCTGGGGCAACAAGAAAAAAAACAGAAAGAAGAGAGAAAAAGGGAGGGGGACAAAACTGAGCAGAGTGTTAATGACAGCAAAATCTGGAGCTCCTGTTTTATTAAACATAAAGTAATGATGCAAGTCTTGTGTCTGGAGCTGACTCCCACACCAATAATGTTCACTGGCAGCGAACCCACACGATAAAGTTATAAAGGTAAAAATTCAGCACCATGGAAACACAATAGAGACAAAAATTTAAAAATGATATATCAATAAATCAGGCTGGATGCACCACGAGCAGCTTTCTTTGGAGGAGTCCTGGCAGCTCTCTGTATTCTCTAAGCCAGGAGAACAGGCAGAGAGGGCTGGGCAGACCTGGGGCACTGGGAGGGCACTGGGAGGGCACTGGGAGGGCACTGGAAGGGCACGGGGAGGGCACTGGGGGGGCACTGGTCAGACAGAAGCAGAGACACAACCTTGGCTTCTGCTCTCGTCCCAAACCCACACAGAGCAACCCCTACAAAGGCACATCACAGGAACTACTGAACAGATGGGGTTATTTTTATAGTTCTTCCACATCTTTTTGTTTGAGTTCAAGCAAATCTCAACTCCAGGGGACATGAGAGGACATCAGGAATTTTTGCACTACTCATAATAAGGAAACTGCTATAAATAAGTATTTGCTGTGAGTACAAATGTGTAATGCAGCATTTCACCCTAGGTCTCCATGTGTTCTGCTCTGCCAGGGCTAAGGTATAAAACTGGGAGGAAATCTTTTCTACCAGACTCATCCTTATTCCAGGCTTTACAATTTTTTTTTTTCTATTAAACTTAATTTAATTCTGGGATTACTTTGGGTTTTTTTCTGCTCCTGCACAGCACATGGAAATACCCTCTTATTGAGGCTCCACTGAATGGATAATTAATATTTGTATTTGTGAAACAAGCAGAGCTGTGCCAACACTCAGCATCCTTTTATAGCTATTAATGTTCCAAACAAGTGAGTTTATCCATTTCTACAATTACCAATGTTAGTCTTAGCTTTTAAAATAAAAGAGAAACCATTTTTTGGGGGAGCAGCTGATGCTGCTTATTACTGGGTAAAGACATCTAAGTGCACATTTTTTCCCTTCTCTCTGTCCAACACGACTGCATTGAGCTACCCACGAATGCAGAGACCAAAAAACCACTGAGGGTGAGCTCAGGCACCATTTGTGTCTCTCGGAAGCCCAAGAACAGAAATAATCCCCTGAGTGGTCCCTGGCACTGAAGCAGGGCAGGAAGGGAATTTCTGTACAGCACTGACCTTTACGGATCAAATATTTTTCATTTGTTCAGTGTTAGAGGCACAGGGTTGGAAGTGTCTGTAGCCCCTCAAACACTTCATCTATCATTTATTTCTGTCAGCTCTTTTGATTTGAACTTTGGCGTTCTAAGTTGCTTTGCTGTGCTGCAGCTCTGCTCCTGGCAGGTGTGATGAAGGGCTCTGTTCAGGTGAGCGAGCACATGGCCCCTATGGAATTCCCTTCCCCAAAAAGTGCATTTCCAGGATACACGAGGCCTCCTCAGAGGTTGTTTTCAACTTGGGCACGTGGGAAGCAAGAGAGTGGCAACCTTGAGACTGAACACACCCCAAGCTTATGAGAAACCTGCAGAAACCTTAGGAAATTACAGTTTTGGAAGTTTATCAACCAACACCCCAAATTCAGTTTACCTGGCAAGCCTCATCTTGCTGTGAAGGTTTGCCCAATGCAATCCCAGGGAAAGGGAAAAGGAGAGCGACAGTTCCCCAAAGTCTGCAGAGCAGCAGAGATGGGAACTTCAAAGGAAAACCAAAAGAGTTTATTCTCTTTGGACCTAGAAATGCACCCACAGATTAATGTGAACCTGTGACTTTGTTCAGGTGGGTGCAAAGTCCCTCAGTGCCTCTTTCTCCATTTAATTTGATGAATCTCAGGACTGTTCCCAGTCACCCTGTGAGCCCCAAGAGGCAGAAGCAGAGCAGAAAATCATGGAATTGTTAAAGCTGGAAAAAACCTTTAATATCATCAAGTCCAGCTGCCAATGCAGCCCCACCACCCTGTTCACCACTAAACCATGTCCCCAGGTGCCACATCCACTTCCAGGAATGGTGACTTTACCACTGCCCTGGCAGGCTGTTCCAACACTTTCCTTGAAGAAATTTTTCCTAATACCTCATCTAAACCTCCCCTGATGTCTCACTAAGAGCAAGGAACCACCACTTGCTCTGATGTTACCCTAAAACATTCTTCTAAAGGGATAAGGAAAGCCCCTCTGTGACAGAAGTGTCTTGGAATTAGGCTAAATCCCAAAGGAATGACAAAAGAGCTGCAAACCCATTGCATGGCCAGTGGTAACTGGCAATAAAAACTCCAACCCTGCTGCTCCACACGCTGTGGTCAGACTCGTGCTCTGGCATCAGGAGCTGAAGGATAAACATGGAGATAGAGCACTTAGGATCATGAGAGGAGATGTCTGGGAGCCAGGCCATAAAGCAGCCCCGGAATGTGAGAAGCAGCTCGTGTTGTGAGTGCTGCTTAGCAACACTGCCCTGCCACGGCCAGAGATTAATCAGATCTGCAGTGTCATTGCAAACACTCCGCTCAGCTCATCTGAAAAATCAGATGAAGATGCACTGATGTCCCCCAGGTCACCCAGGGGACAGCGTGGGTCTGGCCAGGTCAGGAAAGCTGGAATTACGTCAAATGAGAGGCACTGAGGGTTAATTATGAATGTGGCAAATCTCACACACGTGAGTATCAGCAAATCACTGAGAAGCAGCAGTAACAGAACACATTAACACACAACATCTCAGCTCTTTCCCACCTCTGGCCAATAAAGGATTGCTGCTTGAGCTCGAGTTTTGGAAATATTTTACCTATCTTGTTGAAACTGCCTTGGTCACGGGGTCTTCTCCCACTGCCCTGGACAAAGAACTCCATGGACTGACAGCTTCCAGCTCAGAACATTCTCCCTGATATTTTCAGCCAAATGGTTCTTTGCAGAATTTCACTCTCTTCCTTTTCTACTAGGAAAGATTCCCTTCCCAGCCTTTGGTAAAGTAACAGAAACCTTAGGAAGTCTGGGTCTGGATTCTCCAATTAGCACTGATGAC
Organism: Vireo altiloquus; assembly: GCA_013396875.1. Lineage (NCBI taxonomy): Eukaryota > Metazoa > Chordata > Aves > Passeriformes > Vireonidae > Vireo > Vireo altiloquus. The sequence goes on from VZRF01012770.1 coordinate 1,088,852, forward strand.
TTCCATGGAACATGGACAGGAAAGAGGTGGGACATTAATAAAGGATGAAGGAATACAAGTGTAAGGAAGAATCCAGAAGGCAACCCCACTTCGACAGTTGTTGTTATTCAGGGATCACTTGGTTTTCAATTTGGATTCTTTTGTTCTCCTATTAAAACAAACCCACACTACTCCTGACTATTTGTTCCCAGCTCTGTAATTATCATACTGTCAACATTTCATATCCCAACAAGACAGATAAATCTTCCTTGGGAAGGTAGGAGAAGGGTAATTGAGCAATCAGGGATGAATGATGCAGAAAAAGAGACATGGGAAGAATGCAAGAAACCTTGAAGAGCAAAGCCAGTGATTCACCCAAAGAGAGCAGGACCAGGACAGCCTGGCCCAGGGAAGCCAAGCATGGGTGGCACCTGCAGGAGGATTTCAGTGGGATGGAGCAGTTTCCTTATTTAACAGGCACAACAGAGGACAAACAGCTGCATCCAAAACTCCAAACCATCCTGATCCAGGTCTCTTGGGCTTCTGCCAAGGGCTAAGGAGCCCAGGAGTTTCTGCAGGGCAGCACTTCAGCTCCAGGGCTCACTGACCACTGGGCTCAGAACAATTACACCAGCTACAAAACCTCTCTAGGAATACTTGGCATCAACCACTGTGCCTTTCCACTTCAGGAAAAAAGGTATTTTTTCATATAAAGCAGATTAATTTAGTTCTTTCACAATCTCAGAAATGAGAATATGCCTTTTAAAAGCCAGGCCCCAGGCAGATCCATGCTTCAACAAGCTTACTATCCAGGGAGGGAGAATCGAGGGCGTGCTTGTGGAGGTGGGAGAGCAGGTTGGAAATGCTTCAGCATGGATGCTTTTGGCAGGTCACGGAGGGAGGAGTGTGAAGGCAGAGCTGTCCAAGTGATTTGCTGCACTGACTATCCACAGATAAGCTGCAAAGCCAGGATTACTTCTCAAGTGCTCATTCCTGTGCCAGCCCTCCAACCATCCAAATGCATTGCTCCCGGTAAAACAGGTATCAGAGCTCTCTGAGATGAGCAATAAACACACAGGGGAGAGGAGAAAACCATCTCCATAAATCTCTTTACATTACTGTTCCCTTTTTAAGTCCACCTTCGGATACGATGCAGAGTAAACTGGTTCATGAGTGTGGTTTGAGCCCTGCTTTCCCTGCTTGGATTTATGGTCTTGGAGCAGCACACGAGTGTCCTGCTGTGTCAGGCATCTCCCTGCTCACTTCCACCTGAAACCTCTGGAGCAGAGCAAATGCTGGAAGAGAGAATCACATTTCCACAATATTAATGGTCAACTGTAAGTCTACAGGAAGGTATCAACACCAAGCTGCCTCATTTTCACTGACAAACCTTGTGTGCTTTTAGTAACACATTTGCTACAAAACCAGCTGCCAAGCCAATAAATTTTAAAAAGCAGTTGGTAGATGATGTGTTTAGAGTGAAAAAAAATATTATCTTTTGAATGTAGGGATTCATTGTGTAATTTTGCAGTAAAAGTTACTCATTCAAATATGAAACTCATGTTCCAGGCAGATGCTCTTGGCTTCAAAGACTTTGCCCACATTTCAGCAGCTTAAATTGGAACATTTGTATTCAGCAATAATTACAGCTGCAATCAAACAAAAATGTTCACTTTTGTAAAGGTGTGGGGAATACCAACTGGAATTCAGATGCTGCATCAGCCCTGCCTTTCCCCTATCTACCTCCCTAGACAGCTCACTTCCCAGACATTGTGCAAATACTGAAGTTCATTTATACTCATCTCAGACTTTATGAAAATGACTATTTCAGTTTGATTCACCTCCTACTTACAGCTTTGGAAAAAGGGAGAAAAATTACAATGGAAGGATAAATATAACACACATATGAGACTTCCAGGGGTACCTGCCTGGCTTTCATGATTTCTCCATCCTTCAGGACACACAGATCAGAGAGCTTTTTGATTAAGAAAGCTCAGAGAGAAATGAAAAACCAAGGCAAGACTACTCCCTGCTATTTTTCTCCACCTTTACTCCTTTCCTTTTCCTCCTCAGCTCGTACTTAGTGTCTGATTTTGGGCTGAGGTGCTGAGGAAGGTGATGTGAGGCAGCACGACAGACAATTCTGTTAAAACACTCACACTGAAAGATATAAACCAAAAAGAATATCCTTCAGGAACTGGAGGCAAAAATTAAGTTCACTGCTGGTTTATCCCTCAAAGTAATAAGACAGACATTGCAAGTGACAGATCCTATTTTTGGGTCTTAGCAGTGATTATTTCTTGCCTAATTATTAGCAGTGGATTTACTACCTTTAAAGCCGAATTTTGTCACCCAGCAGGAAATTTCAATTCTATCAGGCAGATTTAAGTGTCATTCACTTATTCCTCAACTATTTTTGACTTGGTTGCTAATTATCAAGGAATGCTTCATTCCCAGAGGGCCTGAGGGCAGGCTCAGCATGTGTCCCTCAGTCACAGCCTGGGCCACTCCAGCTGGGACACTCCCTTGTTTCCCAAGAAGGGATATGAAGGTCTCCTCCTCCACCTCCTAAGAACAGCAAAAATTGTTTTCCTCTCGTGTCTAAATGGCCTCTCTGCAGGAGCCACCTGTACCCATCAGCCCTCGCCTTTTCCATGGGACTCCTCGGAAAATGGGAAGTAGAAGTAACCTTGAGTTCACTCAAGTAAAGTAACCTTAATTACGTACTCCAATCAGTCCCATCATGGGAATGCCATGGAGATGACCTTGCCAGAGTCAGGAATGAAGGGAGGGGACAAGGGCAGGGCCAGGGCCAGGTTATGCTGCTCAGAGTAAAGCCATCCTGCAGAGCCGTGCAGGGAACTGCACAGAGCCATTCAGGAAATAAAGACATGATTAGTTCTGGAGCTAATTTCCTTGGTGCTTTGAAAAACGTTGCAGGGAAGATATGATCCACTGTAATTATGGAGGATGATAAAGACAAGAAAGTTACTGGCAGAGTGCCAGGCCTGGGAACACCTGAACACCTCAGGAAAAGCAGCAGAGCTTTCCCAGCTCTCTCTCAAATTATCCTTGATGCCTGAGCCATGAATATCACTGAGAAAAGGAGTGTGGGGAGGACAAACACAGCCTATTGCTTATCAGAGTGCAGCGCTGAGGAAAAGTGACAGCATGGAGGAAAAAGGGAATCTTGTTTCCATGGCAACTAAAGTTTGAAAAAAGTATATAGAAATCAATGTCATCTTCCCACGTGGGCTCCACCCAGAGCCACGGAATCAAAGTTCTTTCCTGCAATATCCTGAGTCCCTGCAATCACCAGGAGACCATGGAATCAGACCTGCTGTTCCAAGCAGCTGCACTTGGTTTGGAACAACAGTGTCACCACCTGGAGAAACAGCCTCACACGAGGCAGCACCAGGCTGGGATTTGGAGGGGAAGAAGAAACCTCCAAAACAACTTCCAAATGATCCAGCTCAACAGGAACATCTGTTAAAACTCACCACTCCCACGGGGTGAAGGACACGGAGGAGATCCCTTCCAGCTCGGATGGGGCATCTCTCCCAGGATTTCCTGTCACAGCACCCTCATTATTATCAAAGGACACAGGTGCCATGTGAGCTATCCACAATGAAAGACCAAGAAATTGTGGCTCAAAATACATTCTGGCAATTAAGGAGAAGTGTTTAGTCTGAACTAGAGAAAAAAGTCTGTCTCAGAAACAAAACTTGGTAGAAATGTATTGAAAACTATTCAGGGTGAACTGTGGCAATGACACAGATTTCTATTAATTCCAGTGCAATGAATTCAGTATTTAAGTAAATACCTAATATCCCTGAGCTAAAGCAGTACAAATCCCAAATGGAAGAAGTTCAGAGATGAAGGTCCTGATGCAATGGGCACTCATGTTCCACTGAAGGTCTCCAGGAGATTCAGATAATACCTTCCACTCTTTGACTTGTTTTCTGAAAGCACAGCTATTGAAAGAGGGAGAATGGAATGTGTTTATTATCCTACCTTTCATATCTGCAGGACAATTCTTTATCTGTGACCCAGAAACAAATTAAAGGGACACTGTCATGTTGTATATTCTAATGGCCCTCTTTTCTCTGTGCTACCAGCAATTGGAGAGTTTTCAGTGCCCAGAGGTTTGAACAAATTGAAGCTTTTGTTTGTTTACTCTCTGCCTTTCATTCACTCCACAGAAATGAAACCAGGCAGGTCCATTTGCCTCCCTACAGCCTATCAATTAGTCCAGGTTGTTTGCACTTGGGCTTCCTGGGAAGAGACTGAAACACTATCAGATTTTTTCTTGTAGTAGTTTTGAAATGAACATTTCTGTTCAAATCATCCTTTGGAGATGGAAGTCTCTAAGAACGGGTATGCATCCAAGTATGTTGCTGAAAAAGCCAGTGAGAATCTGAGATTGTTTCTCTGTGGGGGGAATTCAAACAAAAATACACCAGAGCACTGGACTGTATACTGATTTGTTAAATTACCACCAAAAAAGGGTAAAATTAACATGTTTTAGAGAGTAAAGGCCAGTTTAAAGTTATTTGGCCAGTTTAAATCACTTTCACCATTTTAAATGATGCCTTCAGTTGGTTTTGCTCCTTATGAGATGCCCAGCAGCACTACTACACAGCCCCAACTGTTTCATAACAGATTCTGAATGATGGGGAAAGTGGGATAATCTTCCCAGGACTTAGTTTCCCATTTATTTTCAGGCATTATGGTAAATTGCAACCCCACAGTGCCTGCAAGCCTGAATTCATTCAGATTGGCAGAACACTTTAACAGCTCCAGATGAAAGGTGCTACAGAAGTGCCAAGTACTATCACTGTAATTATCATTCAATATACACTGATCAAAAGAACGAAATGTGAATTAGCATTTCCTATTAGCCCTACTTACTGCCTAAATGTTAAATATTCCTCCCATGGGCTCTCTCCATGAAAACACACAGGAGCTGTTGGTGTTTCTCATCTGGCTACAACACTGCTTCCCCAGGAGTGGAGGAATGGAGGGATCTGAGGAGAAGAGTCATGAAATCAGGAGAACAACGCAGGTTTATGCCACAAAAACCTGCTCAGGCTTTCTGGGGAGAAGGAGTTTGGAGCTGCTTTCTCACTCTCACTCCTTCCCTTCTCATTCCTGGCACAAGGAATGCATCCCAGTCCCAAGGATTTTCTGCTGTTCACCTCCCTGGGACCCTGAGCCCTGCTCTGGTTTCACACAACCCAGAGGGGTCGGTCCAGTGTCCTCAAAGGATGAGAAAGTGTAAACATCTGCAGTAGCTGAACGAAATCAATGGAATTGTGCCAATTTAGATCCTCTGCAGAGCCAGGCAACTTCCTGAAGCATTTGTTTTCCCCTTTCCCACCCAGAACCACATAGTATTTGACTTTATCTTCCCCAGAAGCACAAGCTTCCCTGTTCATCCACTGTCCAAGCTTCTCCCAGGAAGCAACAATGTGAGTTCCTGCCCTAGTCCAGAAGACATTTCAGCGGTGTTGGGGCACAGAAATCCAGTGATTTGTGGCATTTCCCTCTCGGTGGAAGCAGCAGATTCAGGCAGGGGCTCTGCCTGGGCACTGTGAGGATCCTCACAAAGCATCCTCTGGATGTAGCAGCACCAGGCCAGGTGCCATCCCCTCCTCAGTGCCACACACCAGAGCCAGCCCTGCCCCTGCCCTGTGGAGCCTCTGCTGTCCAACCAGCACAGTGTGACAGCCATCAAAGCAGGCCAGAACCCCACAAAAACTACAACAGGATCACTACAGCTTCTATAGAGGTGGCCTCAGTGTGTGCATTAAGCTGTTGATGAGCCCTTGTGCTCTTCTTTTCTCTAAAGCTGTCCTTCAGACAGCTGCAGGCTCTGAAAAAGAGACCTCCCTGGAATATACTCAGTTCAAAAAGGGAAAAAATCCATACCCTGCCTTGCTGAGTCCCTTTCAGTGAAGCAGGTCATAGCACCATGTCTTTTATCCTGTCATTCCTGTCTCCTGCTTGATGCACATCATAAATCCACAGTGGTTTGGACTGCAGCTCTGTGCTGAAATCTGACAGTCCCTCCTATCTCTGACCATGCTGCCTTCCAGTACTCCCCAACTGGAAATTCCAGGTTTATTTAAAAAAAAATAAATTCAAGATACAAGGTCAGACTCAAAGAATTAAAAATATCTTTACAGTCAGGTTCACTTTCCAATCCCTGTGCTAGGGAGCACTCAGTAGGGAAAAAGATTCCCTTTTTCAAAATGAGATTTATCCTTCATACCTTAACTAGAATTTGCCTCATGTCTCATAAAGGACAAGCAAAAATTAAAGATCAAAATACCCACAGATTAATGTTAAGAAGATGACTTAGAAAAATAAGGCAGAGGGCTCTAATTTAAGTAACAAGCAATTAGAAATGTGACAACATGAGGTGCTGGCAGAGAAAGTAAGAAAGCCAAGGCATGTCTGCCCTGAGAACAAGGACTTGGGAGGCCAAGAACCCACTTATTTTCACATTACAGCATCAATTTGGAGAATATTTAATTCTCTTGAAACTGAGGAACATTTCAGAGAGGTAATTAGGAATGGGTTAGCTAGTGGTTAACACCTGGATTGGGAATTAGAAATGAAGAAATTCGTCTCAGGACATATTTTTGGGCTTTGGAGCACAATGAAATTTAAGTTAGTTAAGTTTTCCCTCCCAGCTGGAAAATGAGGGCGGTAAGAACAAACCACCTTTGTGGAGAGCCTGGAAATCCACCCACAAAAGATGCTTGAGGTACAAAGTCTGGGTGCTTGGGTACCTGAGAATCCCTCTGATGGCCACAGGAGCCCTCCTGATTTCTGCCAAGCAGCGCCAGGGAGACTGGAAATAACAAATGACCTCATTTTTCTTCCAATCCCTAAAATGCTCACAACCCCAAAGCTTCCAAGCATGTCCTGTTGCAGAAGTGGTGACTGAACTGACAGATACATCCTCCAAGTAATTTCCATATTTCTTGCTGCCACTAAGACTGGTTATCCAAAGTCAGTTGCAGTTGACAGTTTAATGATAATGGCTTTATGTTTATATATCATCTGTGATAATGTTCCTATTCCCCTTAAATTCAATCCCTGTAAAAGGGGCACTTTAATGTATGCAGCCACAGACCAAAATGATAGTAATTTTCCCTCTGAGCTGCAATGCTTTAGTAAACAATTACATTTCAATTAAAGAGGGGTGATCATGCCGAGGGAAATGCCATTCCACTCTCCACATAATACAGGAACATAAATTCTCCAAAGTCAAATCATTACAATATAATTTACATGACTGCTTTCAAAAAAAAAAAAAATTAATATGGAAAATAGAGTGTATTATGCACAGGCAAAATCTTGGGGAAAAAAATCCTTCTATATCTTGTCCACAGCAGCTTGAACTGGGATCCCATTATTTAGGATTATGTTCAGTGAAGAGGAATGGCAGAAGGGCTCTTCACTTTCATCTCTCCAGGAGTTTCCATTTACTGCCATTAGTATTTAATACTTCATTTATCAAGGATTAAAACCAGGATAGATGGAGGAATGCCATAAGAGTAGCTTATGATGGATCACTGCAAATTCAGCTGAGTACTGAGCCCAAACAGGCAGGAAAACTGCAGGAAAACAAGTTCACCTTACAAGGAGAAGAAAAACTGTGTTTTGGTGTGGTTTTAGAGGATTTTCAGAGCCAATGTGGATTCAACTAGAAGAAGCACTGAAGTGGTTTTGGTGCTCCTGGAAAGCAAAAGATTAATGCTGGAATTGAGGATTAAAGACCTGGAGAAAAAAATCCTAAATTCTGTCTAGTAAAAGAATACAAATGCTTCCTCAAGTTTTTGGCGATTTGGACTTTGCTTGGCCTGGGATATTTTCCTAGAAAACGAAGTAAATTGAGCTCTAACAGAAGGAGTCAATAGATGGCAGTGCTTGATGGGATGGGAGCGAGTCCTCCCCAGCGAGCCTCAGCAAATCCTCCCCTGCACCAAGGTGGGCACGGTGAAGGATTTCATTAGCACTCAGCAGACTTTGCCAGCTTCTGCTCCCTGAGTTTGATGAAATACCCCACAAATGTCAGGTTTAACTCATCTCACACCTCGAGCTGTTGGGACTCAACGCAGAGAGGCAAAATACTTCTCTGGATTCTCCTAAAAGCAAGGCTTTAACCACGGCCATGGAGAAGGGACATGTTGGTGTCTGCAGATCTGCAGCATCAGCAGCTGCTGCCCTTTGCCCACTGGAAGTGGAGACTAAAATCTGAACACTTGGTTCTCAGAGCAGGCTCAGAACAGAGATCTCAGCTCAATGACTACTTGGGTTGGAGCCTCGAATTTCTCATTCTGCACCAGCTCATAGAGAGCTCTGAGAGCACAGAAGTGAAGGGAGGGATTTACATGGAAAATAATTATTGTAAGGCATGAGATAACCAGGACTAGGGAAGATTCTTCCAAGTTTAAGAAGCTTCATTAAAATTTTCTTTTTGGAGAAGGAGTAAGAACAGTCAGTCACATGTTAAGATATAGAAATCTTAAGACTTGATTTTCAAGGTTATATTCTATAATTCAAAAACTACCAGGAGCTCTTGTTTTCAAAAACCACAATGCCCAGTTAACTGCAACCTGCCTGGCAAACTGCTGTATCGGAAGGGAGCTCCCAAGGGAAATTCCCAAGTTTCCAACCTAGTTTGCTCTAGTTTTGAAATGAAAGAAAGCAGCTGGGAGTGTAACACTGCCAAAACAGCTGAATCCAGTGGCTCCTGAGCTTCCCAGGCCCTTGGAGACTCAACAGCAGAAGGATGGAGATGTCAGGGAAGAACAATCAGCTGTAAAATATGAAAAGAGTACAATTTCCAAACCTACAACAGCAGGCACAAAAGTAATAATCCCATTACCACTAAACTAAGGCACTAATTACTATTCCCAGTGGCTGGAGTGGACTGACTGCTAATGTTCCTCTGGTTAATGAAGGAAGGTGAGGGAGAATATATTTCTAAAGTCAGACATCTGCTGAAGGCTGGGCAGCTGCACGAGCTGTACCTAATGAAGCCATTCATATTAATGCAGTGACACTGGAGGGGGAGCAGGGGAGAAATGAGATGAGGGTGGATTTTAACTCAGAGAAGACAAATGTCATGTATTACCCGTGTGATGGCTGCCCTTATTTAATCCACACTGAGTAACAGAGCTGCTCAAAGCAAGGAACTGCATCCCACATCAGCTGTTCCACCACCAAAGGCTGACCTGCTCAAAGCTGGAATAGCTTCTCTAAAAGCCCAAAAAAGCAGGATATACACCATTGGAAAGGAATAAACAGCTTTTTATTTTCTTTGACTACAAGGACACTAGGAAAAATATTCCCAAATCCTCTGTCTTGTGAAGAATCCAGATTTTTCCATCATGTTTTGCCTTTCTCACCAACAAGCAGTAGGTGTTTAAGGTTCAAGGATACTCATTCACTGAGATCGATAGGTTCTGATGGCTGGAAGAACAATTTATAGAACTAAAATCAACTCCTTGTCCAAACTGCTAATCATGACTCATTCACCAGTGCAAATGTTCTCAGGTGAACTGGGTGTGCTCAGATATTTTTTTTTTTTTTTTAGATTGCACCATTGTCTTTCCTTTGAAATTCTGGTTCTGCCTCCCTGGGTTTGGAAAGCAGCAGCTGAGTCTGTAACGAAGGTGTGGCCTGCAGAAGAAACCTGCATGGAGCAAACCTCCTCCAAGATCATTTGTGTCTTCTCTGAATATAAAAACCTGTGTGCAATGAGAGCCAGCCCAGACAGGTGATGTGTGCAGGCAGTGGGGGAGTCTGTGCTCAGGCTCCTCACCCTGTGCTGACAGAGCCAGGGCTCAGCACTCACAGATGCCATTCCTGGGGTCCCTGTTCCCATCTCTAAATGGACACTGCAGTGCCCTTCCCATGGAGCACCAAGACCACTGTTAGTCATGTCAGTGAACAATCAGTGACATCTCAAAGCAAAGGGATTGAAGCCATGGAAAAAGTGATGGCTCCTCCAGGCTCCTGCTGGGACAGGATCCCAGGCTCTGGGCAATCCCACCTTGGCAGGTATCCCTGAGTGAGTTAATGACAGGTTCCTATAGAGGAGATTTTCTCTCTGTAGGAGTATGAGCCCACACTGTACAGCTGCAGACAGGTAAATACACCCAGGAACACACTGCACCACGACTCACCAAGGAAACCTCTCCAGGAAAGTCTCCCGAGTGAAACAACTTACCCAAACTTCTCCAGACTCCATTCAAACCCTTCTGCTCCACCAGGATACATGTGACAGCTGCTTGTTGCTAACAGTATCTAACACCCCCCCATCGCCCTACAAACAAGTAACCCCCCCAGTTTCACACGCAGCACTTCTCTCAGGGTGAGCAAGCTCCTCTCCCCTCTGGCAGCCCCCCAGGCACTCCCTGGGCTCCCCGAGCCCTCCCGGAGAGGGAGACACTGACCGTGACCCGGAAGGGTGTGGTGGCCGCAGGCTCCATGGTGGGGTTCTTCTCCGCGATGCCGCTGGGCATGCTGCGCCTCTGCCCGCACCGCTCCGGGGGGGACTCTGCGGGGCACAGGAAACAAGGGACAGTTACAAACCCGGGGGCACAGCAGGGGCACAGGGACAGCACAGGGACAGCACAGGGACGCCAGCAGGCCGTGCAAAATGTGGCATCTCCCTCCGAGATGTCCTCGCAAATAAACCAACACGACCCCACGGATCTTCCCCGAGCTGCCTGGAACAACATTCCATCAGCGAGACTTTCACCTTCAACAATTAGCATTTTTTATACAACTGTAAGCTTCAGATAATGCCTGACAGGTTGGCATTATCATTATTTCCAGTCTGCAGATGAGTAAACAGAAACTGTATTGAGATGAGTGAGAATTATATGCAAAGTACAGATCCGTGCACTTGTGGATTTGATCCTCCTCGGGGAAACTGCTAATGGGGTTAGAGGCACAGGATGCCTAAGTTACCTTTCAAATTCTTCTAGCAATTTGCTTTGGAACCAGGAAAAAAAAAATCATTAAATCCTGCTTTTGTTAAAGTATAAAATAAGGATAGGAATACTTACCTCCTTCCCCGTTGGTGAGGAAGGGAGGAGGCTGAAAAGGTAAAATTAACAAATATGCCCAACATTGAGGAGATTTAGAAAGATGTTAGGACAGGTCAGCTACAGCACTGTAAGGTGGTGTTTTCTCAGTTCACAAACCCTCTTTGAAAGCACCATGGAACTCAGAAAAAGAGATTTATTTCCAAGCTGCCATTCAGTGATGCTCAGACCTTGTAACAAGCTTCACTTAATCATTCCAGAGTCCTCCTTAGCCAAGCATTTCCATGGAGGTTGTCGCCCCAGCAAGGTTCTGCCCTTGCCAAAGCTTGCCATCACCTGAGATCTGTAAGAAACAACTAACTCCAGCAATTCCAGCCAACAACTGCTGGGATGCATCTTAAACTATTCCAAATGAACAGATTGAGATTCCAGCCATGGCACTGAGGTGCCAGCTCAGTGACATCTTCCTTGGTTGCCACGTAACCTGTGTGAAACTCAGCCAGCCCAGATCAGCCCTTCACTGCCTTCCCAACTTCCAGCCCAGCCTTCAAATGTCTGGGGCACTTTCTCTGCAGAAAGCTGCACTTTGAATCTCAAGCAGTAAAATCCTTTGGCGTCATCTCCTCTCAGAAGATTCAGGCTCCCACCCCATTCCTTTGAGCCTTCTTTTTGGGCTGTCATAAACGAACTACTTGATTACAGCATTTTGAAAGTGAGCTCAAGATGACAACTGAAGAAGCTGCTTTGCATTTTCTTAATGACCAGAAAAATCAACATTGTTTAAAGCATTTCTCACACACCTGGCTGGAAAACAGGAAAGATGGGATTATGTGAAAGGCAGCTACAAAAAATTACTTTCCCCAGGTGCTTCCCAGCCCCAAACACTGCTCAGCACCAAAGGAAAGCACTTGTCTGGGGGTAAAAACCTCCCAGCTTAGCTTCTTACTTCATCATTAAAATATACCCCAAGCAGAGGCAGCAAACACAGAGCTGGCTTAGGACCTAAGCCCTGCCATAATTATTGAACTTATGGTTCAATAAATGTTTGGAGTCAAATCTCCATTTTAGCTTGGTTTAAGCCCGTGGGTTTCACTGCAGGAGAGACATGTTACAAAACCCTCTGTAGGAAACCAGAAATAACTAGAAGGAGGGGTGGGTGTGGGTGTTGGGGGGGACGTGGGGGGAGCTGTTTGTTTTAAAGGTTAATAAAAATAGCTTCCAGGTAAATTAGTAACTCCAGGAATGTACAGCAGAACAGCTTTACACGGAGAGCAGTATGAATATATAAAGGTTTAAGTGCCCTTTTTACTTCTTCAGGGCTGGAGGCCCCATCTCAGGCTGGGTCACTCTGCCCAGGACCTGGCACCAGCCATGCTGCCACAGCAAGCCCAGGGCTGTGGAAAAGGGCACTGAAAGCCAAGAATAAAAACTCTTCACAGTCATGAGAGCCTGAGAAAGAAATGTCTTATTTGCAGCAGAAGGTATTTCGGTCAGGCACTGGAAACAGTTCCCTCTTGCCATGGACAGTTACTGGAACTGATGATCCAGAGAGGAAGAGCTCTCCCTGCCCAGCGAGCTTCAGGGACAAAAGGCTTCCTTCCCTCCCCTCTTCTGGGGCAGACGGATACCAGACACCTCCTGAAATCCTATCCAGCCTTATTTTCTGTGATTTCTTACAAATTTGCCCACTTACACATAAAATAAGCAAGCTACAAGAGATCAGATTCAGTGTCTGATTGCAGCATTTTCTTCCCAACCTTTAATAACTTCCATCTCTGTCTGGACAGACCCGGTGGCAGTTCTGTGTCACCTCTCANGACTTCCATCTCTCTTCCATCTCTTCCATCTCTGGACAGACCCAGTGGCAGTTCTGTGTCACCTCTCAACAGCACAGAGGGCCCAGGGCTCATCCACGTTACACAACACAGGAGAGAGAGAAGCAAACAGAGCTTTGTGCTTTTCCAAATATTTACAGAAGGCTGCAATGTTTTGGGTTTCCCCCTGTGCAGAGTCAGATCTTCAAAGAGAAACTTCCTTGAAATTATCAAGGCCCTGAAAGCTCTCCCAGGTTATCCCACACAGCTGGGCCAACACATTGTTGGCTGTGGAAGGCACCGGGAGGTTTTTAAGTTGAACAAATCCCACTGCCAGGAGGACACACAGCACTGCAAACACTGCACATTAATTTAAGGACCTCGGGCTTATGAGTATTTCTGAAACTGTTTCTGTACAGTAATAAACACATTTGGTTTGTTAACTAATTCAAAGCACTGGAACTGACAGAATAATTAATCCTCCCTCCACTCTTCCATGCCTGTTCTTCATGCTGTGGAATCGTTATGGAGCAGCACAGCAATCCCCCCAAGGCTCCAGGGCAGCAGCAGAACAGGCTGTGAGCAGCTCCTGGCACCCAAACTCTTGTTTAACCCACCCAACATCACTCCTCCTTTGATTCAGCCTTCAAGACACTGCTCCAAGCAGGTTGTTACGTGTAACAAACACACAAACAACTATTACGACTGTTTACTTCTTACTTAGCAAGTGAGGTGTTCTTACATTTGCATTACCTGCTCCTGTGAATCCCAACTAGTCCAAGAGATCATCAGGATTATGCTCTCATTATGGAGAATAAAATACATTAACTCCTGTTTGTTCATCTCTCTTCACGGTCCCCCCACCTCGCACAACTCCAGGGATCAGCCAGTGGAAGACACCGCATGAACAAAAGCAGAGAGGCAGCTGGAAGGAATAATAACAGGCAGGCACTTCCCAGCAAGGTGATTTCCTGATAAGAACCTGCTCCAGCTCCAAACACGAAAGGGAGGTCCAACCTGAGTGCTGGGAGAGAAGTCAGCGAGGAGAAATCATCTCCCTGAACTCACCACAAGGAAGCCGTGCTGGTGAGCAGCGCACATGCCATGGCACTCGGAACGAGCCGGGATTGAGAGAAGGAGAGGTGATGACTTCATCAGAGGCAGCAAGAAAGAGAAGTATGACTGGAATGCCAGAGCAGGTAGCAGCACCGGGAGACACGGCAGGAGGGCAAGGCTCCTGCTCCCACCGTGCCGATGGAAAGGAGACTTTGGAGCACAATAAAACTTCACCAGTTCGCCTGGAGGTGATGCAGAAACCTGCGAGTTCTCCACAAGCACGGGCTGGTGGGCAAGGTCCCGCAGGCAGCCCTGGAGAGGTCAGGCTGTTCCCGAGCTCGGCACGGAGCTCCTCCCTGTCCTGCCCCACCGGGCACTGCCCGACATCGCAGGTGCCCCAGCGCCTGCCAGGGTGGAGTTTCTGTGAAACCAGAGGGAACAGGAATTACCGGTCTCCTGCTCATACAATTATAGGCCGTGAATTAATTTTATTGCTTAATGAATTTAGGTGTTATTCCTCTAATTTCTGCATTATCTAATAAGTCCTTATTACAAACCCAAGAGAGGAGAGGAGGAAGCTCGGTGACAGTGATTTAACATGGCTCACGGTAGCATCTACGAATTAAGAGCAATCCCTGGAGAACAGGTATCTGTAGTGTCTGTGTGATTCCAGATACTCAGGAGAGGCTGCAGAAAAATCTACATTTCAGACAGCTTTGGGTGGCCACAGGAGCCTGGGAGAAAAGATTTAATCTGAATCCAAATGGGGATTTAGAAGGGAAGAGAGGCACTTTTAAAAAGCGGAATAGACAACGACAGGAAATAATAAACACTGAGCTGAGCCAACTTTCCCCTTTACAAGGCGTGAAGAACTTTGAGTGGGAAGCAGAGATGCCAAAATGTCTGATTTCCAGTGACAAAGAAGCTGTGAGAGGTTATGAAAGCCCCTCCTGCTCCCATCAGCTGGCTGCAGGGCCACCTTTGTGCTTCAGTTACCTGCAGAAGTATTTATTGGAATGTATCACCCAGAGCCCTGCTGATCCACAGAGAATTCCAGCTGATCCCTTACAGCAATACTATAACCATACAAAATTAATTAAAAGCCAAACCTTTATTAGGCAATAAAATAGACTTTTAAAAGAAAATGGTCATGAAGCAGAAGTTTAGGGCAGGTACTGGTGCCCTCTGAATAAGCAGACTCCTCTGAAAGCAAAGCTAATGACCACACAGAGTGTTCTTCGGGCTAAGGGAAGTTGTCTCACCCCCACGTCTTACGTTGGAATAAAATTTCTTTTTTTGCATTTTAGACTCTCTGGTTTAAACATTCATAAACTTCCATAAAGCCCAGCAATCCCCCTGGCTGTACCCACAACTCTTCCACATCAGAACCACTGATTTACTCTCCACTCATTTCATGCTCCAAGCAGAAATAGTTTCACATTTTCTCATGCTCTCATGACCTTTCCAGACAATTAAGGACACTGTTTACAGAACTTAGAGCTTGTAAAAAACCCTCTCCCTTATCTAACTGTTTACATACAGAACGAAAAAATAAATTGGGTTCATTACTTGCCTTCTGGGCTACACTTTGGTACAAAATGCTTAAAATTTAACAACCGAGTCTATGCCTATAGCTAATGTCTACACCAAACTAATCCAGCTTCTTACCAGTATCTTTGTTTCCCCCACAGGTGACTTTGGTGTTACAAAAGCACCACATTCAGTGTGTCCCTGACTCAACTGTGCCACAGCCTAAAAGCAGCAAAAGGCACCTGAAGCACCACTTAGAGCCACACAGTTCTCTGCAGCCCCAAGAATGGTGGCTGGGACAGTTGTGTGAACTGAAGAGCCTTGTTAGAAGTGGCTGGAATACAGAAAACAAATCCCAGAAAAAATCAGAGCACTCTGGTTCCCTCAGCTAAAATCTGTTACCATCCTCCCTCAAAGTGGGACTAAGAACTCCTGACAGAAGAGCTTTTTCTTTGTTAAATAATGATTTAGAGTGACACTGACGCTGTGCACTTTAATGGATCTCCCCTCATCTCTGTGTCAGGTTCCTGGATATCATGGATTTAATATTCCTCATCCTACTCCTGAGCCAGTGCTATTAATGGCTCTTGAATCTAGTACTGAAAAAAGCTCTGAGTACTTTTTCTGAGTATCTATTCCTCTATTTTTTCTATTACCCAGCAAGAGAACTCTTTTCCCAGCAGCTGCCACGGTGCTTTTTGATGTGTGCAAGCAGCAAAGACTCTTCCCCTCCTTTCTGCAGGCTCTGGCTGCCTGGTGCCGCAGCCCCTTCTCTCCTGGAAAGCTGGGGTGGGATTTCCATCCCCCAAAACCTGGGATCAGCTGCTGTGCCCTCTCCAGCAGCGGGATGTGTGTGACAGCCACAATCCCAGTGCCTCACTAGATGGAGCTGGAGGCCCTTGGCTGGCCAAGCGCTCCCAGCCCCGACCCAGCTGGAGCGCTGGGAATTCTCCAGGTGCGGTTTGGCTGCTGGGTCACTTGATGGTCAGTGAAGTTAAGAGCGCTTTCCCTGCTCCTTCCCTGCTCTGGAGCCATCCCAGCACAGCCGGGCACTCAGTTCCCCTCTGCCCGGACACCCAGGGCAAGTCCTTCCACCCAGAAATCCAGGGGGAACACATCCTTCACCTGAGGAGACAGATTAAATGTATTCGTCAAGGAAAAATTCCTCTCTAAGGGCAAAAGGGGAAGAAGAGAATAGCACTAATGGGAAAGGAAAGCTGAGGTAATTCTCACTGAGAGGAGTCTGAAAATACACACAGCAACTTCTGAGTGCTACAGACCTGGAGACCAGGTGAAATCCACGTGCACAAGGCACAGCTGCAGGTGCCCAGACCTGGTGCCAGGGAGAGAATGTAACACACACAGAAAATGACCCTCCCTTCCTAAGGATAAACAGCAAATCGTGCTGATTGAGCAGCCTGTAGTACAAACTCCATTTCACTGTCTGGTATTTTTAAACTAGATATGGGTATATATTTGGTATTTTTATTCTTTCTTTATTAGTCTCTGAAATAAAATATGTATGATATTTATCTTTCTCTGGTATGATATCCACAGAACAAATTCCTTCTCTGCTAACAGCATATCATTAGGAGTCTTTTTTTCCAGGGTGAAATTGAAATCAAGCTCAGACTTAAAAAATACATCAGAAAAAGCTGAAATTCTATCCTGGTTGGGGGCCAGATCGTGGTGAGTGCCAATACCCTGGTTAAAGTGGAAAGGATGATAAAGTGGAGTGGAACATCAGCTTCCTCCCATGTGATGATAAAGACAAGCAACACGGAGTGTGGAGAACAAGGAGTCAGCTCTGGGGAGATTTAAATTAGGCTCATCCATCATGCTGAACCTTCCTGCAAAGATTCTGCTCTGTCACCACACGCTTTCCTGCAGCTCTTTATCCACAGAGGCAATCTGAGGGCAAGGAGAAACTTCCATACTCTGTGATTGCCATTCCTGTCAGCTGGAGGTGTCACCAGGACGGGGCTGGCTCTGTCCCCTGCCAGTGAGGGCTGGTTTGGGGCTTTCCCCAACAACTGACCTGGACAGCTGAGCCACCAAGCAGGCCACATCAGCTCCCTCACATAAACACCCTGAGGATAAATGAAAACTTCACACAGTTTTAATTCCCAGGCCATTTTTCCAGCCGTGCATGGTGGCTGCTGGAACAGGTCTGTGCTGGTAAAATGCAAATTAAATAAATAAATACTTAATTTATAAGCATGATTCATCAGAGGTTTCATCTTCTACAGCAAAGAAACAGATGTTCTATTGATGGCACTTCATTAGAGAGATAAATGGGGTCACACACGTATCTCTGTTCACATCCATCTGCATAATAGACCAAACATTAAGACTTAAATTTCACATGGTGCATGTGGCTCTTAGAGCAGCCTCAGAGAGTCTCAGTGCCCAGAGCCAACTCACCCACCTCAGGTTGCCAAGGAACTTTAACTCTGCTCAGGGAAGCAGAAGGTTGGGATTGAACACTGGCTGTTCAGGAGACAGCTTCACTGGAAACACAGAGGAATACTGGATTTTCAGTCACTGGATGGCAGTGAGTTTTGATATCCACCAAAATACAGTATCTGTCATGAGGATCAACTCAAAGCAGCAGTGACAGCAAAGTCTGGAACCAGTGTTCTTCCTGCAGCTCCACGTAGGGAGGGTTAGGGTTTGGGATGGAGTTAGGGATAGCTGAGAGGGCTTTTTTGGTTTCCCAAATGTTTATGCAGGAGGCCTCAAGAGTTCCCCTAGCAAACAGAACCAAGCCTCCTTCACTTTAACATGCAGTGAGAGAAGATAATGTCTATAAACTGAGTGTTATTTTTCCCCAGATGTTGTGTCTTTGCTGTGTGTGGATGTGTGTGCACAGGCAGCTGTGTGAGGTACAGCAGCTCTGCACACCTGGGGGATGCACCTCCGTGCCCCAAATCCTGCTGAGAATCCATCCCTGCTCACTGCTGTTCCCCATCCATCTCTCCTCAGACTCTCTTAGCAATTGTTTCACTATTAGAAATTGTGGAATGTAAATCCTAATTTATTGTGACTGATCCTTTTATTTCCTCTGGGGGTGGGTGGGTATTTCTGCTCCTCTCCCACAAACCTGCTCTGCAAACACTTGCAGGTGGCAGCTGCACACTCTCTGCAGTTTTCAAGCAAACAACACCAGTGCCAAGGAGAGACAAGACACGTTAGAAACCAGTCGTGTTTTCACTTCCCAACCTATTTTCGAAACAGGAGGGAGCAGGAGGATGTTCTTACCTACATCAACACTGACATTTGAATTTTCCATCTTAAAAAATATGCCAGATCCGTGTTGGAATTCCTCCCTCCACCTGCTGCCCTGCAGTCACTCCGAGAAGCAAATGGGCACTTGAACAGCAACCCTGCAACCCTACAGAACAATTCAGCAATTTAGTGACCAACATTCACCCTCCTGGGGAGGTTAATGCACCCCACCCCACTCTCTGAAATGTTATTTTGGTGTTCACCCGAATTTCAGCTGATCCTAGAAGCAAAGTTATGTAAATGAACACCAAATGTTCTCACTTCAAACACACCAGCCCCATCAAAATGTGTTCTTGTCTAAGGGTATAAAGGTAATAATTGGTAACCTTTGACTGCTAAAAATGTAAAGGGAAAATATCTTTCATTTAAAACTTGCTCGTTTGGTTACCATGGACACTGCTTAATCATGAAGGATGACTATTACTTGTTCCTATAGAAACCAAGAAGCTTAAGAAGCATCCTGTAATTTAACTCCAGATGCCAAATTTTACACCAGTCCACCTATTACCACATTTGGGTACTTCAGAACAAGCCCAGGCTTGATCTCTGACTCTAAAAGAAATTCAGTGATGCAGAAATGCTGTAAGAAACCAAAAAACATGAGCACATAAGGTACAAAAGAAACTTGCACTTCACATAAATTGGTTTCTTCAAAAGGAAACATTAAGTGCTTAGCATCTGAGGATTCCTCTCCCAGTGCAAAATGTTAATGAAGCAAAAACTTTGGTCTTCTTTATTCCTGTCAGTGTTCTCCAAGTTCATACAATTGCAGGGCATGTTTTTCCTCCAATTGAATGCTTCAATGCACAACTTTAGATGAACTTTGGAGCAATGTGAGAGGCTGGGATTCCTAATGAACCTCTGGGAGCTGATTGTGGTCCCAGCCTGGCTCTCCAAACCAGACCTACAATAAAAACCATGCCCTTCATGCAAGGAAAAAACCAATGGACAGCACAAACCTCCCAAATTCAGGCCATGTGTTGCTCTAACCAGGTTTTTAGAGTTTCTGCTCATTAATAAAACCACAACACTTGTCTAGCATTGCTCATCGCCTCAAAGCTTTACCTTCAGCACCAAAGAAATATTAGTCACAATCTCTCTCTCCTGTAGGTCTGGAGAAAAAAGCTTCCAGAAATTACTTGCGGCTCACACTCCTTGACCCTCTCCAGCTCTAGATGGGGAATGGATCCACAGTTCTTGAAAGGCCATTCCCTTTTTACATTCTCTGATTCCCAAAGGGGAATTCAGTGTAAAAGCCTGACCCTGAGGCTGCACAAACCAGTGACAGGAGGAAGGAGTTCTGGGGCTTTTTTTGAAATAAAATATATGCACCTTCTGAAATAAGCATATACACAAACACACAATTAATGTCTAACTAAAATATTCTCTGGAGTGTTGCAAAGGAAAGCAAACTACCCTGGGTAGTGTCTGAGCTGAAAAAAGCAAAACTGATAAAGCCCAAATGAGAACATTCCCTGACCCAGCTCGTTCCCATCTCTATTGAGAGCAGAGTGAATTAAAGGATTAGAGAGTGCCTTCAGTGCAATAACTTAGGGGATTAGTGGCACACCAGAAGACCTTCAAGGGAAATACAGGTTTAAAAGCTTTAAAAGGCAGCTCTGTGTCTAAATTGTTTGGACTGCCACAGCTGTAAGGACACAAACTTACTCTAATACATGAGTGATCATGAAAGGTCTGCTGAAACCCCTCTAAGCATGTTTTTGGAAGCAATTCTAGTTTGGAAGCAATTCTGGTTTCCAGGGTTTTTAACCTCTTTCTCATTTATTACCTATGGCTTGTAGATAAAACTCATTCTGTATTACTTGAGAGCAAATCTGCTACTTATTTCCTTCCAGAGCAGTCAGCCCCTCTTAGGAACACTGTCAGGGGAAAAGGAGGGAGCTAGCAGGAGGAGAGGGCTGGAAACTGAGATAAAGGAAAAGATGAGCAAAAAGTGACAGTGCTCCTCAGAGATTCCCACTGGGGCTTCCCAGGGGAACTTTTACAACTTGATTCATTTTTGATCTGGTAGGAATTTTTCACAGAGAACACTCGCTGAGGGTGGATGTTCCTGCATTTCTGCCATGCCTGGAGGAGGTGGAGCAGGTCAGTGTTTGCTGTAGGAGCAAAGGGAGTCAAGGCACTGCTGCCACCTCTCCTGCTGAAGGGGCAGTCCAAGAAATTTGCCTCCGATAAATTCACTCTAAATTTTTGCTTATTAAAGGGATTCTGAGATTTAAGCATTGTTTAATATCAAAACAATTGCAGAATTCCTCCATCATGCACCACTTCCCAAGTCATTAACTTAGTCACGATTTTTATTAGACAATGAAGCATTGAACAAACACAGCAAAGTCTCAGCTGGAGCACTGGTGCTAAAAATAGCACAGCTGCCAGTGAATATTTCCTATAAACAGCACAGCTTAAAACATTTTGCATATCTTTTCTATGGGCATCTGTCAGCCATGCTGTTAAAATTTCAATGAAAGACTGCAAGACTTCTGTGGTGAAACAGAAAATGCCACAAAAGAGATTTGAAAAACAAAGCAACGATCATTAAAAAGTGCAAAGCAGGAAGGTCTCCTTTTCCTGGCATTTAAAAGACACCACCCTCGGAAAAAAGCCCAAGCCTATCGCTAATATTTATGACTGGCCTCCTCACTTGCCTGCTCCCAGCCCTTAAATGAAAAACAAAGTCCTGCAGAGGTGGAAAGGGAGGAATTCCACATGGCATTCCTCGTCCAACATCACTTTTTGTTAACGTGCTGCAGAACAGATTTTCGGCTAGGAAAGATCATTGAGAGGTGAGTGCAATTTGGCTTTAAATATAATAAAACCTCCTTAGTTGTTATGTCACTCTGGGACATGCTGGGACAATTTTCCAGTCGCTGCTTCCCTTGTCCCAAGCGAGTGCCTGAACCTCCAAGGTATTGATTATTTGGGTATAAGCTGATCTCTCGTTTATCACTTAAAAGGTTTTCATTTCATCAAACAGAGAGAGAAAGACTAAATTCCAGCTGTTTTCAACAGATGTGTATCTGATGAATAGCCTGTGCTGAGAAAAAAACCCAGCCTGACCTTGGCCTCCCAGCTCAGTGCTTGGTGCACTGAAATTCTGGGCTTTGCTGAAGATCAGTCACTTTTCTCTTCACAGCAGCCATCAAAGGGAAGGAAGAAGAAAGCCTGTTTAATAAAAATCCTTTACATAAAACGCCTTGAAAAGCATCTGTGATAAACAGAACTCAGAGCAAGACTTTTGTGTCTGAGGCTGGCAGAGGCAGAAGTATCAGGAACACTGAACCTTCAAGATCAGGAACTCCAATGTTCTCAAATTCTCAGGGCTTTGATGCCAACTGATTGCCTGCAGAGTTTTACACAAGAAAAGCCCTGAAGCCAAAGCTGCATTTGGCTCAGAGATGGGAGAGTGAACGGAGCACCAGGAGCAGTTTCTATCAGCAAAGGGAATTTTCAGAATGCTTCCCACTGACTCCCATTCCTTCACTGTGTCCATGAGTAAGGAGAAGCAGAGAGATGCTGAGGAAAGCCACAAGCAGGTGTTGCTGTCAATGAAAATTTTCCCTCTCCCCTCTCTGCCTCCCAAGTTCCTTCCACTACATTAGATGGATCACCTGGGAGTAATTATAATTACTGCCATGATTCCTCCCACAGTCCCACACATCCCTGAGCTGAGCAGATGGTCCAGCAGTTCTGCAGGTAGTTTTTTTATCTAACTAATGTTTACCTGCAGCATGTCCTGACTCTCTGTGGAGAGCAGAGCCAGGGGTTTCAGGCACTGTCCTCATTCCAGCAGAGATTACCAGTGCAGTGAAGCCTGAATGGTTCACCCCCTCTCAAACAGCCATGGTTTAAACGTGCTGGAGGCAGGATCCCCTCAGCCTCCCCAGAGCAGCCTCCCTCCTGCTCAGCTTTGCCCTCCCCACCAGTTTCACTGTTCAGATATTCCAGCCTGTCCCAAAGGCACAGAGTGACAAACACACCGAAATGTGATGAATGTGTTAAAGGCACCGGGGCTGACCAGAGAGCTCCAGAACAGAGGATGCCATCACATGAGCCATTGAACAAGCTGCTGTCACTGCCAACAGCTCAAAGTCCTGGACATTTTTCCGCACACTGCAGCAGATTGGCTCCATCTGGAGTCCCAACACAAAGCTCTCCCCTCCTTCCCTTAGATCCTTGCACAGAAAATGCAAACTCTGCTCACTTTGCCCAGCTAAAAGCACCCCAGCAGCACTCTGCTGAGGGAGTGGCTCTCTCTGCACCTCAGGAAGCAAAACCCATTTCCCAAACTGGGTCTCAGCCCTCACAGAGCTGTGCAAGCTGTAACCCCAGCCTGACTCTCCCTGCTGCTCCTGGGGCAGGATGGGCTCTGTCCCTCCATCCCTACCAAGGGCTGGCAGCAGCAGCAGTGTCAGAAGGGCAGGTGTGGGTGGGTGGCACTGCCCAGGGGGGAGAGTGGGATGTGCCAGTATATAAATACATGCTTTCAAGCACAACTCCTGTCTTTTCAGAGCCTGTTGGATACAAAATAGACTTTTATTTAGTGCTAAATTTATTTCATTTAGGGTTGGAAGGGGGCTCTGACTCACAGCAAACAGGCAGCATCTCAGTCTCCTGAGTGCTCCAGCCTCAGCTCCAGCACCAGGCATTCACCATCCAGGGTGGATGGAGCACGGAGAATGGTCCCACACGGGGACAGGGACCATGTGCCAGCAGAGATCTCCTCCTCCCTGGTAAAAAGGATTGCCCAACTCCCAGCAGGCTTCCTGCCCAAAAGCATGCTGAGCATCTGACATCCCTTGGAAAAGATCAACTTCCAGGTATCACTGCTCCTCCAGCAGAGCTCACCTGGGCCCTGTGGGGATCTTGGCAAAGGGTCCAGAGACTGCAGAGTGCAAAAACTGCCAAGAGGATGTCTGGGAAACACACACGTGGCAAAGCAGACATTGCCAATTCCTCTGAAGTAACTCCAACATGCCTGAATTTATGGCAACCTCCCACCAAGGATTCCTGATCTCTGAGTATCCCAGCCAGAGACAGCAAACTCCACTGTGCATCAGCCTTTGAGGAGGGGGCCCTCAGCTCCTTCCTTCCTCCAGACTTGCAGGGTTTGGAATTCAACATTTCACCACCCCCCAAAATCTAGAACCTCCTTCTGATTTCTGCATTTTCCACAGCCCCCAGAGCCCTACAGCCTCCTGTTCATCAGTCTTCCAGTAGAAACAAAACTGTCAAGGAAAGTATTCCTGTTAAATTATTCCAGCACTTCCATCACCCTGCCCAGCCTGGACCAAGCCCCTCTGTGACCCCCTGAGGCCTGGCTGTGTGACACCATCACTGCACAACAAACACAGATCAAAAATAAAGAGAAAATTCCCCTCCAGCTTTGCAAATCTCTTTCACATCTACAGATAAGAGGAGCTCAGCTAGTGCTAAGAGGCAGGGATCCTGGACACAAACACAAAATACTCCAGGAGAGATCAACAGCAACAAGATTTCAGCTGGTTCAAATCCAATTTCTTACAAACTTTCGGGCTGATTCCCATTTCCATCAAATCTGCCTCTATATTCCTCGCGTTGGTGACAAATGATGCCATTAAGTTCACATTGGGTTACCTAAACGAAACTAAACACATTTAGTGTGTCACAGCAACTGAAATGACAGTAAAATATTTTGGTTTTGCACTGCACACAAATAAAGAGGGAAAGGGAACTGGGACATGTTTGGGAGTTTACAAACACTCCTCCCTGACAGGCAAAACAACAAAAAAAAATCATGCAAAGAAAACCACTGTCTGCTTAAAGGAAGAGCTGAAGCTCAGGGACTGATTTAGCTCCCTATTGTTTTCTCAGCAATGATTCAAAATCCTGAAAATTGCCCTGAGTGCCAGGAAAAGAGAAAAGAGGACACTGCACTGAGCTAAATCTTGCAGTACTAGAGCTGAGTTTAAAATCCGCTTCACAAATCAGAATTAACTGCAGTGAGACAAGTCCAAGCCTGGATTTGCACAGACACCTGATGCAAAGTTGCAGTTGTGCTTTTTATTCACACAATAACAAGAAAAAAAGGAATTATTTTCAGTAAATGGCTTTGATTAAGTTCACAGCATGATAAATATACCAGGACTGCCAGACTGGAGGGCAAACACAACCCTCTCGCCTTCTTTCTGAAAAAATGAAATAGGAAAACACTCCCAGACTCCCACTTTTTGGCTGCTTTAAGAACAGGCAAAAGACCCAATAAACAGTTATTTCACACTAGAAGAGAAAGGCAGAATAGCTTATTTTAAAAATGCAACTGGGTCAGGAGCTGCCTCCAGAAGAAGGAATGAGCTGTCTGTCCCTACAGAAAGATTCCTCTGCGGACCTCCCTCCTGCTGATGAGTACAAATAGGCCCTTCTAGAGCAGGATTTTTAAAAGTGCAAAGTGATTTGGGGCTTCAGGTCCCACGGGTTTCTGCAATGCCTTGGGAGCACCATCTTTAGGCGCTTTGGAAAATCCTAGCCCTAAACTGTTCTCAGCTCTGTCATCTCAACACCCTGGTGACACTCGGCTCAGTACATCTCTGCAGAGAGACACCATCTCCTAAGCACGGCTTTTCAAACCTCTGCAAGCATCAATTAGGCCTCCAAACATCTCGGAAAAGTAGTTACCTTAATGAGATAAACTGAAAAGCCGACGCGTGGTTAGCCGGACAGCCTGGGTTAGTGACACTACCCGGGGTGTTAGAGCTGCCCCGCCTGCCCCGAGTCCCTCGCACACTGACCTGGTGCAGAGCCCGACCCCGGCGGGGCCACTGCCCATCCTCGCCCGGCTCATCCTCACCTACCTACGGCGCTACCTGGCAGCGGCGGCAGCGGGCAGGGCACCGGCAAGAAAGAGAACTGTGGTTGCAATTACCCCTGCTAAGCCTGTTCCGGCTGCGGGATCTGCTTCGCTGTCTCTGAAGTCGTGACCTCCGGAGCAGTCGGTAGTAGTAAGACGGTCTCCCAGAACTTTTCCTGCTGTTCATGGACATTTTTGGATCTATTTTACACATACACACATGCAGGCACAGGTTCGCTCTCCCCTCTGGCACAGGAGCAGTCCCAGCGTTTTAATGAACGGGAGGGTGGTTCTTTGGAGTGCAAAGGGAGAGGGGGGAAGAGGAACTCTTCACTTGACGCATTTAAAAAGAAAAACAACGAGAAGAAAACATAAAAGAGAGAGAGAGGAAAAAAAAGCACGAGGCACCGGAGTGCATGTCTCAGCTGAGGGAGGAGGACTCGCAGCGAGCAAGATAAACTATGCTAACAACTCCTGCCCCCAAAAAGATAAGCCTGCTGGAGTAGGAATAGGAAGCCAGAGTTGGCCTGGGCTCCTGAAACGTGAAGCATAGGCTGCAAGAAATCCTGGACTGGATCCTGTCCGCAGACAGCACCGTCTGATCAAAGTGCCCTGGAAGAATTCCCAGCACCCTGCGCTGCGCGGCCCCGGCTCCGGCAGCTCCTGCCTGCCCCGAGCATCAGCCCCGAGCAGCAGCCCCGAGCAATTCCCAAATGAGAGGAGGCTGCGGCTCTGCTGCAGGAGGGATCTGGGAAAGGCTGCGTTGGGGAAGGGGATAATGATTTCCTGGCCATGGGACACATGTTAATAATCATCACGGAGCAAAAGCCCCGGAAAATAAAGTGAAATTTGAGAGGGGAAAACTTTAATTAGAAGTTGAATGAACAGAGCTCCAGACTCCCCTGGAGGCCCATTTCCTTTCAACATTCAAACTGAGTTATAGCACATCCCACAAATTAGAGAAAGGGCCTATTTACCATTTGGGTCCTGATGGCAGCGAAGATTCTGCCTCCAGCTCATATTGCTCCATAAAATTACATTTCAATGGGCAGAATTAACACTTTAGGCCATGGAAGAAAATAAAATAGAAAATATATATTAAACAGATAAAAAATTTCACTCCATATTTACCATTTCAAAAGGTCAGAAGTGAATTGTACAGAATCCTGCACCTAAGCTCCTTCCCTTGCTGGCACAAAAATGACTCTGAAGGAAGAGTGACAGAAAACATTTCAGAGATCCAGAATGGTGGCCAAGAACTTAACGTGTGGCTGCTGCTTCTCCCAGGCTGGCAGGTAACAGAGAAACCTCATCTGAGTGGGATGAACTGCAAAACAACATCTGTATTATGTCCTCGGTTTGCCATTTTTCCCAGACTTCTGTGCAAATTTATCTTTGTGGTGTCTTATGACCAGACACGGGGCTTGGCTGTGGATGAGTCCTGTTCCCCCATCAGCAGGAGCTTCTGCAGAGGTTGGAAAGCTTCCCTGGATTATCCTGTGTTGTACCTCCAGTAACAAGAGGCAGAAACTATTCCAGCTCAGCACCAGGACAGGAGTCCCTTCCCTAGCACCAACCATCCTGCTCAGTTTTAGGATTTCACACATTTTGGCAGTCATGGAGAACATCAGAATTCCACACAACCTGTGTTTTCCTATTTCCATCAAGAAGTAAACCCACGCTGTCAGCTAGGAAAGGCCCTTCCAGGAGGAAAACCCAAGTCTCGCTCTTCCCTGAAGTCCATGCCTGGTTTTGAGGCCACACGTGAGGAATTCGGCGCCAGCTTTCAGGCAGTGCAGGAATGAGCAATCGGGAGGGCAACGACAAGTTCAGGTCAAGGAGGCAGATCCCAGCTGGACAGGGGAGGCTCCCTGCCCCGGGAGGGGGATGCTGCACCGGGACATGGCTCTGAGCTTCCACCGACCCTCACCCCATCCCACAGCTCAACCCGGCAAAAAGGAAAAGCCTTTGCTTACTGCACATCTGTTCTCTTCTTCTTAGCCGGAATAATTTTTGTTTTCATACATGAAATAATTTTGTTTCCATAAATTTCATATTTTTCACATTAAAAAAAAAATACAGGGACAACTCTAACTATTTTCCAGATGACCAAAGACTCATCCTGTGCAGCTGATTCAATTCCCAAATGGAGCTGAGGAGGTCCAGAATATAGTGATGGGTAAGGCTGAAAATCCTGAGGTTTAGTTAAAGATTTGCTGTAGACGAGAACCCAAATATTCAGATGTCTCTCTGCAATTCTGTGTCATAATAACTGGGATGAAAGCTCTGAAGAGAGTCTTTAACAATTATGCTTTTATCACTAGAAATGTCTTTAAAACGGCCTACCCAATTTACTTTTGTCATTCCCAACAGCAAAAAAAAGAGGACACTGATGGAAATGAAAGTTTAAACAAAATCATTTTAAAAGCTCACCCAAATTCAGATGATCTGAAAGGGGAAGGTTTGATTTTGTTTAACTGGAGCCGGGTGATTCATGCTCAAAGTACTGGGGACGCAGGAGAGGCAGGCGCTGGGGATGTCCCCAAGCTCTGAGGGAATGTCAGCTGGGAATGCTTGGGGATTCTTCTTTTTCATCAGCCTGGTACCTTCAGAAACACTCACTCAGGTGATCACGAAGCAGGAGAAGTTAATGGGGGACTATAAACTATTCTGACAAGAGAAAGCAGCCCTATATAAAAGCAAAAATAAATGGTTGGGAGTTGTGTTCCAGCTTCGCCAGCTTGGCTCTGTCTCTCTCACTTAACAACATTTTTGAAGGTTTTAACTTCAGATGCTACAGAGCAGCAGGCAGGAAAATGAACAACCCAGGTGACTGGGCTGGACCTTTCCAATTCATCCAACACTGCTCTGTTTTCTTCTTTCTTTCTTTACTACTTTTTTTTTTCTCTTTTTGAAAGCCACACCCTGACACAAATGCTCTGTGTACAGCAGAATCTGCCACTCACAAACGTGGGATTATGAACTGCTCAGGAGGAAAGCTGACAACATTAAATGTCTGTCTCTAAAATAACACATCCCAGTCCGGCTGCTCCCTCCAAAAGGCAGCTGGATGAGCTCAGTCATGGGGATCTGCAGGATCTTTCAGGAAGAAGAGCAATCAGAGATAAATGGAGCAGTGATTTTTGGGGTGTTAACTCCTCCTCCCCAGCAATGAACACAAAGCTAACCCATGGAATTAAATATAATGAAATACATGCCAAACTGTGGTAAAATACCCAGTCTGAGGCACCCAGGGCTGACCTGGGTGTCACTCACTGCTGTCACCCTTACCTTAAACCTCCCTAAACCCAAATCCCTCGGAGTTTATGGCAAGGANGTAAAATACCTAGTCTGAGACACTGCTGGGCTTTAGCAGAGAACTCAGCACCCAGGGCTGGGTGTCACCCACTGCTGTCACCCTGCCCTTAAACCTCCCTAAACCCAGATCCCTCGGAGTTTATGGCAAGGAACTTGAATTCCTTATTTTGAAGGCGAAAGTTTCTGTGCTTTGTCAGTTGGGTCCAGTCTGGCCCTGATTTGGACAGGTCTGAGGATGCCTTGACTTGTTCACACACGGAATTCATGGCTCTGAACTCAGGCTGCTTTCTGAGACAGCAGCTTCAGGGATTTCATTGCAGTTTCCCAGATTTCTTTCATGAAGAACTGAAGCTTTCAAAATTTTAACTTAACAAACAACAAAAAACTCCCCAAAACTTCAGCCGACCAAACAAAAGAAGTTTTGGCTTGACCAGCAGAGAGGAGTGGTGGTATCAGCTTAGTTTCTAATTTGCATTAGGCCAATGAACTGCAGACAGACCATCAAAAAATGGAACAAAAATCAGACTGCAACCCCAGTTTCCCTGTCACATGCAACCCTTCTGTGCCTGAAGAACTATTATATTCCTGCTGAAGGCTGAAAGAAAAGGAGGAAGGGAAAATCTGTACGAAATATCTCTTACAACACAAGAGAAACAGTGTTTCTGTCAGACACTCTCGGTGTGTGCCTGCCTCAGTCTGCTCACAGTCCCACTGCACACTCCAGCCCAGTGCACTCCCAGCCTGGAAGATTTCCAGGCTTTGTGCCTGGAGGCTCCCAGGGATACATCAGCTCATAAGCAGAGCCAGGCAGGAAGGTAATTTCCTTTGCATAAGGGTAACTTAACTTTCAATTCAGCCATACCCACACCAAAATCTTCAGTGACTTATTTGTTTGAAGACCTATGAAGGAACATTTCATACACACAATTAAAGTCAACTACTGCTTTTTAGTATTTTAACAGAACGTGAGGATTATTTTAAGAGTGCACACAGGCAAATTAGTTTACTTACTACTTTAGGTAGAATGTAGCAGCTCCTTGAGAGCATTGCAACAAAATGGTTCATAGACTGGGGATCAAAATGAGAAATAAGTATTTACCTTAGATTTAGGCAGAGAATTCCCTGCTCTCCATTTATTGAATGGTGTCACAGCTACCACAACACTATGGATTACTCTTGCTGTGTGTATGGGGAGGAAATCCAAATGTAAATGAAAAGGAGTCATTACACATAGTATAGATATTTAATGATATTAATGAGCAGAAAAAGCAGTGCCATATGAAAAAGCAAGAGGAAGAATGTACATCTGAATAATGAAATATTAAATAAGTGTTCAGGCAGTCTCCTGGAAGTTAAACCAGGACATGAATTCTTTCAGCATCACTGTTCCCTCCATGCAGACTGTGCCTGTTGTTTACTGTCATTATGGTCATTTTACATTTACTATGGCGGGGCCAGAGATGCAAAGAAGGATCAGTGTCCCAGAGAGAGTCAGCGTGTCTGAGAACCCCAGAGACGCTTCCTGAGCCCACCATGAACTCCAGGAACAGCGGAGAAACACCAAGCCTGACCTCAGAGCACAACACATTTCCTGCCCACTTCCCAGCAGAACAATAGGGCTAAGGAACATCAGCTTCTCAAATCAGCTTTCAGCGAGCTGGGGGAGACAAAACAACATCACTTCACTTGTTCTACTGCCACGTACTCCTCATGATAAAGAACACTCAGGTACACTGCTTTATGACCTGACTGCTAATGATGCTGGAATAAAATTTGCAAAGTCAAAATCTATCTTAAGATTTGGGCTAAATTTCCACAATGAAGCAATTAAACACACGGAGTCCAACACAAATGGAAGAAGAAACTTCTACCAGAATCAAACATCCTGTGCCTCAGAGCAGCTCCTTTCAACAGGAGGAAAAACCCAGGAGTGTGGAGTCTCCATTGTACAGCAAAAATTCCAAACAAAAAAGAAAAATCTTGTACAAATCCCCAAATGAAACAAAGCCCCTCAGACATAACTGGGAGCTGCACAACACTTCTCAGCACTGTGTCTCTTCCACGCCAAGCTGCTGGCAGGAAATATTTGTTTAAGCGGAACTGTTCTTTCCAAAAAACCCTTATTACTAAAATAAAATGTTATCAGTGATTCATTGAGTGATTAACAGAGTAACTTCAGCTCTGGGTTTCCCAGGATCTCCCATTTCCTTCTCCAAGACAAAACTGGAGAAATTCTCTGCCATGACCCTGGAGGGGCTCAAAAGGGACCTCAGAGTCTCACCTGGTCCAACCTTCAGTGAGAAGGGAGCACAGAGGATGATCTTTACTTTCCTATCTGCACATTTAAATCATCAAAACCCACATCACCTCTAGGTTAGGAATCTAATTATTAAATGTAATAACAAATTATTGTAATAAACCACATAATCCACATCAACTTCAATCAAAATATTCATATAACAAAATAAATTAACTCCTAAAAATATTTTTACTTTGTATTTCAGCAGTAAACTTGCTGTTGTGTTGCTGCAGGGAAGGAGTTGATACAAGTCTGGCATCCCTGACTTTCTGTGCCAGATTTATGGGTTATTATTAGCAGAAGGCTCAGCTATTTATTGTGAGTTCTGTGACAATGGCTTTCCAACGTGGTGTGCTAAAAGGTCAGGGAAAAAACAGTGAACCTTTCAGAAAGTTGCTGCAGGGAATCACTCTCCTTGCTTGAGTGGAAGTCAAGTCTGTTCTAACTCAAGGTGGGGAGGAGAGGAGAGTTCTACAGGTGTTGCAGTGCCCAGGAACTCCCTCTGTGCACAGACAACTTCCGCAGTCTCAGGAATGCAGAGGCTCCAGGGAAGCAGCTGCCTTCCCTCCCCTCCTGATGCCATCCAGTCACCTGAGGCTCCCCCAGCAGCAAGAATCAGCTCTCAGGGTGTTTAATCTCATGACAACATCCACTGAAAGCAGCATCTCTGCTGGCAAGTGAAATGAAAGATTAACTTGATTACACATGCTATGTAAAACTTATTTCCTGATTAATTAATAGATTAGGCACTTCCAATTCACATTTAAATGCCTGATAATGATCTCACGCTCATATAACAAATCACTGATTTATATACACACAATCTAAACTTCATTTTTCATGTGACAGATTATTTTCTTCCTTTCCTTGCCACATAATTTGCAAACTCCACTGCAAATATAGTTGCTCATTTCACTTGCTTTTTGGCATCAGATGACTCATCCAAGGAATATTTTGGCAAGAATGATCTTTAGCCATCTTCCTTATCAGGCTGACACGACGGTGTGGCACAGAAAACACCCTCTGTTTTGAAAGAATTCCCTGGTAACAAGTTGAAAACTGAAAATGTAGCTATTGTTTTTAAAGAAGGGTTTACAAAAACGACTGGAAATCCTGCAATCAGTTTTGAAATACCATTGTGAGGGTGGTTTATTTAAATTTACGTTTTTCCTTCTGGCACAACAACACAGGGCTGCCCTGAGAGATGTTATTGTCCGAGTGCAGCTGATTGCAAAACGTGGAGAGCCTCCTTCAAACAACAGAAATATGAAAAGCACTCCATGAGCAGAGCAAGGGCTGGGATGTTTTGAAGTGTGGAACCTCAGGGCACCCAACACCTCCTGTGCCTGAGCTCTCCTGAGTCTGGATCCAGCACTGGGCAGGAACTGGGTGATGATCTGATAAAGGACACTCCAAATGAAAAGAACAGAGAATATCTAGCAAGGCACACAGGGCCCAAGAATGCTCCTCTATTGCAGCATCAGTTCAAATCGATTTTTTTCTGCTTATCTTCCTACTTTTTCATTTCATTTCATTCTTTCCTACAGATTTTCCATTCACAAGTGTATGTAGTCTATATGTTCCCATTCTACTAATACGCCCATTATATTTTTAGTGAGAAAAAACTACTTAAACCCCCTCTTCCTACTGAGTTTATATGCTTTATTCTGCTAATATACTGATTTTTATTGGATTAACATGTCTAACTTTCTCCTCTGAGCCCCTGCAAAGGCCTATCCAACATCCTCAGACATCCATGTGGCAGCAGCCCTGCACGACCTGGCTTGCAGGGTTTGTACAATTCATTAGTCAAAATGCCACACTGATGCAAAGAAGGCAACATTTGTCTGTTTGGTGTTTTATGTAAAACAGTTAGGTGGCCTCAAAGCAATTTCGGGAGCAGACACAAAGAGTAGCTCCTAATTGACACAGCTCATGCTTGGTGGCATTGCAGGAATCATCCTCCTATTTCCTTCTTCTCCTCCCTAAACCAGAGTTGGTTGCTGACCCCTTTGCTGGCCCTCCCAATGGGTACATGTGAGGTAAACACTGAGAAAAGAGAAGAACACCAGGGCAGGGCTGAGCACTGCCCAGCGCTGGGGATGGGGCACCACATGCTCACATTCCTTAGGTTTTCATTAGGAAGAAAATGCAAACACCTGCTCCAACTCCCAGTGCAGCATTTCCAAACAAATTCTACAAAGAATGAAGAGTTCAGTGGGACTTTGATATAAAACATGACCAAGTCTGCAGCCCCCAAACAATGCCCAGGTATCTCTATACAGATCTAGATCTATTTATCTCAGGGCAGCAACAGCCTCTCCTCATTGCCCAGCTCCCAGCAGCCCCGGCAGGATGCAGCCTCACTGCTCCAACTACACAGTCTTTGCTAATCTCAGCCTAACTCAAAACTCTACTTATCATTTCCTTTCTAAATCATCCCCAGGACAAGACTAGAATCTCTTTTGAAATGTAAAGGTTCTATAATAAAATTTAGAAAGCACATATGGTACAAATATCAAGCGTGAACATCTCTTCCCATCCTGTACGTTTCAAAGCCTGTGCAAACAGCACTTTTCCCTGGTTTTGATCATGCAGCCAAAATGAGTCATCTGTGAACAATTATGGCTCTGGCAGGGGCCTGACTGTTGGAGAATGAAAGGAAACACTTTATTATTGAAATGATCAGTATGCCAAGCTGAGAGGCGACTGTAGAGAATGTTAAGAGTCCTTTATGCTCCTTCAGCCAGCAAAATTGAAAGCAGTGGATGCAGCACTCCCCTCTCAAGACACCTGAGAACACCTGAGTTCAGATGGGGCAATGCAAAGTATGAGGAAGGGGGAGCTGTGGAGATGAGCAAGGGAATGTATGGCAGGAAAAGAAACACAACCTTAAAGCAGGAGGCCTGGCTTAAGAACGTGTTGGTTATTCCTGGCTTAGTTCTCCCAGGGGAGTCGTGAACATATTGACGGAACACACAGTCAGAGGCCGTGAGCTGAAACCCGAAACTATTAAAGGACATTTGTTGGGAGTTCGGGACTGGCTGAGTTTAACAGGCTCTTCTGAAAGGGGATGAATGGAATTCCCCTCGAGGAGAAAAAATAGCAACCAAACAATTTAGTAGGAACACGGATCTCCCTATGTGCAGCCCATTCTGGCTGTGATACTGCTGCGTCTGGGTTTGCTGCCAGCAGGGACTAGGTAGGATCCCTCTGGAACCCCAAGGGTAACTCAGGATCTAAGCTGCTCGCTGAGAGCTGGGCAGGGCAGGGAGCTGGGCAGGATATTGGTTTGATGGACTTGGCAAATGAGATGGGCAGGAGATGATTTTAAAATTGGACTATGGAACAAGCAATGTATGATCAAGTAATTCTTGTCCTCTTCCTCAAGCAGCTTGCGGAGGGAGGGGGAACAATGTGGTGATCACCACCCAGAGCCTACAGACTATTTAAAGACCATGAGGGTTGACAGGACGACAAGGGAGACTCGTACACAGAACTGCTAATGGAAGGTGTAGGGAGGAGATCAGGGAACAATCTGGGAAGAGCACATCTTACACTCTGAAATTCAGGTCCACCTCCCAGCAGAAGAGATGCTGCAGGAATTTGAGATCAATATTGTGACAGCAGGACCTCTCAGGTCCGAACATTAGCTTACAAATACCTCTTGCTGTTTCTGAAACTGAGCTTTGACAACCTTTGGAACAGACTATGCCACTATCACCACAGTTTGGGCAGCATGGCTCCCCAAAACCAAGTGTTGTGGGGGGCCTGGAGGCCAGGCTGAGCTTGCAGGCTTTATACTGTGGTCGGAAGCTGCTGAGGTGCAGGCTTACCAGTAGGAGGGGATTCTTGCTGGCCAGGGCTAAAATGTAACTTCTCTGTGATCCTGAGCAGGGCAGGGAATGTTTACATGGTATTTGTCTTTGAAAGAACCAGCCTTGGAAAAGGTCAGATTCTGCAGCCTTCAGAGTCTCACAGAGATCAGGAACCTCACACTTACTGTGTCAGGGAAAATGCAAGAGACTCCACATTCCTGGAACTGAGGGGGTTTTGCAGGGTCCTGTTTAGCTCATTATACAAAGGCACTTTTGCTCCTAACAGAACTCATCAGGGCAGAGGTACAAATTTCCTCCTGATCTACCCCAAACAAGACAGCCTGGCAAGCACTGCCACACCTGAAGTGGTAAAACACTTAGCAGCAATGCTGAAAACAGACATCAGGAATTGGAATTTCCAAAAGTGCTCATTCTTTGCAATTCCAGGAAGTAGCCTATGGTTACCTTCACACAGTAAGTGGTAATCCTACACGGAAGGCATCTTGTTTCAGTCAGGAGCAGCCTGGAATCTCATCTTGGCAGCAACTCGAGGGCTCTTTTTGTTTGGGTCATGTCACTCAGAAACTTCCTTCCACAACACACTGAGCTGGGTATGAACCCACATAATACAGGCTATTGTGGAGCTTTTCCCAGCTGTGGCCAGGCTGTGCTTTGCACACATGCACTGTACACCTCTCTGCAATTTGGTTTGACTTTTCTGAGCATTCCTAGGTCACAAACAAGCCCCCAGAGCCCATCACCGCTTTGACTATTGCAACAAAAATTAGATCGTTTCAATTCACACCATATAAACCCAAGGCAATGTCAGTGGTCTCGGAAAAACCTTTGTTGCACCCACCGAGCACGGGGGAACACGGGAGAAGGGAGGGAGAACCAAAACCCCAGTGCTGTGTCAGCACGTTCAAGCCTAAGGAAAGCCGCTCTGTTCCGGACACAGCCCTGCTGCACATCCAGCGGCTCACAGGGAATCCCTGGAAGTGCCCGAGGTGCTAAGCGTGCTGTGGGCAGCGCTGGCTCGGAGGGAGATTCCCTCATTTCAGCACCGGGCAGGGCTGTCCCTGGCAGGGCTGTTCCCGGTAGGGCTGTTCCCGGCTGGGCTGTTCCCGGCTGGGCTGTCCCTGGCAGGGCTATCACTGGCAGGGCTGTTCCCGGCTAGGCTGTTCCCGGCAGGGCTGTTCCCAGCAGGGCTGTCCTAGTCCCGGTGCAGGAGGGGATGAAGCTCCGCACGGCTCTGCTGCCGCCCGCAGGCAGGAGGGTGCCGGCTCCGCCTGCATCGCTGCCACATCCCCGGGATGGAGTTACCGCTCCCTCCCCAGAGAGAGTTTCCTCTTAAAAACCTCTTTCTACAGAGCTGAGGGAACATGTTCCTCGCTTTTTTCCCTGCCAAAATACTAAAGAACATTAAAAGAAAAATAACATCCCTTTTACTCAGTTGGAAATCCCAGTGAAGTTGTTACTCAAGGCTTCATTACTTCCAACCTAAAAAACCCCAACAAACCACAAATCCTTGCGTTTTGGAATAATATTTAAATGAGGAATAGTCCAGGTGATATCGTGACAGGACAGCTGAGGAGTAAAGTCAGTGGCAAAGCAGCAAAGTTAAACATGTGTAGGTTTTATTTCTAGTGACAAAAT
Organism: Vireo altiloquus; assembly: GCA_013396875.1. Taxonomy (NCBI): domain Eukaryota; kingdom Metazoa; phylum Chordata; class Aves; order Passeriformes; family Vireonidae; genus Vireo; species Vireo altiloquus. The sequence continues at coordinate 1,125,526 of VZRF01012770.1, forward strand.
GAGAACAGGTTCCTAACTCGTGGTGCTGCATCCCAGGTAAGTTTGTCACACACAAAGAGGTCAAAGTGGGTTTTTTGAACTTGCACTGCATTTTCTATTTTGTTCACAAAAAAGGAGTCAATTACATAAGATGTTGAACAGTCTGAGGGCAAATTAGCAAAACTTACACCCGTGCTTAATTCCAAGAATACGACTGAAGGAAAGCTGAACTCCCCAGGTTTCATTGCTTCCATCTGTAACAGCACACAGGCCTGGGTATGCTCCCAATCTTTCACCCAAATCACTTCCTGGCCATCACAGAGGTTTTACAGCCCTGCCTGGGAACCTGCCCAGCTTTCCCAACCTGCTTTTTTTTCCATGTCATACCAAAAAGCATATGTGAATTTAATAATTGCTAATCCAATGACTGCATTACTTTACTGCATACAACTGAGCTAAACGTGCCAGCATCAAATGATCCCAGAGCCCTGGACAAAACGGAACGTCTGGAATACGCCTCTGCTTTCAGAAACACGTGGGATGCAGCCAACAACTGCTATGGAACACATCCTGTGCCCAAGGCAGAACTCTGACAAGGAATGTGACTCCCAGCTGGGAGCTGAGGATCAGAGAGGTGAGGTACAGTGCCCAGCCAGCCTGAGGAGCAGCACTTGCAGCAAACGTTAGGGAATCTTTTCCCGATGAAAAAGGGATCAGAGAGGTACCAAAGGACACATTATTTATTGCTGCAGTGAACTCCCAGACCTTGGTTCGGACACAAGAAGAATCAAGGACTTGCTTGGTGATTTGTGACCATCACACCAAGCAGCTTCCACTCTCTCCCAGCCCACGGTGACATCATGGCCATTCCCAGTGAATTTTCCCCTCTCCCGTGAAGTGGCCCCAAGCTGAGGCACACAGGGGATTGTGGCACAGCTGCCTCATCCCAGTGATGCTGTCACTTGCTGTCCCCTGTGAAGAGCTCCAACCCCAGCTCTGCTCTCCCAGTGCCCAGAGCACTTCCAGCCAGGATGATGAAGAACACCCCACCAGGAGCACGGGAGAGGAGGAGGTGGAGGAAGCTCCTGGCTATCTGCCAAGCCTCACCACTCTGCTTTTTAATTTTTAGTTTCTGCTCTTTGCTGGAAAGTTTCTACTTATGCTCCGGTTTCCATGGCAACTGCATTTCTTGCCTTTCTTCTCTAGCATTAAATTTTTTATTTGATTTCCCTTCTTCCCAAGACATGACTCTCTTTTCCTTTTGTAAAAACAAATTAAGTGTTGTCTTCTCTTTGGTTGTTGATATTTTTAAAGGAGGTTAGAGAGACTTTCACTCAGCTGCAGAATCCGTCTAGAACAGAAGCAAAGATTTAATCTCCCAAGGAAGAATGTCAGGGGATTCCCTTGCAGAAAAGCCATTTACTGTAATTATCTTAACAAGGTTATGACATGCAACAGTTCCAGATACTGTGGAACCCAACATTTTTTAAAAATTGGCTGCTTGTCCTTACGAGACCAGACCTGGCCATTTTTTCTCTACAACTTAACATTTTAATTTTTTTTTTTAAGCATTACTTGTGACTCCTGAGCAGTCTCAGGAGGACAGTTTAACATTGGAAGTGCACTAGGAATGTGGTCTTCAGTTCCAGACTGCAGGAGAATTCCAATATTTTCACTGACAATGCTCTCACCTGGCTGGGAGCGGTGCTGGGGTGAAGCTGAAGGACTCTTCTTTCCCCTGCCATGGCCAATCACCCACAGTAGTGCCCTGCACACCCTCACACAAAGCACACAGAGACAAAACCCTCACAACTCACGGAGCTTAAGCTAATTAATTTGTCTTGCCCTTGTCATGTTGGGACTGAATTAATCTGACAACCTGAATTAATTTTAAAAGGAAAAAATTCATCAGAATAGCAAATCTGGATTAGATCTACCAATTTGGTTTTTCCAAGCTTTAGCTTCATCATAAACACAATTTATATGCTGCAAAGCCCTGAAATAATACAGGTTTTCATGCCAGTTCACTATGAAAGATTCTCTCCACATCTAAATTCTCCAGCACATTCAGGCCATAAACTGACCCTCCTGTACAGCTGTAGATTACAAGGTTTCCAGTCTTTATCTCTGCCTGGTGGGATTTCACAGTAAATTCTTTCAGGATTGAATAATTAAAAGAAGCAAAACCACAGCATTTGGCTCACAAGGCAACACAAACAAATCTGTCCATGGGTGCTATCTTGTTTGCAGCACATGTGCACAGATTTACATTGGATTGAGGCTTAGTGCTCTGTTTGTTTAGATTTTTCACTATTCAGGACCCCAAGCATAAGGTAAATTGTATAAAGACTGAACTTAGAACAGCATTAAGAGTGAGCTGATCATCTTGAATAATTTCATTAACCCAGTGTTGTGGTTTTTTAAGACTCTTACTCCTCAGAAGAAATAAGGGAAATGGGTCAGAAGTGAGGAGTCCAGTCTACCATACTTGGTTCATACTTCTCTCCCACTCTTGAATTCCCTCCTCCAAGAAATATCTAGGTCAGGAATTCACAGGATCTTATATAAATCTGGCCATGTTCGGTGTGTTTGCCAGCCAAGCTATTTGAATTGTCAGATATTAAATCTATGTGCCAGGATCTGTATTGTAAAATCCCATTACAACATACACTGTGCATGAACTCCCTGTGGATTGGCTTCACTGCAGGCCAGGTCCCACACTTCGAGTCAGGGGCAGGAGGAAAGTTTTAGACATCTGAGCATGGCCTCCCTGCTTTCTTCCCTCGGAGCTCCCAGGATTAGGGATTCAAAGAGCTGCTTTAGGCATAGTCCCCTAAATTGCAGCCATAATGCGGCTTTTATGTGGCCATGGAGAGGCTTCATGTCTGCACTGTTTCAATTCCCAGTGTGGGGATTGATTTAGGCAGACAGCAGCTTACTCAGCTCTCTCAGCTGCTGTGCTGAGGCGAGAACATCCAGCAGCCCCTTGCTCATCCTCGCTTGATTTAATGATTTGCTGGCCAGACTACAGAGAGCAGCTCAGGAACTCCTACCCAGCGTGCCGTGATTTGTGGGTTGCTGTTGCTCATCTGTAATTGCAACGAGAAATGCTCATCAATCATTCCAGCTCTCCAGCAGAACGTTGGGAGATACAGCAATGGAGAGCTTTCAACCTGGCCTATCTTTTTGAAAACATTCTAATCCTGCAAATAAAGATCTGGATGCTTTCCCGGTGCCAGGACGAGAGCAGCTCCTGCCTTCTGACCCCGAGGGGCACAACCACCCCTCGGTGAAAAGAACCAGCCCTGAGAGCAGGGACAAGAGCAGGCTGGGAATAAAATCTGCTCATCTTCATTGCTGCACTCATTAACAACAAACTCTCAAGTCACAGCATCAAAACATTTTTCTCGGAGCCTCTTTAGGCACTGGAAGGTCTCCTCGGGGTCTTTTCTCCAGGCTGAAGAGCCCCAACCCTCTCAGCCTGTCTCCAGAGCAGAGGTTCATCCTAAACATCCAGAACTCCAGTCTGACACGAGGATGTCCCTCTCCCAATCTCTGTGCCTGAGCTATCTGAGCCCCATTACAAACATTTCCTCTCCTCTGTGAAGCACAAGCTGAAAATCATCATCACTTAGTCCCCACTGGGAGAAGAGAATCCCTGTAGGTAAACCCAAGACTGAACAGGGATTCCTGGGAAGCTGCACTCCATATCTCTACAGTCCTTATTACCCTCGTTATTGCTCAGCCACATTTGAAAACTCTTTTTCTAACAGTCCTGTGAGCAACACCCCTTCCCAATAACATTCATATCTGCACCGCTCGCATTAATTTCCTGCAGTCTAATAGAACACAATCTTAACACAATTTATTGAGACAATTAAAATTCAGAAAACAAGCTTCTCCGTGCTCCATAAAGCACAGCAAATTTATTTGCTGCAGTCAGTAAAACTCTGCTGCCTAAAGCTGTGCAGTAACTCAGCAGGGCCTGGCCAGGGACTGCGAGACCCTCAAAGCTCACGTTGGGATAATCAGTTCGAGCTGGGTCTGGACTGGGGCAGCTGCAGGGACCCCACAGCTCCCAGAGCCTTCCACACCTGGAGAGGCAGAAAAAAGAGGGAAGAAAAGCTGTGGTTGGTCTGTTGTGTTCAGCTGCCATGTCTACCAGTTCGACCAACAATTGTGACCAGTTTTGAAGCTGTACATTTATACAATCTAGTATTTCAAGTTCCCTTAGCCAAAGACAAAATAGAACAGATTTTTCACCCATGAAATAAAAAAACCTCTCTAGTTTGGAATCACTGGAATCATTACAAATGTGTAAGAAGGCTGCAAGCATTTGGATACACCACACTCAAGCCCCAATACATACATTTATGCAATGAAATCACTTAATTTGAAACAGATCAGCAAAAAGCCAGCTTGCATTTAGGCTGCCTCAAAGAAGAGATGTCACGCTAGAGATTTTTCCAGTTACTCATAAAATAATCAGTTCTTTAAAATTATCTGGTTTTGAGAGGTAATTATTAAGTGAATTTAAAATATAATTGCTCTGAACAATGATAAACTTGTATTATACCCTGAGTAAGCACTACAGGCAGGTGATAAATTGCAAAAGTAATGCTACATCAGTTTAACTTCCTGCCGAGTCACCCTGAACTGCTCCAGCCTTGCACAAAATAGCCCCTGCTTTCATTACTAATAAAACACAGAATTAATTACTCAAAATAAAAGAGGCCTTGAAAATGTGCCCAGACACTGAACCATGCTGGCTTTTGCATTCTTTTTCCCTTTCTTTTTTCTCCTGTAAAGGAACCTCAAACCCATTGCTAGTTATTTCTTTAAAGGCAGCTGCACCACAGCAGGTTTTGTTCCAGGTCCCTTCCATTCCCAAGTGGATGCTCAGGACCTGCACACACAGCACACTCTCCACTCACCATACTCCTCTCAAAAGACTTAAACTGATGGCTGACTGCACCATAAATTTAATTTCTCTGCCTGCATTATGATAAAAAATAGCTCAGTTTTGGAAATTCACTCAAGCAGTGGAAATATTTCAGACCAGGATCCAAATCTTTCAAATGTCTAGTGCTGGACTGGAATTCTCCAGGGACTTCCAGGCAATTCTGTTCCAGCTTGAATGAGAAGAATCCCTGGCTTGTTATTATTAGCAGCTGGGAATCTTTATTTCCCTACTCTCCTGTAAGAAGGATTGCAGCTTCTCCCAGAATCTCATCATTATAGAACATGCAGGTTTAGAGCTGTGCCTGTTTTCATCTCAGCAGCTCTCCAGGAATTTGCTTAAAGATTAAAAAATCACCCAAAGTTTCCAGGAGATTTTAGCTCCTGTCCCATTTGTGTCACCTCCCATATGCTGCCACAGGGCTCTGACAGTGTGTGACCTGCATCCTCCTCCCTCAAAGTGACCTTGTCACGAGCAGGACCAGGAACAAGCCATAAAACTCCTTTAGAGGAACACAAACCCACTGACAAGGTTCCCACCAATTCCTAACTGGATTATTTAAAAGCTTTGGGCACCTGCCCAGCCCTTCTGGCAGCACTGTGCTCATGGAGGAAGAGAACATGGGAGCAAGAGGCAAATCCAACAGGCACAAGGAGCCAAACAGCTGCACAATGAGCCTGGGCCAGGCTCTGCAGGGCTCCTTTTGTAGCCCAGCACAAGGCTGAGCACAGCCTGGGGCATCACAAAGTCCCTGCTCAGCCCTGGGCACCTCCTTCCACCTGGCTCACCTTGAGTCATGGCTTTGCCTGCTCGGAGAAAACTCTTCCTCCCTTTCCAGAGGGCCCAGCTGGGCATGGAGCCTCCAAAGGAGAAGGCTTGGAGGTTTTCTAAGGGTCAGAGACAATGTGGAAAGTGTTTTATGGACCTCCCAGGGCTCCCCTGCAACACCTCCTGATGTAAGGACATCTCTGGTTCTGCTGAGAGACTGCAAAGGCACTTTTGCAGTTCTCTGAGGCAAAGAGTGACACATAACGAAGGCAGGATTTAGAGCGTGGGCTGAATCTCATGTGAGAAGATTCTGACTGCAGAGGTGAAGTATTGGCTAAATTTTATAATGATGGAGTTAATTTTGTTGCTAAGAAAAGCAAAGGCACGATGAGGACTGGCTCCAGAGATTACACAGTGTGTGGTCTCTGCACTTGAAGAGCTCTGCACAGCACTCGCTCATGTTACATCAATTACTTTAACAAAGTTAGATTCAGAATAATATTTATAAAGCTGAGATCCACAGACCTTTTTGCAATCACCTGGGTACAATCACCTTATTCACAAAACTGGCTATAAATTATGCTAATCAGTAAAACACTCAGAAGATGAAGAGAGGTTTCTTGTGTAATTTTAAATGGATTCCTATAAAGAAAAAAATTGGGAATATATAAAATTACAGAGTTTCAGTGCACATTTCTATTGGAATCTTGGGTGTCAGTAATACAAAGGTTAAAGCACTATGATCAGGAAATGTAAAATATATCATTTTTATTGTGGGACTCCTTCTATGTCTCCACAATGATTAAATGTAATACTGGAAGGTTTTGGTGGACACAGATATCATCTTAAGCACCTGACCACTCCAATGAAGCCTAAAGAAAATGGTAATTTTGCTTGCAAGATAACAGCTCTATCTCTGATTCAGTCCCTCTGTTGTATTTTACCATTATCTTAAAAATAAACCTTTTCCTTTGTGGTTTTCATAACATAAAAAGTTAAACAACACACTAAGATACAATTTTGTCTTCATGTCCTTTGGGGGGGTAATTTAAAAAATATTTAATTTTAGCCTACCTCTAATGTATATTTAAATTAGTGGCAGATTGCTGTGCATTATTCAGGCGAGACTGCTCCTGCTGAGCACTTGGCTCTCCTTGGAGGTGATCAGGGGCAGAATGGCCTTTGTTAAGTCTCTGGTTCTTCCTGTAAGCCCTGGGATGTAAGAGCAGAAGGAGTGACTCTCCTGAGGGAGGCTTCCGCTCAGGATCAGGAGTGTTCCCCTGGCCATGGAGAGCTGGCAGGTGTCTGACTGCAGAGCTGCATTTCCAACAACACAGGACCTTCTCTGACTCGTGAGTAGCCAAGAAAGTCAGAAAGCACACCCAGGGAGGTCACTCCAGTGAGGTGATTTCCATCTTTCAGCTCAAAAAGGCACAAGAAAGGTAATATTCCACATGTTTTCAAACAAATCCCAGGATTTGAGGCCAAGTACAGGAAATCCCATATTAGGTGTGACATCTGGCAACCTTTCCTTAGGGCTGGATGCTGAGAAGTGAGGAGGATAAATGTCTCCCTAAAGCCAGGACTGGGCTCTGGGCACAGGCTGCCCCATTAGCTGGGCCACTGCTCTTCTCCACTTGGCTCTGCCTTTTCTAGGATCAAAGGGAAGTATCCCAGGCCTGTATCCCAGACTTGCATCCCAGGCTTGTATCCCAGGCTCGCATCCATGCTGCCTGCCTGGTTCACAGACCTTCCCCACCCTTTTTGTCCAGGTTTCTCTTCACTCAAGTCAGATTTTTCCCCCTTCTCTGCTCTGCTCTCCCTTCACTGTTCACAGCTCGTCACCAGGTACAGACACAGGTGACTCCTCACCTGACTTTGTCTGACGATGTCAAGTTCAGATTCCACGAAATTAAAATCCCCAAACAGAGGTTACAACTTACAGAAGTTATAACTCACTGTCCAGACTTCTGCAGGACTCAAACACTTTGTAGCTCATTCCTGATCCCTGTAACACAGCCCTAAGGGCTTTAAACCATCAAGGAATGTCCTTGTGTGTGGATTCTTCCTCGTTTCCATGAGGTTATTTGCAGACACACTAAACAGTGCTGCTACTTGGGACACAAACCTCCATTAAGAGGAGTGATGTGCTGTCTAAAATTAACTATGTATTTGTTTTTTCTTCAATTTCTATAGAACAGAAGAAGAGATGCAGATGGTTAACAGCACTGAGATTATAGTGATAGCTGTAAAATTTGATGACTGTTATCAAAAGCATCGTATGGCTTATGAGAGCAAGCAGCAATTAAAAAAAAAAAAAAAAAAAAAGAAAAAGTATTTCCAAGCTTACCCCGGACAGGGAACAGGAATAGCAAAGGGGGTTAAAGCCACTTTCATACTAGAGGGTTTATTAAAATAAGAAGATCACTACTTCAAACCTTGACAGACACAGGTTATCTGAAGCAATTCAGATGTGAATGAAATAAATGTACTGAACCACTGACAAAGGGAGACTTAAACCCGGGGTAGGCATTTTATTGCTCAGGAAAGCAAGGCAGGGATGAGCTGCACTGATGTGAGACAAAGGCCAGGCCACTGCTGCAGGGTCAGCCTGGTGCTCCACACTGAGCACTCCTCCATGGCTGGGGAAATGCTGCACTGCACCTTGTTACAGGCACGGAGGTGCCTGACAAAATAAGCTGAATCACTCACTTTCTCCACTTTCAACCAGAACAAGACTTCATTCCACCTCTCTAGATGAAATATTAATCCGACCTGTAAGAGAATGATACGCACAACCTTCCATCAGAGACCTCTCTGTTCAGACTCCTCTTTGGAGAATTACCTTTGCTCTTTCCCCAGCTGGAAAAGCCCCGGGATTCCTGTTTCCCCCTCCCTCTTCTGAGCTGCCATGACTGCAACTCCAGACTTTCCAAAGATACAATGATTTATTGAAAGCAGTTCTACTGAGTAAGAGCTCTGGCAAGCAGGAGCTGTGCTAATGCACCCAGCAATCCACAGAGCAAGATAAAATCTCCCAAGAACATTTTCAAGCGGTAAAAGAACAAACAATGAGGGAAAGGTTGGAAGTTTTCAATGCTCACAGAAACATGGGAAGAGGAGAAACAGAGAAATCAGTATTTTTTCTCTTAAGGTGCCTATCTGCCCATTCACTGGAGGAAAATTAGGGATTAACTCATTAGAAATCAGGGCAGATGAAGGGACAGGACACACTGTTCCTTGGCTTGGCCTCCAGAGAACTCATCCAAAGCATGTAAGAGATGGACCCTTAACCCTTAAACATTACAGAGCTTTCAAAATATCCATGTTACATCTACTGGGAGACAAGTTTTTTACAGCAGGAGAAAGTTTATTACAATCCATTGGGGAATACATTTCTCTGTGTTGGTTTTTAATTTATATTTAATCTCTATCCGACACCAAAATATGTACATATATAATTAGCTTAAAATATTCAAGAACATTTCTTGATGTGGGATCCATTTGCAAGGAAAATGAAAGTGAGCACCAAAACTGAACTGCTTTACTGACAAAGCAACAATGTTTTCAAAACAGAGCTTTAAAAAATTCACCAAGTTGCTCTTAGATGGCTCAGCTGCCTGAGATCAACAAGTTAGGCAGCACTTTCCAAAGGCACAGAAAACATCAGCAATCTCAAAAGGCCTTTTGGACCAAAAATACTAAAATAAGCTACTGACATTATTCTTTGCCTTCAGTTCTCTGCTCCTAAATTAAAAATTACAATCTCAGAACAAGAGAGTAGAAAATCAGCATCTGAGCATTCAAAAGCCCCTCACAAAATTGCCATGAAGCTCTGGTTACATTTTTTCAAGACCAAATCCCCCAGATTGATTGGAGTCCCTGTTCCAGTCACCCCATCCCGTTCCCAGTATGCTATTCTGGTCAGGGATCTAAGGACAGCCACCCAGGGCAGGTTGTTGGCACAGGTTCCTGTGAGGAAAGACAAGACGTGGGCTGAAATTCCTTGAGAGAAAGAAGAACTTCCAAAATTTCCATGAGGAAATTCAAAATCAACCCTCATTTTGCTGATTTTCACTTCCACAGCTGCTCTGCAAAATGGTTTCACACAGTCTGAACCATGAACCAGGAATTCTCTGGTTTCCTGTGCTTGCCACTAGATCGTCCCAGTTTTTCTGAAGTCCTTCTATCCCCATCAATGCTTCTCTTCTGTTTAAAACACTGGTTTCTGGGCTTCATCTCACCTACATGGAGGCAAAATATCAATTTTTTATCTTGATTTTCTTATCTTTATTTTAAAATGTTGATAGTCTACTGGCAAGCACCAGGAGCGATGACATCATAGCAGGAGGCGGCATCTATTCCAAGGAGCTCAGAGCCAGCAAAAATACTCCCAAGATCACAAAAATAGTTCCTATTACATTTTACTCCTTGGCAATGGACCATTAGATTATATAAAAGCCAAGGCTAGCATAGATAGAGGCAAAGAACTTTATGGTAATGGTAGAGCCTCATCACTCTGGGTCATGTCTGCAAACTGGAAACCTCAATTCTAGGTAGGTCAGACTTATCTTAAGCTGAAGTTCACTAAAAATGTCCTGATTTAGACTCCAGGCACTGAGTATGGCAGAAGGAGCCACATTCTTTGTGAATTAAGTGAGACTGAACTCCCAGAGAAAGTCTGGCAACCAAGACAGACAAGAGAGCTGTGGTGGAGAAGAAGAGGAAAGGAATCCATGTGGATTCCTGAAATTGGGCTGTAAATATACAATGATGTTGCATTGCCAGAGTGAAAATGAGAATTCTTCATCTTCAAGGAAACAAAAAGCCTGGTCTGCTGAAAAATCTGTACTGAGATTTTCCAGACTCCAGAACACATTGCAGGTGGATTGAGCTCTCTACAGCAAAATGACAAATGTCCTCCAGCAATTTATAAATTTCTGAGGGAACACAGAGGGAAGAAGAGCAAAGAAAGAGAAATGGGCAAGGAGGAAGACTGTGGAGCAAGAAGAATGGCAAAGGACTAAGGGGGAACACAGGAGATCTCCACTGCAATACCATGAGAAAAGCTCTCTGTGCATGACCCTGGACAAGGCACTTCTAATTCAGCTTCCCTTCAGAAGAAGAGGATAAAAGCAGCACATTTAAGCTGGCATGAAGTTATCTGGATTAGAGAGGGAAAAACACTGGGGCATTGCAGTGCTGATGATCAGAGCAGCACATCGGCCACAGGCAGGCAGACAAAAGTGCTTTGCAGCTACACAGGATGCCATGAAAAGGAAATATTGACCAGTGCTAAGTCGTGGAGGTGTTAGGGAGGGATCCAGCAAGAACCCTCTGCAGAAGGGTTATAACCAGTAAAGTCTACCCTTGCAAAAATATCTATCACAGATAGATAGATACAGATATCTAGATATCTATATATATCTATCTAGATATCTGTAGATAGATATATATCAGACCAGTGAACCAAGGAACTGCTGTTGGATGAAGTACGAAAAGCAAAAAATAAACACACTTTTACCAGCAGCTGGTGTTTGATCTGAGCATGCATATGGACATCCCACAGAATTACAGAGCTCTCATTCCACTGTCCCATATTCTATTGGTCACCCCTCCCAAAGGCTGAGAAACCAGGTCTGGAATGGAAGAGATCCTCCTGCTGGAGTTCAAAAGTGAGGATTTCATTCCTCATTACAAACATCATGCCTGTCCCAATGACAGGCTGGGAAATCTGTGACTGACAATAGAATTCCAGCAAAAAAAAAGACCTAAGGGAGCATTTATTGTTGTTGTTGTTATTACTGTCAACAAATGAGAAATAATTTCTCTATCCCCAAAATGTGATATTTCTGGAAAAACCCACTTGGACTGGGGCATGCCCAAGCTTTCAAAGGTTTTTGAGCATCCACAAAATGAGTGGCACACAGGTGGCACTGTGAGATCTGAACCCACACATGCCATGTTCCCAACAAGCACAGTGCCTAATGCACTGTGCTGCTGCTGCAGCTTGCTGTGATTCAGGCATTGCTTCACAGAATCATGGAATATCCTGAGCTGGAAGGAATCCACAAGGATCATCAAAGCCCAACTCCTAATTCCTTCTGTGACTTGCCACAATTTTCCTGATTTAGGCTTCAGCAAAATAAGTTTTTTCTTCCTTAAAGGAGGTGCCTTTGATGATCTGGCAGTGGGCCAGAAAAATGACTAAGTGAAAAGATGCCTCACTGTCAATCCAACAGCTCTTTTCTGTACTCCAGGAACATTTGATCCACAGGCCTGGGTGTAAGAAAGCACAGTAGGAGTTTGACCTTCCCTTGTTTATCTGAAGTTGATTGAATATGAGAAGTTTGGGTTAGACCAAGCATCAGTTACATAAACCTACTGTTCACTTAATTACAGGTACTGAACATTTGCCCTGCAGTACATATCAGTACATGCAGTTCACACACTTGCTGCAGTTACAATTAACATACCAACACAAAAGAAGCTAAAAATCAGATATTTGTCAAAAATAAAAGACAATAAACCTTCAGTAAAGTCTTAGAACTAGTTTTTGCAGATTCCCCCCTTGAACAGATCGCAGTAAATTGAATAAACTGACTCACTGGAAGGAGAGCCAAGATTCTACAAACCATCAATATCTCTTGCCCTCCCTTTGTTAACTTTGCCTTGGGTACATAGAAGAGTCTGACTGAAATGCAACCTGCAGAAAAAAAATGTATATCCATATTTTAAGTGTCACATCCAAGAGTTCAGGATGTGCTAACAGTGGTGGCCCCAGGCTGTGGTGTCAGGCCTGCTGTCCTGAGGTGAAGGAACGGCCCCAGCTCTCTCTGCAGGATTTAACAGCATTACAAACTACATCTGTCTTCTGCAAGTGGAAATCCAGACTGCTGAAAACTAACTGCGTTTGGGCTGAGATAACAGAAAAAGAGATTCTGTAAGGAGCAAAATGAGAGCTGGGAGAGTTCTCTGCATAAAGATACAAACCCAGAAAAGAGCTGCTGTTCTGAACTACAATTGCACTCACGCTGCAGAAAGTTTGGGTTAAGACCTATTATAAAACAATTTCTACACAATAGAGCAAAAGACAATCATTGTTCCAACTCTGCTCATTAAAGAAATTCGGAGACAAACCCCAGTGTTTGATCCCAGGCATTGCTAGAAGGCAATGAGACACATTCCTTCCTAACAGAACAAACCCCCCTGCAAGTAAAAAGTCAGTCCCGAAATCCCGAAGCCCTTCCCTGCTTACCTTTTTAAGAGCAGGTCAAATTTTTGGAAGTAGTTTCTCAGAGCAACTCAGACATTCCACGTTAACTCTCGTGCTGCAATAAACAGCTGCAAAACTCCCTGATTTATTTCCTGGGTTGGTGCGCATGCTGAACCCCAGAAGAAATCCCACACACGGAAAAAAAGAAAAGAAAAACACCCCCAAAACCCACAGGAGAAGCAACTCAGCCTTGGGGCAAAGCACGAAAAGAGTTCAACAGGGAAACAGAAAGGAAATCCAGTGACAAGTAAAAGTTTGGCTAAGGAGGAGGGAAGGTAGGCTCGCCCCTCGCCTGGAGTCCTGGCTGAAGGTGCCTCTCCTGCAGAAGCCACGGCGGCTCGCAGCTCCTCGGAGCAGATGGTATTCACACATTATTCCCCAACAGCAGCATTCCCCAGTCCAATCAGGAGGCAGCACTCAAAAGCCAAGCGCTTCCCAGACTCTGTTACAGTTTTCAATAGCTATAGCACAAGATGAATGACTCAGAAAATGAATAAGCAGGGAAAATAAAACCTGCCTCTCTCCTAGGCAGAGGCGCAGGCAGGAGGGTCAGCAGCCCTCTGTGCTCAGCGCTGGTTGCAACTTGAATGCACCTGCTTTTTTCCCTAAATCCTAAATGCTCATTATTTTTTCTGTGTCTTGATTTTGTGTGATCAGCTTCGTCTCGGGTTAAAAGTCACAATAATTAAATCTTCTCTCTTTTTTTTTCTTCAGTCTTAAAAGCAAAAAACATTTGTAAGAGTCAAAATAAAAGAGGATGAACTGCGTGGGTGTTTTTTCAGACAACTCAGAGAAACCCCTCATGCCATCTCTTGCTGAATACATCACTATATATTTCTAAGATTAAGGCCTGACTTCACAGATCTTGTTGCAAATGACATGAAATAGATTAAGACATCCTCTGGTTTTGCTTGAAGTTTACCGGAAAACTTTAAATTACAATAAAACAAATATCTCTAAAAATATTTGAAATAAAAACGACTACCAACTTTCAGGGAAAGCACCACCATTATCCAAAAACTGGCCAAACTGAACTGGAAACTACTTCCAACTGCTTCGTGTAGCTTCCAGACCACCCCATCCAGAGGGCACTTCTAAATACAACTCCTCAGCTCAGTGCCTGCTTTTTTCTGACAGCTGCAACCCAGTAATAAAGGATGGTCTGCTAAACAAAGCAAGTTACTCATGGAAACATCCACAGCAGCCGAGTTCTCCCTGGAATACTGTGGTGCACTCCTGAGCTTTCCACAAAACGCTGGGATTCTCTTTAGCTTTGTAGAAGTGACTGCGAGGAGGTTTTGAGGTGTTTGGTGCTCCTGCCCCAGCCCTGCTGCAGCCACAGACTCTGTTTTAGTGCTGCTGCTCTCAGGGCTGAACTCGGCCAAGCTGGACACATGCTGCAGTCAGGCGAGTGGGACTACTTAAATCACTGAAACTATTTGGGGTGAGAAACATTCCCCCAGGTCCCCCTGGACATTTTCAGATCTTTGTCTCTGGCTGTAAATTGATCCTTTGCATTCCTGTCTGACACATGGACTGTGAAAAACTCTTCAGGGATATTCTCCCTGCCAGGAGTAAGGCTCTAACAGCACTTCTGCAAAACACAGGGCCAGTCAGAGAGACAATAAAATTTTGTGAACTCTGGACTAACTTTTACTATTATTATTCCATCTTTTTTTCTTTTTCTTCATTCTGGACCAAATAAGAGAACTCTATTTGCATTTTACTTGCCTATTTTCAAAACACCAAGTATCAGGGTTTGACCCTAAGATGCAGAGCAGGACCCACATCCAGAGGCATCATTTTTCTCCATCAGCCAGGCCATGCCCACCCAACACTAAGCAAACAAACCCACACAGGCAGCTCGAGCACAAAGAACAAGGGCTTGTGTTCTAACATCTGCCACAGCTGCCCACCAACCTCCAGCTGCAGTTAGAGAAGTGTTTAAAGGTGTAAAACAAAACTAGAGGCATATCTCAATCTGCTAGGAAAACAAACATTTTCTGAAGCTCCATTTGGGCAAGTGTTTTCTGATGCCTGCACTAAGCTCCATAGCAGCCAAAATCATTTTGACAACTGAGTCATTGAGCAAGGCATCTGCTGGGCCTCTGAGCCTCTACCAGCAGGAGGAATGCTTGACAATTACAGCTTTTCCATGTGCTGGTTCCTTGGAGATGCTCGGGGAGGAAGCACATCTAAATCCAAACATTATCCCCATAATGCTCTAAGTGCTGGGATAACCTCGTGTATGCCCCGAGGAACCTCCCAGGCAAACATGCTGATCAGACATCAGAAAGAACATTGCAGTGGCTCAGGGTAAGCAGCTCTTTATTCTCTACATCCCTCTGTGGGGTGGATTTGTCAGCCAGGGATGGGAGGTATCAGCACCTGTCCATCTCTCTGGGTACTACCAGAAGAGGCTCCTGGCCAAGAGCTGAGTTACATCCATGGCATCACAATAACCCTGGGCTGAAGGGCTCAGAAATCCAACTGCATCAAAATGTGGGGCTCAGACCTCATTAACCAGGGACACTTCCTTCTGGGCTCCTCCAGCTCTTGTCAGCTACTGCCAGAATCTCATTAATTTAATTAATTTAGAAGCTGCTTAGCTGTAAACACCTTGATACATCAAATATATGCTTCGGACTCCTCCTCCTCTCTGCTCCCAGGAAATCCCTTGTCTGTGCACTCTTCCACTCCAGACAGTTATGCTGAATTCACCTTCCAGCCATGGCTGATGCAGAAAGTTCTGAGAGAGACTGGCAGTGCTGCATGGAAGAGACAGATCAGGGAGGTTCCCCCACAATGCTCTGCTTTGAAGTTCCTCTCTTTTAGGAGGAATATAAAAGAGGCCCTGGATTTGCCTGACTATGAAAAGACTCTTTTCTTTAGTTCCAAAGAACCAAGAGATGACTGTGACTGTTCCCTCCAAGCAGGGAAGGTTACATTCCACTCATTGAGTGTTCCTTCGGGGTTCCATGGGGATGGTTCTCCCTTGTTAAATGCCCATAATCCAGTGGGATGCTCATTTATTTTTTGGCCCTGCCCTCTTTGCTGATTTCAGAGAGAAGAAGCCACTGCATGCAGTGCTTGTCCCCACCTCAGTTTCCAACCTGGAAATTGCAGAATGCATCTACAAATCATTACACAGTAATCTGCTGAATCTTCCATCTCCTGTTCTCCTGGGGCTTTCCCACTCAACTCTGCTACCACACATAACCTACTAAAAATTCTGTGTTCCCAGCCTTTGCTTCTGTTTTCCTCTCTACCAAGTGTGATTTTTAGTGCACGTCAAGGTGTCATTGAGGCCAGGATGTCATTACTGCCCTAGAACAGCGCCTGAAGAATCTAAATTACCAACAGCAGACAAAGTTCAAGCCTGGCTGTCATCCAAGTAATTCACCTGGTTCAATGTGCACGTCAGAGACTGGAAAAAATATGCTGTAATTATTGTGTTATTAAAGCACAATGGTTTAATTTTATTTCTTTGTGGTACAAAATTTGGATCTCTGATTCACACCTATTGTGTAGGGAATATGATTCCACTAAAACCAGCAGCTGAGATCTGGGCCATAAGGTTGTTCAAAAAGTCTAATAAAAATCTTATGCTCTTGAAGGATTAACATCCAAATCACAAAGAAATATTGTCAGGACACAGAAAAGAATATACTCAGAGGTGGTTCCAGTGTTGACAAGAGCTGTACAAACTTGAGATCTGAGCAATTAGAAGACACAATGAATACGTAATTCACAGACACTTTGTACTCAAGAGTTTGTACACAAATAAAACATCTTATAAATCTTCTCCAGCCTGCAGAAAGCTGCTGAGCTGTCTTTTATTCTTGGAGCAGCAAGTGGCTATAGTACAAAAGAGAAATCCGTAGCTCTGATATGTCATCCCTCCAAAATGGGTAATTTAGGGTTATGGTTTCGGAATCAGCACATTCTTCAGCAAGTTTCTTCCAAGATTTTTTTTTTTTTGTATGGGTAAAGAATCAAGTAAATCCATGCCAGTACATTAAAAAGAACGCTTCGAAAAATCAGAGCTGTGAGCCACCATAAAATGATAATAATCTTTCTCTACACGCCTGCATTCCAGAGAATGGAAAGAAAATAATGGGTGGGGGAGAAGGAGAAAATAATGTGGGCGTTGCTTTAATGATTTTTAAAATCCCTATGAGAACCTGTAGCTCTCTGTGAGCCTTTATCCCGTGCACAGAAGGAGAAAAGTTACAGAACTCCCTGCACAAGTGTCCAGATGAAGAGCAGCCTGTCAGGCTGTGTTCAAGGTACTCAAGCACTGCAGCTCCATGGAGAATCACAGAGAAAAATCCAGTAAGCACTGCACCCACAGGTGATGGTTTTATCCCAGGGGCTGTTACATCAAGGCAACCAACACAGCTTAAATCTCATTTCAGGCCCCCACATAAATAAGTGGTGATTCCCTGTTCCAGCTACAAGCAATAATAAATCTGTGAGGCATCTCCATGAAAAGTTGGCAACTTAATTTGATTAGGAAAAAAAACCCAACCTGTGCTAAGAAATGAGACATAGCTTCCCAGTTTTGAATATTCCACCAACGTCCTGCGAGCTGAATTCATGCATGTTAGTAAGCAAATGGAAGAGTTGCAGGAGGCAATAAAAGCAACTCTCAAGTATATTATTGCCACAAATTCTTCAGAACAGCTTTTTCTGTCATTAATGATCTATTGATTGTGCTGGCAATAAGCAACACAGAAGGAACCGAGGCTGAATTTTAAGGTAGATGGTCAACCCAGATGGACTCTCAGGCAGATTAAAAATTAAAGAATGGACTTCATTCTGCTGGCAGAAAAGGGGATTTGATTTGGCATTCTTGAAGGTAAAAAGGCACTTCTACAGCGAGCACAGGAGTTTCAAGTCATGGTCACTCCCCAGGGCATTAAGAGTTGTCACATGAGCAGCCCAGGGGGATAAACACAACCATTCCCAGCATGTCCAGAGCTGCTGGGAGCGAGGGGCTGCTTCCAGAGCAAGGGAACGTTCTCAAGGGGCAAATCTTTCTGAACAGCACTCTGCTAGCTGATTTCTGAGAACTTTCTGTTTCCTGCATTCATGCAAAATAATGCCTGGAGTCTCAGAAGAGCAGCTGAGCCCCTCGGTCCTGCAGTGCTGCAGCTCCAGCGGCAGCACAGGGGAGGAATTGACCTTCTGATCAATAAATGCTTCAACCCATTTGTTTACAGTGAGATAGTTTAAATCAAAGCAATTAAAAAAAAAAAAAACTAAAAGGAAGATGAGGATTTACATAGTTAGGAAGGGGAAGCAGTGAAGTTTTTTCCCAGATCCCTGGTAAAAGCAGTGCTTGCTTATCTCTCATTTCCCAGCTTCTGAACCTTCCCAGTGTTTGCCAACTTATTCAAATGTTCTGTAGGAAAACAAGTTTCTACACAATGTGACAGAATGTATTTGAGACGTCTGTAAGGAAAGAATGAGAACCTATGTATCTGAAAACATGCACTCGAAATTTAGCGAGAAATTTAACGTACTAGAGAAAATAAAGTTAAACTTGTATTTCCCACAGAACCCAGACACTCTCTGTGACTCCTAAAAGTCAGATTCTAATGTTGGGATAGGCAAGAACACTTGCATTTTGTTAATTCAGCTCAAACGATGCATGCACTTCTCTGAAAATCATAAAACTTCCTGCTGGAAAAAAAAAGAGATTTAATTCTGTGCCTCAGTGGTCTAAGAAGAGGTTTAAGACATGAGAGGTAGATGCTGTTCTTCTAGAGAGGAATTAATATAACTACATATGAAATAGAATAGAAAAACGAAATAAGAAGAGCAAGACTCTCCTCTTATTATTTTCACGCAAATATCATAATTAGAAACGCCACTGAAATGTGCCTTTGATTATTTTAAATTCGATTTCAGGAGGGCACAGAGCCCCAAGTAAAGCAGTGCTGCCCACTTATATCTGCCCAGTCAACTGTTCACATAGTTTAAATGTTACTTCATTCCCTTAACCACATTCTTTCCACACGGTTTTAGGTCTCTGTGATATTAACACTGCAGTTGTGTTGGACTTGAAGCTCTAGTTATCAGCAGAGAATATGCTGTGGGAAATCCATAACTACTTCCTGAACAATATTTATGTAGGAAGTGGAATATTTAGTGGATTTCAAGCTGTATTCAGAATATGCTGAATGCATATTAAACAGTTGAGAATCAATTTATTCCAAAAATCACCATCTGAAATTGTTTTCATAAACATGAATACTTTGTTGTCCTTAATGCAGCCAATTCTCTCCACTAACAGAGAAATAAGACTTGCAAACAACTTTTCCCCTCAATTTATGCTTTTTTGTGTGCTTTCCAATAGACTGGATAGCAGAACATCAGCACGTGGAATGCTATAAATCCATGGAATAGCTGCATTTTTAACCATGGACTTTAATTCCAGGGTGAATTTATGTGGTCCTTGGCTAAATATATCCTCCTAAGTAAATTACTCATGCGACTGCCTGTAGGAAAGCTTTCTGCAGATAAAGAATCTGTTCCCAAATGCTACATTTGACAGCACATACGGCACAAAGTTCCATTCTTTTTTCAGTGGCAAAAGCCCCCCAAACTGAAAAAGGTGGAATGCACAGGTCCCCTCTGCACAGACTGCTTAGGAGACAGGTTAATTCTGTCTGCTTGCTGCTCCTTCCAGGAGAATAAATATCTCAATGTATCAGTCTACTACATGTTTGTCTCCAGAGCCTGTAAACACAGGGATTTCTAAGCTCTTGTGAAGCACATTCCCACATTCATTTCCACTTATCCATGCAGAAGACAGTACAAACACATGCCTACCCCTGTGCCTTTAGCAGGATGGGCAACTCAGACACTCTCATTAGCCTTTTTTTCCCTCTCTCTTCTATGTTTTCTACTTCTTACCATTGGAGTTGTCCTGGTCCAAAGGATTATCTGGTTCCATTACTTCAAATAAAAGCATCCAACATGCAGTTCTCCATGCAGCAGAGGCATAAAAACACAGCAGTTGCCTAAGCTGATTCACCTGATTTATGAATTAGTGCAGCATCCATAAGAGGCTGTGTTTCTTCTTTTGTATTACATCTGGCTCCTTTTCCAACTCGATGGCTGGGTATTACAGCATGCAGGCCTTTTTCCAGCATCCTCTTAATGCATTATATTTAAAGTAGCAGCAACCTTTTTCTCCCATCCCCCAGACTAAGTTACAGCAGTAACTAGGCTGAGCTGGCAGCGAGCGCAGCTCATTCAGAACAGGACCTGCAAGCGTTCTCCGAGTCGTGGTGCTGCATAAAGACGATGATTGATACAATAAAAAGTAAGTGGGCTTTGACACAGCACGGTATGCACTGCACAAAATCCCACCAAAAGCAGCCAAAGGTCCTGAGGGTTTGGGGAATGCCTCGCCGAAGCCACCAGTCTGCACCCCCTCACGCACAAACACAAATTATGTCCTGTTCCCTCCTCCTCTCCCCCCCCCCGCTCCAATCTTTTATAACCCTGGATCTCCTCCAGCAATAGTCTGTTCCTTTACTCAGTTTATAATAAACTCCGCCATTCCCGCGTGTCCCTCGGGCTGCCTTGGAGAGGAAGGAGGCTGTTTGCAGAATGAATAGCCCAGCCCGTGCCCGGCTGGGAGGCAGCTCCGGCACTCCGCGCCGGGCACTCACAACTTGCTGCAGCAGCAGCCTTTGGCTGGGCACCTTGTCCTGCATTTCCCTGCTCTGCCAAGGCAGGACTGCTGCTAAGCCGGCATTGGAAAAGCTCCTGCAAAGGAGCTGAAGGACGAGCCCCAGCTTGGCTGGACTCGGAGGGTAAATGACACCAGAGTCTCTGCACAGAGCCTGTATCAGCTGACAGACAGATCACTGCACTGCAAGTCAGGTCACCTTCATTCTGCTCCTTGGGTCTGCCACTACCTCCTTGAGACCTCTCCTAATTCACAACTGCTCTCTGCCTCAATCTTCTGTGATAGTGACATTGAAATGTATCTTATCTCATAGGAAAGGAGCTGAAACCTCCCAGCTTTACACGCTTTGAACTTCTTGGATAAAGGATACAGTACAAGGGCTGAGGAAGAAGTCTCCATCACCCGGCTGAGGAATAAAAATTTCATTTTCTCCGAAGACATGTCCACAAAATAACAGAAAAATATATCAAAGTGCAACTCTAAACCAAGCTGTGCCTCTGAAAAGTAAATTCATATTGCTGTTACAACAATCCTGAAATAATTCTTCAAATCTAGCTTTCAGGATCAACTTTACCTTGAACCCACAATTCAAACTCTTTCCTCAATACTCCTGCTAAGGCATTCAAACATACCTTGTTTCAAAAGAATGCTTTTCACAGAATCCAAGGCAAGAATCGCTCTAAACACCTAGAGCAGCCTGAGTGCATTTTGGGGTTGCCGTGGCCGGTGCCAGAGCACTGAGGCGGGCAGGGGTTGCTATTTGGGGCCCCGGGCAGCGCTCCTGCCTCAGCAGCTCCCCCTTCCCAGAGCCGGGAAGCGGCTCTGGAGCTCCTCGCTGCCGCCGGGGGCTCCGGGCTGTGGGCGGACAAATGAATGGCTGGCTGAAGGCAGCAAAACACGGCGCTCTGCCTGGAGGAATTAACAGCAGCCTGACAGGACTCTGCGGTAATTGTGCCTTGCAGAACCATTTTAGCACTGTTCCTGAGGGCTAGGCCATATTAATAGAAGAAAGACTCATTTCCATCTATTTGTTTTAAGTATTGCACAGTCTATAGCCCCTATTAAATACTGTTCTGAGATCTCTGCCCTGGGGGAAATTACAGTGCTGCAAACCCTCTATTCTCCCCCCTCGCACCCTACGCTCCCGATGTTCTTTACAACTTCAATACTTCTCCCACTCGCTGCCAAAACAAAAAAACCTCCCTCTTTCCACCTTCCCCACAAAAACACCTACCCCGTGCCTGCAGGCACATGGCACAGCCTGTCAGCAGTGCTCCACCTGTTCTGGGTCATGTCCACGGGCCACGAGCAGTGTCTGATGGAAAAAGGTGTCTTAACTTCTGACTGACACATTGCCTGTCAGCCACATTGCCTCCAGCCTGTCAAAAATTGGTATGGAAGGGATTGAGAGACGTTTTTTGGGGTGAGGGAAGCCTGAGCAGTTATCATCTGCCTGCTCTGTACCCCAGGACGTGGGGATACACAAACACAGGCTGAGTGA
This sequence comes from Vireo altiloquus, assembly GCA_013396875.1. NCBI lineage: Eukaryota > Metazoa > Chordata > Aves > Passeriformes > Vireonidae > Vireo > Vireo altiloquus. Next base: position 1,147,718 of record VZRF01012770.1, read on the forward strand.
CTCACTGACTCCTCGATCACAAGGGACTAAAATTGCCTGGAGAACAAGGACTGTCTACGTAAAGGAATCCATAGCTCTGCAAGGAACATCTGAGTCAAGACAAATTGTATACAGGGAAACAATTTGTATTCTGCCATGAAACAGATGCTGCATATACATAATAGAGACAATTTAGAGCCGGAAAAGAATAAACACCTATGAAATCTTTCCTTGTGGAGAGTCAGAAATAATCCAGGAGTGCTACAGAATAGCTAAGATCAAGAAATCAAGATAGGAAAGTGAAAAGCAATAGTTATTTAGACCTCAGTGATTTTTTGTGACAACCAATTTGATTTTAATGACATCCAAATGATTTGCTAATCTCTAGTTACAGACCTAGTAAAAATTAATCCTTAATGTGTAAGTCAGAATGATGTCAATATTTTGGCTAAGACTATTCACAATTCCTAACAATTGAGCAATTGTCATACCTTCTTTGTTTGAGCTCAGCTCATGCAGTGAGGCAAAGGAGCTCATGCCATGATTGTGAAAAACAAGGGACAGTTGGAAGACCAGGGCTTTGATCACTCGGGATTTTAATTGCTCAGGCACTGAAAGGAAAACTGCAGAAGTGAAGAGGGAAATGATTTTCAGACAAATGGCTGAATGGTCAGAGGCTGTGCTAGACCAAATCCTAGGAAATGAGCCAAGCACACTGAACTAATGAGTGTGGAAAGAGAAGTCCAGCGAGCATGTTCTCTGCAATACCCGTGAGGTTAAGTGAACACAAAATGGAGAGTTTTGGAAAGCTGACTCTTCAAGGAAGGAATTTAGAAATTGTTGGATGGAAACGGAAATTAAATGTCTTCTGTTACTGTCTAATCAGAGCATCTCTGCATTCCCCTCACTAGCTGGTTTGGAGACAGAAAAAGAAGTTCTATCTAATTGCCTAATGGCTGCATGACATTGGCTTCAGAATCTTTTATGTCCCAGGCTCCAGTCGTGCTCAATATGTCAGATTTTACACTGGAGGAATAAGGAGCTGCTACTTCCTAACTCCTATGTCTTCTCCTAACAGCTGGAATCATCACTCACATTGGCATTTATTTTACACCATAACATGAAATTGTAAACAAGAAAGATGACCCTTGCTTCTGGTTTGCTGTAAAGCTTGGGGCAAATCACCTCATCTCTCTTTTATCAGCCACACGGATCAGCACCGAATCTTTATCATGAAGCAATTGTTTATTTCCAGATTAAGCTATACAGTCTAAGTTTGCAGCATACATGTGGTGATATAACTGGTTCTGGATTTATTTCAGGGGAAAGGATTTTCTTTGTAGGTCTGTTTGGACCAGGTTTTCCCACTTTATGTATAGTAGCAATGGAACAAAGTCAGCTGAGTCTATAAAAAGCCTGTTTTCTGTTCTACCAGGTGCCTAAAGATCTATAGGAAAAACTAAGTAGAAATACTGTATAAACAAGAGATATTGTAAGAAAAACATTCCATTCTTCAAAATAATATTCCATTCATCCAGAAGATAACTCATCCTCAGTAGCATCCCACTACGGGAGAAACCCAAGTTGGAGTTGATGTTCTTAAAGGTCCTTTCCACCCTCAAGGACTCCAGGATTCCGTGACTGAACAAGGAGACCTGAGAACCTTTGAGGCTGTCTCCAGGAAGCAGTGAGGGTGGTTTCTGTTGCTTTTCCCTGGAGCAGAGGGGCTCTGTTCCGTGGCAGCAGTGGGAGCAGTGCAAAGGCTCAGCATGATGCCCCAGCTGCCACCACCACCCAGCCCTTCCCAGAACACAAACTCCCATGTAGGAGGGAGCAATGAATGCCTGCGGGTTGAAAAGCCAGCGAGGCACAGACCTGCGTAACAAAACCCTTTGCCAAGGTTACCGAGGGTGTTGTCAAAGCCTCCTCTTTTGTGAGGGCTGAATAACAATTCATACCCAGTAACCAGCTTCAGTTTCTTTGGCTTTACCTGGCACATTTTCAAAGTCACTGCTCATGGCTGGGGCTGTTCCCATTGAGATGCAGCTTATCTTGCCCTGGACAGCAAGTGCAGAGATCATCTGACTCCAAAAGTTCATGCCAAAGCCCTATTGTGCTGCTTTGCTGGTTGAGCTGAACTACAGCTCTTAGAAATGTGCTTGAATATGTCACGGGCACAAATGGAAATGATGCAGCCTTGGTTACTTCATACTGGGGGGAAGAATCTCCTCAAGAGATTCTCCCCAGTTTAACCATTTCATTTAGAGAAGTCAAATATAACTGGGATTTTCAGGAGGCCCCAATTGCAGAGCAGCCCCAGCTATGAAGATTCTATCTGTGCAAATGCTCCTGCTATTAAGTCAGCAGGCTTTTATCTTAAGTTTCGGAAGAAGGTGATGCTCTAATCACACTTCTGAGGTGGCAACTTTTCATCCAGAACTCAGCAAAGCTCCACCACAGAAAAAAAGCACGTGCAAAAAAAAAGGTGTAATGATTAAATGGAGCGTGAAAAGCTGCAAGATCAGTGTTGGAGAAAGAGCCAATGTGAAAGACATTCCCCAGGATATCAGTGCAAGAATTGGCTCCTGTCACACCTTCCCTCAGTGCTCTCTATGCTGTGAAGCATTAGGAGTTTGGTGTATCAGAATGTTCTCTGGTGGAAGAGCAGCACGTGCCCAAAACACGGCACTTCCTGAACCCCCTCTGCCTTCAGGAGCCACTTGCCCAACAGACTGAGCCTTTTATCTCTATTTAAATCGCTGCCACAAACTACTAAATCTTGTAATAATTAACAAGCAAAATTCTAAAGAAAAAGAAAACCAACAAAATGTTTCAGAGTTACAGGTTCCATAGTAATTATACAAAATACAGCTACTGCTATGAAAGGAGAACACATTTAATATTCTACTGTGAAAAATGCAAACAATCAAATGAAGTCAATATTTTAAAGACCCTAAAAATTAATAATAACATCAGGACATTCATTCAGGGTCCCTAGAATATAACATTACCTCCTGCTACTGCACACTTCAGACTGAGGAAAGTATCTTTGGGCTTCTTTAGTAAAACCCTACTGGCAGTTTAATGCAAAAAAAATAAAACTAAACTGACTCCTGGGCAGAAATAACAAAAGGCCTGCAACACCCAGAGTTCTGTGCCCAATTTACTGAGCTGTCTGCTGAGATTCCATCCAAGCTGACTCTACAGATTCCTCACTATGTTCCTGCAGTTGTCTCCTAGAAACAGGAACAAGAAGCATTCGCTGTTTTCTCAGCTCTTTTGAAAAACTCTGCAACAGCTTTGCTAACGTTCCGGATGCCCAGGGATCAGTGTGTGTTGCCTCAGTGGATGCACAGCCCTAGAGAGTGCATTTCTCTTTGCTGCCATGCTATGGAAATGAAATACAACAGCAACAGGTGTAATATCGATGTATTAATATCAATTAATAAAAACTCGGACAAAAAGTACCCATGGAATTCAGAGAAATACTCATACAGACATTTGGATGCTTAACCAGGATCCTGAAGGTATCCAAACATTGGGCCAGTGTCTTAAAAGTGTAGTTTATATTGAATTTTACTCATCCTTCCTTCTTGCACCAAGCTAAATTCATAGAGAATGTAGCTCCGAAGGGATCTTACTGCACAGCAATGGGGGGAGATCATGTGCAGACTCATGAAATATGGACAGAAATTCCACCTGATGTTTCTGTGAAGGTCCAGGCTACAAGAAATACTACCCAAATAATACTAAATCCTTAACAGTGTCTGCTGGAAAAGTAGCCCTGGTGAAGCATTTATAAATCTTTTTGTATAGTGAATATCATCATAATATTTTCTTCCCTCTTCCAGGTATGACCAGTGTCATACTCAGTGTAAATGAGGGAAAAAACTGACATCCAGATCCTCTGAAATCTTAATTACCACAGAGCTGTAGATTATTCCCATAAATCCATAGTTACAGTGTAGAAATACTGGATTCCTTTCCATTTGCAAGTTCTCTCCAGAAATACATGGAACTTAGAGAGAAGAAAAAATTCCAGGCAGTGTTTAGGCACTGAACAAAGCTGTTGCACTAAAACATGGTGGGAACCCTCAAAGGCTGGCAGTTAGTCTGCTCTGAGCCTGCTCCTCCTTCTCCTTCATTTCTTGTTTCCAGTCTTTTCCTCCTTCTCTCCCTTTCAGTTCAGAGATTCAGCCAATTGTTGTCCTTCCAGATCAAGCAGCCTCTTCATCTCACTGGTTTTTGGAGGCTAAATTACTCCATATGAGCTCTTGTTATGTGAAATTCCCACAGCAAAATGCAAAGGTTTTGAGCTAACTTTTGTTTGTTGCTGTCACACGGAAAGTGAAATCCAAGATAAATGATGGCTTATTCTTTCTTAAGGTTTCTAATCTGTTTCTGGTTAAAAAAAAGGCTTATGATATCTCTTTTTGGGATATTACTGTCAGTCTTCCTTTTTGTTGTCCAGTAACTTCTGGTTTCACATTTACTTTTTCAATATTCTCCCTTGCTTTAGGCAGAATAAAAGTATGAGAACACAGTCTCTGCTCTCACTCAATTAGCTCTGTGTGAGCCAAGCCCTCAGAAATAGATCGAAGTACCTGACAGAGAAATCAGTTTTTAACCCAAGGTTTCCACAGAATTGTTGAGATATTGGTGTGGGTGTGAAGTACTTCCAGCAAATCTCGTTTCAGACTTGGCTAGAAAAAGAGAAACTTCACTGAAATCAACAGGAAGAGAAAACATAAGGTGAGAAGACAGAAAATAAACGCTCATCTTGGCATCCTTGTGAGGGTCAGACCTGCTATTCATTATGCTGATGAACAAAAAATCCTGACTAATCAATCATCTCTTCTGCACTTCCTTTCCTGACTGCTATGATACTTCTCCAATTAGTTCATGTGGGACTTATCCTTTTTTCTACAGAGTGTTTTGGGAATCTAGAACAGTTATTCAGGAATCTCACCCTCTTGGTTCATCCATCCACCACAGATCAGCCCTGATGCTTCTTCCATTTACCCTGAAATCTTTCTTAACTCAGCACAGATGAAGGTCAAATAGAATTAATGTTTTCTTACAGTATTTTAGGCAATACAGCTACAAAGATAAGCAATGAAACAAAAACATTTTAGTCTATTTAAACCCAAATTAAATATACAAGTTCCTCTCTCTGTAGGTAATTGATCCTGTTGGATTTCCACATCCAGGCATTCTGTCTCTGCTTACTTTACCCACTCACTCCAGATCCCCTTTCCTGGTGGAACATGCTGGGTTTTATAGCCAATCTTCCTGTACAGCTTATCTCCTCTAGAAACTCCAGGAAGGTGTGTACAGCTTCTTCATCTTTTCATTAACTTAGTAATTTTCTGTATCAAATCTGCCTTGCTGCAGTGTGGAACTGCTTTAGGCTCAGCTGCCGATCCTGTTGACTGTTCAGATGTGTTTGTCCACCTCTCCCTGGGCAATATTATCATCTCCAGACTCTCCAACCTTCCACTTTGTTCTAACTGAAATTATTAGAATGGTTGGAAGAATTAGAAGTACTTTTTTTCCCCCTCCTTTTTTGCAGCCTACTTTTATCTGATTTAGCTGTGTCCTCGTTTGCCTTCTTATTCTGACAAGCAGATACAACAAATTTCTATAATCAGTTCCCATCACTTGATAGAATAATTTTAGTGTCAGATGAAACTGGCTTTGCCTGATGCTCAGAAATGCCTTTCAGGCTGCACAGACTATGAGATCCTCTCTTGGGCTTCTCTTCTGCTGCAGGTTTTTACCATCAGCACAAAATCCTCCCTGTGTCCAATTCTGCAGCCACAAGGGGCATGTCAGTAAAACACATCTGTCCCAGGATCCTATAAAGTGCTCCTCAGACACTGGAGCTGAGGCTTCAAAGCTCTCTGAGCTCCCATATCAAGCACCAATTTAATTTCCCTTTCTTCATCAATTCTTCATTCTCTTGTGATGTCTTGGCAACATTTTGTTCCCGTTCAACATTCATCATTAGCTTCTTCTTTTCTTTTACTTCCTTTTATATTCCTTTCCCTCCCATCTGCTAATTTAAAAGGAAATTGTCTGGTATTCAGCATTATCAGCCAATCTGTTTACTCTGCTCTTGTTCCAGCGAAGACTATTTCTCTCACACTGAGCTGCTCTGCCTCACTCCCCTATCCACTGTTATTATCCTCAAAGCTTTTATTTTCTTCCATATGCCACCTGGAGAGTTAAGTACCCCTCCAGAGGTATGCAGCTCCCCAAAATTCGGTCTCTCTTTTTAAAATGAGGATGTGGAAACAAAGATCCAAAGATCCATGGGGAAGAAGGAAGTTTCCCAGGCACAGGCCTTGCCCCCCTAGCAGCCCCAGCACCGCAGGCACATCAGCACCCACGGAAAGGAGAGCTCCTGGCACCGTTCTGGCTATTGGAGGAGCAGCATTCCAACCCCCACATCCCACACCCAGCCACAGGAGACCACCTCCATGGGGATCAAGCTTTTCCTTGAGAAACAGCTTCTCATAGTCCCAAGTCCTTCCCTCCCACCACAGCAGCCCAGCTGTTCTCAGCAGTCCCTCCTGGAAGCACCTAAATCATTTCATTGAACGTTGCTGGTTTTGCCAATCCTGCCTTGCTCAATTTCACACAGTTCGTGATTTCATTACTGACAATAACTCTGATTTTGACCTTATGCTCCAAGCCTTTAAGATACCAGATGAATAATACAAAGTCTCCTTTGATCCCTATCACAGAGGCTAATGCTGAGAGTAAAATGTTGAAACAGTCCTTGATAGCAACGACGTGAGAGTTTTGCTTACCCAGGGCCAGCAAGTGGAACTGGTGCTAATGCTGCTGAAAGCCAATGGGAAACAACTCACAGGAAAGGCTTCATTAAATCTCCAAATGCCACAATTTTCCTCTAATAGTCTACTGGAATACTTTAGAGAGACCCCTCCAAAGGAGGTTCACATTGTGAGTGATGGTCCTATTGAATTATTTAAAATATCAATATAAACAAAAATATGCCTCTGTTTCTATAGAGATGAGATTAGCTGACAAAAATGATCTCCACTGTGAAATGTCAGAAGTGAATTTACAGAGTGATCAAAGTTTGGAATCCATGAGAGAACTGAGATTCAAATGCTATAGTCTATATTTCAGGTAGATGTGATGAAAACATCTGTGTTGATCTGAACAGAGATTTGATATCCCCTCTCTGCCCTCAAGCCGGTCCATGCTGAGTGAGGTATTCCAGCATATCTGTAATTTTAAGCAGGTAAGCAAACAAACCTGCTTCAAAGTTGAAGCATTTTACTTAACTGGTAATTTGATAAAAGCAAGTCTTGACAAAGTCAATGAAAGCCACACCACCTCAAAATGGCTAAGACCAACTTCTCGGGGGGTAATTAGGGTAAACATGTTAAAATATATATATTTAACTCTTGGAATTTTAAAAAAAACCTCCAAAACATCTAACTTTTGTGTGACTTTGTTACTAATTATACAAATCTTTATGTGCTGAATTGAGTGGATTCTTGTGTAACGGAAAAGTAGATCAGAATAATTTTACTGAATATTGGAGCTTGACTCCTTACCAACTGCAGAAGGTATCATGCTGCTGTATTGTATGTTGCTTAGCAATATAATGTGAGAAGCAGCACCAGAGTCCTTGACAGCAGCATTGTCCATTGAAATGCTTGTGAAATATTACCTGGGTTATATAAAGGTAGCACACAGTCACAGAAAATAGCATGAAGTTTCCAAAAGCACAAAGAAGGCTGGAAAGAAAAGGCATTGCTATTCTAGTGGTAAAAAGGACTCCCTGGATGATCTTTCACTATCTGAATGCAGGCAGCATAAATTAAATATGGAGAAATCATATCTGTAAAGTCTCCCTGCAGCTTTGCTTACCAGTGATAGGCTGTAGAGCAACTATTCCCTCCCAGTGGAATAGCTGAGTCCAGGGATGTGCCAGTGCCTCTGCATTACTGCCTCAGAAAGATCTACTGCTTGTTGTTCCTCTCCTGCTTTGGAGGAAAAGTTTTGTGCCCTCACTCAGGCTGAGCAGAATATGGGCAAAAGGAGGAGCACTAGGCTAAGATGGATTTGTTCTACAAATAGATGACATGATAGGGCCTTATCAGTTATATAAATGTGAATATCCACCTCTGAAGGCCTCACAGCACCCCAGGGTCCCAGGCACACCCCCCACACTCACAGCACCCCAGGGTCCCTGGCACACTCCCTGCACTCCTGTGCTTGCTCTCACTCCAGGCCCTTTAGCACAGATGTGTCAATCTGCTCCTGCTCCATTGGTTTTGACAGGCTCAGTGTAACAGCCTCTGCCTTCATGTGAGCCCTGGGATGTTTCTCTGGTCCCTCTTCCAGCCACTCCCCACATTGTAACTGTGAGAGAAAGCAGCTTGGGCACTCTCTGCCCTCCCGAGCAGATGCCAAGAGCTGGGTACTGCAGCCCACACGAGGGCTGCCCCACTGCCCAGGGCTGTCACACTCTGAAACTTCAGCTTTCCCAGCGACATCCTCCTGCCTGGTTTCCTGGATGTTCACCTTTCCCTGGGAAGGGCTCAGTGTAATTCTGAAATGACACATGACTGAGCTGGAGCGGCAGTGCTGTGAATGACTCCAAGGGTAATGGATTCCTCCAGAGTGCTGCAGTAGGAGGTCACAAACCCAAACCCAAAGGAACTGTGTCACCATGGGACTGAACCTGAACTCCAGGACCTTGCAGTTCACAACACAATCATTGGATTCACCAAGTGCTGTCAGCTGAGCAAGCATCAGGCTCATATTCTTACTTGGTCATACGGAACAAACCTCACATTATGATGGTTCATAAAGACACAGAAGCATATCTGCATCTTAGTAAAAAAATATTGAATGGACATGACAGATCCTAGGGGCCTTTCCAAGGAACAATTCAATATTCCCTTTTATAGTATTTGGCACAGCACAGAGTTCATTCAGCTTGAATTAACTAATGGATTTGAGCAGTCTCTTCAACAAAGAGAAAAGATGTTGAGTTGCACTGACTGCAGAGTTACAGAATGCTTTAGACAAATCTCACAGACTGATTTACCACAGAATCTGTGCTGCCTTTTTTCTAAACTCATAGGCACTTACGACTTGTATTTTAAAATCAGAATTTCTAAGATGTGTTTAGAGCATTTACTTATGTTGATAGATGTATTATAAATAAACACAGGAAGTAATTTGCCTTTATAAGAAAGTGAAGATGGACAAAGTAAAAGATGCTGTGCTGTTGAAAGAAACCACAGAAGAGAAGCAAAGGTTTCAGGTGGGCCATACCCTTCCAACATGCCCACAAACCTCACTGCATGAGCACACAGAGCATGGATTTAGAGAAGGATTCAATTCCTTCCCACAGAGCAGAACCTCATACTAATACAGGAGTAGCAATAGCAAGACTTAGCCTGTAATAAACCTCACTCATTTTCACCCGAAATAAATATGATTTTGATCTCAGGGATTGAGATGATACTCAAGGAGTATCACTTGCATTTGCTATGTAAGACCCATTCTCCTAAATCAACATTAGATGGTTTAAGCAGGAAGGGCACTTAAGCTGAAAGTAATTATGTTTGTCTCCATTTTAAAACACAAGTGTTTGTTATGGAGACCTTCCTGAGCTCACAGCTACTCCTTGTAGCTACCTGTGCAGCCTATTCGTGGTGTTAAGGATGCAAATCCCCCTTCCTGATGCAGGAGTTCCAGACAGGAACTGGAGAAAGGCCCTGAGAAAGAGCTGATCCCCATGTGTCCAAGCAGGCAATATTTCCTCCCTGGAAAAGAAAGCAGAACTTATGCAGGTCCCAACTAATCACTGGGCGGTGTTCCCAAAACTTTGATAATTTGAAATAGGGACTGCAGAACAATGTATGGGTCATCAGAAATACTGTATTTTCATGACAACCTTCCTTTGGCTTTTGAATCATTTAATATTTCTTTGAATTCCTTAATTTGGTTCCTTTAACTCAGCTTTTTAAAGCTTCTGCCACATATTCATGGTGTTTCAGCCTTGGCTTCCTTTCACCCAATCTGAAATGAAGATCTATTCTGTGCCTCTAATGGATTTTCTGGTTAAACACAAGTGAATGTACCATTCAGCCAGAAGGTTTTTTATAAGAGTGCAGCCTTACAATAGATTAAAAGCAGTTATCTTTTACTAATACAGGGCCCTTTTTGGATCTAGTGCTTCAGAGAAGATCTGTAGAGACAGACTTCTGCCTTTATTCCTTATTTTCATCCTGAGGAGAGGTTTTTCAAATTCACTTAAACTAAAGTTGCTCTAGTTTTTCTTACTTTAATTTGCAGCTGAGAACCAGCGAAGGTGGCTGGCATGATACAACTGTGCTCTGTCTCGCTCTCTGCACAAATAATTTTAGCAGGAGAATAAATAACAGCCCTGTTTTCATAGTCAATTGCTCAGAATAACTTTCAAAGTCTGCCCTTATGTTTCTGACCTTCCTGAGCACGCTGGAAGCACCCAGAAGTGGGGAACAGTTTCAGTTAAAAGGTGAAGTGCAAACCCATTCCTGGCTTCCTCACAGCTGAGCCTTTCAGTATCAATCAGCATCATTTACTTGGCTTGTCAGTTCAAGGCCACAGACCCATCTGATACTCATCCTTGTGTTTCCCTCTGACTAAGCTAAGTCTTGGGACTCATCTCCTCTGATCAGAGGATGGAAAACACTTCTGACCAACATCTGGGGGCTGCACCTACCTCCAGGGTGACAGCTGAGCAGTGACCATGTTGGGTGAGGGTGCTCAGCCCTGCACCAACACTCTCCCCAAGAGGCCTTTCCTCTCGCACTGTGTTCCCTAAAAGTGGTTACAGCACAAGCCTGGAGCTAAGGGATGACAGAATGGCACCCACTCGTGTTCCAAAGGCTCTTCAGCTGCACAGCAGGAAGAGCCACCATCTTTAATGCACAGATGACTAAAAAGTACAATTTAGTGACAACAGTCCACCTAAACACCTGCCATGGAGACACAAGGAAAGAGCTCTTCCTGAAAGACCACACAGCTGAAATACAGCAATGATGGGAACACCTCTGCCTGGGATTTGGGGCAATGGATATCGGTGCATGAAGCCCTTTTAACCGGGATTATCTGAAGAAAGCAGTCTGGGCACCAGCGCTCGTGGCCCATTCTGGTGCCGCCTTTGTTCCCCCATAGCAAAGGCTGAAACTCCCTCTTGTGGGAGATTCGGGAAGATCCCTTCTGGAACAGAAACACCACAGCGAGAAATGAATTGCTTTTAAATCTTCACTTTTCCCCATGCTATGTCCCCTGACCATTCCAAAACGGGTTTGTTTCAATAGCAGACAAGACAGAGCCTTGAGCAACCTGATTTCACCTCAGAGCTGACCCTGTCTGAACAGGAGGCAGGAAAAAGAAGCACGGAAGCATATGAGGAGCTCTGTACTACTCTATTTCATTGGTTCCAAATGTGGCTGACATCATCAGCTGCTGAAGATTTTAAGCAAATTACTACAGGAAACATGGAAATGTACTTCACTGTCCAAATTCCCAAAATGAAGAGAGACTATGGATGAAACAAAACAAACAAATATAAGGATTGGGTTGAAGTATCTTAAGAGCCTCTTGTGTTTGTACCCCAAAGGAACCACAAACTGCAGCCCCAGGTAGTGGTAAATTACCATTTTGATTCACCACAGCCTAATTCTAAAATACCTAATTCTAAATACTAAATTACCGAGGTAATTCTGAGCATCAATATTCACCTTGTAAAACCAGACAAACAATACATCTACACAATGTTTTACATCCACAAGTCTCAAAGCACTTTGCAAACTCAGAGGAGCACTACAGATCCTCAGAAGTTACAATTGTTTGCTGAGAGTTATGAACTCAGGCAAGTGCCTGGATCTTGGGCTTTGCTGTGGAGCTCAAATCATCCCACAAAAGTTCAGCTCAGTTGCTTTGGGCTCAACATAATGAACATTTTATGAGATTGCAGAGATGAAGACAGAAGATAGAAAGGCAAAACAGAATTTACCACTCAGGAAATGTTCCCATTCAAAGCCTGTATATAAGAATAAGCTCAAGAAATAAAAAGAGTATTTGAATCATTTCTTACAACGAAGCTTTTTAACATCATGAACAAGGTATCAAGGCCATGGTAGTCCAAATGCTATCCCAGTGCAGCTGTACCCCTTTGTTGCTTATATTTTTAACTGAAGTCAACTGCTTGTCCTTGAATTTATTTTTAACAACCAGCAGTCATTTCAGCTGAGGGTACAGGGCACTGGGAGTGCACACTTACATATTCAGCGTGAGTGACTAAAGGAAGAAGACATCCAAATCCTTCTAGATTGTATCCCATTCATAAATTAAATGCAGACCTCATCTTCTGAAGTTATGTAATACAAATTGGGATGGTAATTATGTTGAGTGTTTCCTCTGGCAGAGCTAGGTTTTGCAGCTTCCTCACCTTGCTCTAGTCTGCAGTTTCTCGATCATGCCATGACCTTCTGTTCCACTGCATTCCCACTGACAAACCTTCCACAGCAACTGAGTCGTCTAATCCTGCTCCAGTGCAAATATCCTGCACTTCCAGTCTTCTATCCTACTCCTGAAACCATCTCTTTATCCTTTCAGTGCACGTCAGGAATTGCACTATGCCTGCCTTGGGTACCCTTCATTGATGAATTTTCTCACTCCCCAAAGGAACAGAATATTTGTCCTACTGTTTAGGGATTTCTCTCTTTTACTTCCAATATCCGGCAGAAGATCACTGGTTCTTCTTTGTTTGTACAATAATTGGAATACTGATTTTCACATGAGTCTTTGAATTTACTAAATTCCTTCAATGGAATTTCCCTCCATGTTTTCCACAATGTAACGACTGGAAAGTTTCCCCCTACAGAGTTCTGATAATCCCAAACACTTATGGGTATTTACACAGGCTGCAGATGTCCCCTTCCCTTAAAGCTCAAGTTCTTGTAAGCACACGCTTAAATTACACTAGAACTTTAAGGCAGGTTTAAACTATGCACTGACATAGATCTCATTTCTACTCTTCACTGCAAGCAAGAAAATAATTTCTCAGTATCAAAAAGTTATGACTGCACCCAAGAGCAACATAAACGGGAAGAAATCTCCCATGACAAATTAATGACAAATATAAGACAAATTATATTTAAAATCAACACGGAAATCCAAAGATGGGGGCGGTTATGCAAAGGGCAAATTCTTGGCTCAGCAAAACCAAAATCTTTTTTATTGCAGAGGTTGTTACACTATAATGGAGAACATTTGGCTTGAAGCTGATTGAAAAGGTGGGTTTACAATTTGGTATTAAAGGACAATCAGTGACTGGAGAACACAATGAGCAAGACAGCGCCTGATATGAAATGCTACTTGTCAAGCTTGACATTTTATGTCTCTATTTATATCAGTCTCAAGGAGATGGAGTTTGCTGGCAGTAAATCCCAGCCATTAAAGCAGGATAGAACCTGCTGGAAAAGTTTGTGGCTCAGTTTAATTGAGCTATATTTATCATTAGCATTATAGTCTTTAACATCTAACCTACCGACATTATTTTTCTCCTTCTAGCCTTTGTCCCTTCTCTAGTGCCATAAAGTCTTGTAAAGGTTTTTTGTTTCNGTCATGCCCCATAGCTACCTAGGCCTAGGTAGAATTTTTAATCTGCACGTTAACAATAATAGTTTCTCATTTTTATGTTTCCCTGAAATCACAGCAGAAGCAAATGTTAAGCCTAATGTCCCCACCAGCAGTGAGGCTCATTAGGTACAAGTTGCACTGTTTCACTAGGAAAAATAATACATTTCTCTGTGATTTATGAATGCCAAAACTCAGCCGAGTGCTCAGGTCTCTCCCCAGTTGTGTTACAGCTCAAAAATTTGCAAAAGGGACATTTAAAACACATTTCAAAACAATTTGTCTGAGTGTACATCTTGTTTACAAGAACAAACTACTGAAGCTGAGTAATAAAACTTGGAGAAATGCATTTTATAGTGGAAACACTGACATGACTTTAATTACTTCAGTGTAACTGGCATCTCTGTGGACAGACTTTTCAGGCACTTCCATTGTATTTTAAACCTACATGGAAAAGTCAAAGGACAAATCCATACAGCAAGAAATAGAAACATAAATCCCCTCCAAATGTGAGATGACTTCAGCTGAGAAAGTTTGCAAGCCATTAAGACACAGTCCTGTGGATGAAAGGAGAGGCAAGCAGTGGGATTTCCCCCATTGTCCATGTTCATTCCAGTCTAACCAGAATCACAGGGAGCTTTACAACAACTTAATAAGGATCGAGACCTCAAGTCTATCACAAATTGAGCAAAAATAGTAATTTAGGAAATCAATTGCAGGCTTTGAAGGAAATGCATCTTCAGCTGCTGTGTGAGGAGAGACATTCCTACCACTGCCCACTCCCTGGAGAGAGCAGCAGAACAGAACAGAAACAGGTGGAGCATCAGTAAAGACCAAAAACCATCGGCAAATTAACGGATCTGTGTTGGGAGCACGGAGCACTGAGAGGGTCACACACCATACACACCATACTGTTAATTACAGCACCATTCCTGGAGGTATAGGCACATTAAAATAAAAATACAGCGTGGTGTAATAACAGACTGGCAGCCAGAGAATTCAGCGGTGCTTTGCAGATTTAATGCACTCGATGAGCTGCAGTGGAACAGCTTCATCGACCGCTGGGGCGCATTGCAGCAGCTGCTTAGCAAGGGGAACAATCCATGGAGTAAAATCTCCCATCCGAGGGATGTGAGGCACAGATGACCCAGAGGGCTCCCGAGGGCTCTCCTGCCTCTCAGCCACATCCATTTCCTGCATCTCGCATCACCTCACGATGTGTGACACGGGCATGGCGTGTGAGCGCCAGACGCACTCACAGCAGCACCGTGGGCACAGCTTCTGACACACGGCAGGGAATTCACTGAAACTCTCCATGAACAGAACCCAGACAAGGCAAAGGCCAAAGAGATGGCACAGGATCTCATGGAGCAGAGGATGGCAGGGATTGTTTTATGCTACCATTTGGAATGTTTTAATTGTACCTCCATACAGATTGTGAGTAAACACTTACAGTTACTGAAATTACAGCACAATTCCCTCCTGGCTTGTGGTGTTCCTTAGAGATTTCTTCCTAAAACCAGGCCCTGCCCAGTGTTTGGAAAATGATTGGAGTTAAATGCAGGGAAAAAGACTATACACAAAAAACCACACACTTTTCAGGAACATCCACACTGCACAAAATAATTGCTTCTAATTCATCTAGTTCAACCAAAAAACAAACCAAACCAAAAAAAAAGAGATACCAAAATAGCACAGAAGTCAGATAATGATATTCTATGTATACACCAAACTTTTCATGTTGTAAATAAAGATAGCATCTTATTACTTTAAAGAAAATAATTAACAGTAATAATTCTAAAAAAGGATTTCTACTAAATAAGTCTCAGAAAACAGCAAAAATCAGCCCAGTGTGGAGTCATAAAGCATATATCTGTCACAAAAGTTTTAAAAAAATCTATACAGCTTTGTGGGGCTCCCTTGAGCTACATTAGCTATGACTAATAGGAACAGATGCACTCAATATGAAATTGTCCTGCTGAAGCAGTAGAAATAAAAATAAAATATTTCTTCCACAAAGCACACCAGAAACTGTTCTATGATCAGACAATCAGCTGCTCAACAAACACTGCATAGAGACAAGCAATAAAAGTCACTGACTAAAGAGTGTCTTGACAGCTCTAAAGAAAGCTTGAGTAAAAGCTTCTACAAGCAGTGCTTTATTAAAGAGATTTACTAAATATAGTTATATCCTCTTGGAAAGTTTATTATCATATCTTGTAATTTAAACATAGTCATCAAATTTATCTAACCTTCTAACCAACTAGATCTTGTCAACCAAGTGAGAGAGTCAGAGGCCATAATGTTTTAATCATTTCTGGTTTTAATCATTTTCAAATAATGTTACTGCTGGCCCCAGGGGGTAAACAGTTTGTTGCAGCTCTCCTGTTCTGCTGCAGAATCCTGCACACAATATATTTGGAATTACTGTGGCAACTTCAGCTCACCAGGACTTGGAGTTAACCATATTGATAGCGTGGATATAATTCCTAAAAGACACAGAGGTAAACACAGAAGATTTGGATGCTAAGGAAGTGTCCTTCTGTCACAAGACAGGGATCTGAGCTGCTCAGAGTGAAGCTCAGATGGATGTTAAGATCAGTGATTGTGTTTAGTACAGTCTTGTCAGCAGAATATGTCTGAAATCCATGTGAATTCCTCTTCAACCACCTGCAAAATGGGCAGAATAAAGTTGACCTCTCTGGGGTTGGAGATTTCACTCAGAGCAGCAACTGCTGGTCTCTGCTACCACGTTATAAATCAAGGAAGGGAAAAAATCTCTTCTAACTTGGCATGGTGATAATTAATCCTTTTCAAGCCCTCTGCCAGCAATTTACCTTTCCAGAACTCTGCTCTGCTATCCCAAATTCTGGGGAGGATGCAGCCAGAAGTGAAAAGAGAGTGGAATCACGAAGGCCAGAAATGCACGATACTCATGAATTTGTTTTTCTCTCTTGAACTGGGAACGCGTCATTGGGATAATTTCAGTCATTTGGTTTGAACAGCCTCACAGAGCCAAAGCCAGTCATTACTTTACATTGTTCAGCTGCTGGCACCAGCCTGTTTCTGTTTGGTTTTGTACAATGGAGACAGTAAATTTTTCTCCCATTAAACCACTCTCACTATCTTTAAAATTATCTAAACCCTTATTAATTTCTCCTTTTATTTTGTGGTAGAGCTCCAAACACCTGGTGTACTCCACTTGATCTATTTAAAGGAACAAATCAAACGAGCCAAAGCAGAAATATTTCATTTCCAGTACCAAGCACTTGTGTCAGAATGAAAAATCCTGAACTTTAGGGTTGCCTGGTAGCTGCTGTTGGAAACAGTGCTCTTTACATTATATTCCACATTTTACTTGTGCAACAGTATCTCCCCAAAGGAGAGTAGCAGCAAACACAGGAAATAGTTCAACAAAAGAATGAAGAGCTAAATCAAGAGGGAAGAAACTGCAGGTAGCTTTGAGTTTTCCGAGGAGGTGGGAAGAAAGAAAATTCCTTAAATTGGAAACGAATTGCTGCTGGTTTCCATATTACTCTTCAATTTAAAGCATCAATTTAGAAGTGAATCTATACTTGGTATAAAAGAGTTTAAGTAGTTCCCGAACTCATTAGAGCACAAGTAAAAATACATGTGTTATTTCATTTGCTCTAAAAGTCAATATTAGAAGACAAAGATGAAGATATTTCAGTCTCAACCAATTATAAACATGAGCATATGCTATGTTCCTAATGAAGCCATTTGTATGGCCCATGGAATTGTGAGGGAATTAATCACAGCCAGCACAAGGTGCCACTGACTTCTGAACTAAAACTTGATTAAGTGAGAATCAGTCTCTGCTGTGAACTACTGAAAGATCTGGTAGAAAGTGAGGATGAATAGATGGTGCATAATGAATTCTAAGGCTGTGAACTGATCTGTGTTGATTAAGAAAGAGAAATCAAGTGAATAAAAGCATGGACAGAAATAGCACAAGGGCTCAGTGAATCACAGCTTTCATCTCTGACCAGCACGTTCCACTTATGATACGATGAATAAGTTGTACAGTCTTGGCCTCGTTAGCACAGCCCTTGGCACAGGGTTTGTGCAAGGGGTGCTGCAGCACCAGGGAGAGACAGGACAAGGGGGAATGGATTCCCATGAACAGAGGCCAGGGTTGGATGGGATACTGGGAAGAAATTCTTCCCTGTGAGGGTGGAGAGGCCCTGGCACAGGTTACCCAGAGAAGCTGTGGCTGTTCTGACCCTGGAAGTGTCCAAGGCCAGGCTGGATGGGGCTTGGAGCCACCTGGTCCAGTAGTCCATTGATGGGCTTTAAGTTCCTTCCAACCCAAACTATTCTGGAATTCCACAAAAACCAGGGACACCAAGAGGGCAGTGGCAGAGCTGTGGGGAATCTGGGACTGGAGGGACGTGGCTCAGCAGGGCAGGGTGGACATCTACCAGCAGAGAACGAGGAAATCAGAAACGTGATGAGTCAGGACTGGAAAAGCCCAGAGATGTGCACAGGAAATGCCCACATCCTATGACCAAACCTAAGCAAGAAGTGATTGGTCTCAGACTCAGCAGAAACAATTAAATAGTTCAACAACAGCAGCTGAATGGAAGCTTACACCAATACATTGACTGCTGAGCTGTAGCTTTTCTCCAGCAATCTGCCCGAGAAATTTCATCATTAAAGGCAGTTATTAAGATAGAAATGTCACCTTTCATTTATACAGCAGTTTTCATCCTGAAGCACTTCATTAACTATCCTTCCAAAGATCACTTTGCAATACTGATTTTGCTGTATTTCTCCTCTGTCTACCCAATCACAAAAAAGAGGCAGATTGTACCCTTTTTAGAATCCATCAGAGAATACCTTAAACTGGAGTTTCCATAGAAACACATCATGGGGCTCTCAGTTTCTCTATCAAACCTGTTCTTAAACTTTCAGCTTTACTTAATGCTAGATTTTCAAAAACACCAATTAGCTCTTTAATTTCATGTAACAGTTGGACTCAATGATCGTAGAGGTCTTTTCCAACCTAAGTGATTCTATGATTCTATAAAAAGGCAAGGGAAGAAAAACAGCTGCCATGGACAGGGGAACAACAGGGAAAATTGTGGGGTTTGGTCATCCAGTAAAATCTCTGAGTTCCAGCCAACTCCCATTTGCACTTAAAATCTCCTGTCAGAGGTTGTTACAGAAATCTGAGCCTCACAGGAACCCTGACTATGGAAAAAATAATGTCATGCAAATGATGACCACAGGACTGGGACATTTCAGGAATATTCTGACACAAACATACGACTCACCAGAGTCTACTGCCACTGACCCCCAGCTCAGAGCCCATTTTGTTGTCGATAAACATAAACACAAATGTTTGTCTTCACTTTCTTAACATTCCCTTTAGTTCTTTTTCTGCATCCAGTACAGTTCAATCACTGCTGCCAGAAATGTATTTGCAATAAAATACATTCTTATTACAAAGTCCCCTGAGCTTTGTTACTTTCATCATCAGATTTAGATTGTATTGTTTGTCCAGAACTGCTTTCAGTGTCTCACACAGTTATTCTGCTTTAAAATATAGAACTATTAAATCCACAGACCGAAATGTGCAGTCCTTCAGTATCTTTTTTTTGTTTGTTTTTTCAGTAATATAATCTCTTATTCTGCAACTAAATCTTTCATGCATGCCAGTGTTCTGGAATGCAGCTCTGCTCCTTAATTCCAGGGATGGAGCAGTTACAAGTGCTAAAGCCTCCAGGCTATCTAAGTGTGAGACAAACTTGTAATTTTGGTGACATATGCAGGAGGATTCCTTCTGAGCCTGGGTTTCTGGAACAGCAAAGTGACATCCCACTGCTGCTTTGAGGCTCCTTGATGACTTTGACTTGTTCTAGCACATTTCCTTGGTTTGTGTGTGTTACTTCAGACTTTTTCTGCTTTGTCAGACACAAATTTTCTCTTTTGCCAAACGTACAGAAGTAAAGAAATCATTATATTGAAAAATCAAAAGGAGCCCTGGCTGCCCAGATGGATCCTGGGTAAGCCCAGAAATGACAAATAACGACAAAGTAAAATGTAAAGTAAAAGCTCTGGGCACATGAGCAGCATAGGAAATAGGAGGAGAGTTTCTCCTTTGAGAAACTCACTGGAGAGCTCCGGGAAATTTGGAAATTTGCAACTGCTACACCCCTTTTCCCCTCCCCCAACCTGGCACCAGGGCTGGAGGAGCTCTTAGACTGCTAAAAGTCTTGAAAACTCAGTCCTCTGCCTCTCTGAACTGTAAGAAACACTTCAGAAAACAAGAATTGTTTCCAAAATATTCTCTGTAAGCAAATACCATCAGCAAAGACAGTTTAATTTGTATTTGTGGAGCCAAATATCCCTTAACAAGATGTAGGGGAGAATTCAAAGGAGTTAGATGTGTAGATTTCTAAAATACTTGTAATACTCATACTTGCAATGTATGAGTAATGTAATGCTCATAGATAGTTTGGCAGTAAAAGTATTTGCTGAAAATTTCACCAAATTTTCTTGATATTTGTAATAATGAAAGTATCCTCAATCAGGAAAAAAATATGTATGTCTATGTATGCATAATAATTTGTTTCAAAGTTCAAATGCCTCCAGCAGCAGCACCCCATGTGGGAGGCAGACTGCTGTGAGGTTTCTCCCCTTAAATACATTACAAGCAACCACCAAAACTGAGGATTCCCTCAGGACAAGTTTTGCTCTGAATGGTCTTTCATATGTATTCTCTAAGTGTAAACAACATAAAAATAATGAACCTCCCAGACTCAAAGCTGTTTTAAACTATGAATCTTTTAATGTGAGAGAAATGACTCTGTTTAAAGAAACCTGATTTTAGGACATTACTATTTTGGGATTATTATCCAACATATACATAATCTATTTCCCCTGAAAACAAACAGTCCCATGATGTAAAAATAGGCAACTAAATGAAATGCAGGCTTTTATAGCGTGGGAAATGTTTGTGGAACTTGCATTCTGGGTTTGATTACTTTTAGATGTTTTAGGAGAAACTGATTCAAAGCAGTGCTTTTATGATTAAAGTCAAAATATAGGGAGACAGACCTACTGCAAATGTGTAAGGGTAAGTGAAGAAGTCCTCCAGAGAATTAAAAATTCAACAAAATATTTAAACACATATATAGCAAGAACCCAGCGATGTCCTGACATGCTTAAATTCACCCTTCAAAACTCGGAATGGCAAACAGCAATGGAAAACAATTGTAAGAGTTGCTTAAAATGTATTGTAAACTAGGAAAAGCACACTAAAATAAGGCACACCACCACACCTCACTACCAAACTCCATGTCTAATCCCTGGGGGAAGCTGACAGCACACAGCACTTCATGGGTTTAGAAGATAGTGAGGTTTCACATAAAATTTAGTGTCATAAACCAGCTCCAAACACAATTCTGAAGCTGAACATTCCACATCCAGGAACTTTTAAAGGTAAGAATCAAATACAGCTTCAGGAATAGCCTTTGCTATTATTCCATAATCCTTAGGGACTACAATTTACTTTAAAAGTTTTAAAAAACCACTGAGGTCACAAGAATCGGTGCACTCAATACAAGCCTCAGACACGGCTGTGAGCGGAGACTGTGCTCGATATCCTGCTGACATCTAACGGCAGCTTGGTGCACTGCAGAAAAACCACATGGATAAAGCACATCTGGTGAGTAAATATCCGGAGTGTGCAGTATTGGTTCTGTATCTGCTCATACACCTCACACAAATCCTCCTTCCAATTAACTGCCCACCAGGCACGCTGGAATTCAAGGAAAGGTTAAATAAACCAGGCTTCACTACAGAGCAGCACCAGGGAGCTCCTGATGCCAGGAACTGCCATCTTTGAAATGACACTGACTTATGGAAATAATAAAGCCAAAATCCAATTAAATTCTCCTCTTCCTAAAACCTAGAGATTAATAAATCAATTTTCAGGTCCACTGTTTTCTTCTAGGCAGACAGAAATCAAGTTCTTTATTTCCCTGAGTTATTGAACCAAAAATTAGAAGATATTTTNTGCCCGGTGGAAGAGCACCCCAATGGCAGCAGATGGCAGCAATGCCCCACAGGACAGCAGTGTCCTTGCCCACCCCACCCATGGGCTTGTCCAACTTCCCTGGCAAACAGCCAAAGAATAAAATTAATGGAATGCAGGCTCATCTAAAATTAGAGAGAGAAGCTTCCTCTTCTTTAAGCAAAATTCCAACATAAATTTGTACATCAGCACACAGCTGATGAGTGTACATCAGTGCTGCTGAGATTTGCTGAAACAAGGTTCCCAGCTTATGGAGGACAAAGGTCTTAATTGCTTATTTTTTACTTTAGAGAAGGGAAATGAACAGGTGCTTCCTCTTCCTTGCTGAAATAAGGTAAACCCATGCTGTACATCTTTTAATGAGCAATTTGTATAAATTTTCAAAGCACCTATAGAATCATAGAACCATTACCTTATTATTGGCACCAGCTCAGATTTTTTTAGTGCCAAATTTGCTGTGGATGACGGGGGCTCCTCACAGCTTATCGACTCTTCCCAGAGCCTGTCCCTCCCATTTCCAGCACATCCTTCCTTCCTTATCAATGCTGATACACTCAAAACCAGCCTATTTGCCAGAAGATCCTATGGTCACCCAGCCCATGGAATCTCACGGATTCTAAATCAATTACAGCATCATGTTATTTACTACCCATGGTCAAATATCACATTGCATTGTAAGTTTCTTCATGGCATTTGAGAGCTGCGTGCAGGTGACAACTTGAGCCTGCACAGAATGATTATTTATCATTTGGACAGCTCAAAGGTTCTCTCTTCCTTTCACCTATGTAACAAATTAGCCCCCCGTGTGTTAAATACTGAGAATACTGTGAGATAAACTAGCAGAATTGTGGACAATAGGACAAAGGTTGAGGAATTATTAATATGAGAACAGCAGGTGTCAGCACTCATAAATGTATTGACAGCAAACATGTGAGTAAAGATAATGGACAGAAGGCATTTTAAAAGGTCACTCGGGGATCTGCAGACTGATTTAGTTTTTAGTTCCATGTACTGCTCATCTGGATCAGTCTGAAATCAACTGGCACAAGTGTGGCAGAGGAGTTCACAGCAGCAATAGGAAGGGTGGGTGTTCATGAGGTGTCTTACACTCACTGGAGGAAGTGTTGGTGGTTCTCCAGCGCTGTTCCTGTCACTTGCAGACATCAAGAAGCAGGACTGCATTTAGCACGCAGCTCCACTCTTACCTTATGCCTCCATCAATGGTGCTACCAAAATCTTTGCTACTCTGGTACATAATCGACAGTAAGATTCAGGCTGTCCATTTAGGCTCTTCAAAGGAAGTGTTTGACACAGAATAACATCAACACTGAAAATAATTCTATGTTATTAGTCTAATACCATTTTTGTTCATAGGCTGCAATGTGTTTTATGAAGAAGAAATTAAGTACACAACTAACTCTTGTTAGTGGAACGTGATAGATGTGTGTTTCCACGTGCCCAGTAATTACCAACATCCCATAAAGAAATAAAAGTTAAAGATTAACCAGGAATCATTTACAGTCCTTATAACTCATACTAATTTATAACTCATACTAGAATGCAACCTTGTAACTCTTATCAAATTTAACAGTCTAAACTCTCCACGTGAGAAGAAGAAAGCGTGAGGAAGAAAAGCAGTAAAACCTCATGGAACGTTTGTTCCATCCTCCCATTAAAATACACACGAGGCCGGGGCAGCTGGAACTTTCCTCGCTGCTCCCCTCGGGAGGGGATGCCCGGGGCTCACTCACCTCAGGCGATGGTTGCCCGCCGGGCCGGTCGCTCACTTGGTGCCTTCCCCTCCTGCCTCCCCTGTCCTGCCTGCTGCCCTCGGCCGCCCTCCAGTCCGCCGCCCCTCGAGGGATGCGCTGCGGGCAGGGATCTCTCCATGGCCGCCCCTCGAGGGATGCGCTGCGGGCAGGGATCTCTCCATGGCCGCCCCTCGAGGGATGCGCTGCGGGCGGGAGTCCCTCCATGGCCGCCCCTCGAGGGATGCGCTGCGGGCAGGGATCTCTCCATGGCCGCCCCTCGAGGGATGCGCTGCGGGCGGGAGTCCCTCCATGGCCGCCCCTAGAGGGATGCGCTGCGGGCGGGGGTCCCTCATGGCCGCCCCTCGAGGGATGCGCTGCGGGCGGGGGTCTCTCCATGGCCGCCCCTCGAGGGCTGCGCTGCGGGCGGGGGTCCCTCCATGGCCGCCCCTCGAGGGCTGCGCTGCGGGCGGGGGTCCCTCCATGACCCCGAGGGATGCGCTGCGGGCGAGGGTCCCTCATGGCCGCCCCTCGATGGATGCTCTGCGGGCGGGGGTCCCTCATGGCCGCCCCTGGAGGGATGCGCTGCGGGCGGGGGTCCCTCATGGCCGCCCCCCTCAGGCCCTCAGTACCCGTGGAGCCCCCTGGCGGCGGGGCGGCGGCGCGCGGCCACACCCCGCGGGCGCGTGGCGGTTGCGCTGAGGGGGCGGCGCTGAGGGAGCGCTGAGGGGACGGCGGTGGCTGCGAGGCAGCGCAGAAGTGGCTCTGGCCGAACGCGGGACGGGCTCCAGGCGGCTCTGAGGGGACGCGGGCACCATGGCAGACCAGGAAGCAGGGTACCCGCCCAAGGCTCGGCGGGCGCCAGGTAACCGCCGCAGAGGGGAGCGGGCGGGGAGCTGTCCACGAACGGCCCCGCAGCGGCCGCTCCTCGCGGGCTCTGTCGTGTCTCTCTCTCTCCGCTTTTTGCTTTCGGTTTTAATTGTTGCTTTATTTGGTCTTGGAAAAAAGTTTGAAGATGCTTCACCGAAGTTAAGCCCGCGGGAGGAGCGAGGAGCGGTCGTGCTTCGCCTACCGGGCAGCCTCCGCTTCCCTGAGCCCCGGCTGCCGAGCGGTCACCGGCGGCCCGGAGCGACCCAGCCCCGGGCAGCGGGGAGTTCCGAGCCCGCTACGGGGCTAACGGGGAGTGCTGAGACTCCAGCCCTCGTTAACGGGGGATGCCGAGCCCGCTAACCCCGGATAACGGGGATCTGAGTCCCCAGCCCCGGCTAACGGGGGATGCTGAACTCCCAGCCCCGGCTAATGGGGATGCTGAGCCCGCTGCCCCGGTTAACGGGGAATGATGATCCTCAGCCCTGGCTAACGGGGGACTGACCCCGCTGCCCCTTCCAGTAACGGAGCCGCAGGTGGTGATTCCTGGCACCTCGGGAACATGTCAGAGCATCACCACGAGCTGCCCCGGTGGTGTAACTCGGGTGGATTTCTTTGGCATGTGGTTTCCTTCCCTGTGCGGTAACTCAGATCACTACAGGGAAAACTACGCAAATAATGACAAACAGAGTTGACAGAAGTAATCTCTGGGGCGCTGTACCAGTAAATGAGAACAAGGAGAATTTAGGGATTGGTTTTTGACACTGTTGTGGCTTTTCACCGCAGCCAAATCATGTGTAGGTGTGACTGGAGGAAGTGGTAAAAGTCCTCAGGTGGGGCAATGAGTTGTACTGAAATTTTACTTTTTGGTATCATTATGGGTGTGGGGTTTGGCCTTCCAGTTAGGAGGTGTGAATGTATGACGTGGGTTCAGGACATCTTAGAGATGATGCACTGAGATAGCACAACTGACAGTTTCACTTACTGGAAGCTGGAATGTTTTACTCCCATTGTTTAGAAACAACAAAAAAGTCATTATTTATTTTATGCCTTTCTCGTTTGTAACCGGAGAAGGAAATGTATTTATAAGATTGCTTTGCGTACAAAGCCTTTGGCTGGGTAATTTGAGTGGTTGTATAAATAACTGTGGATCTCTTCGGGCCTCGTGCCCAAAGGCACATGCTGGTTCTGATATCCTTGGAGAGGATCTGCATTTCGTGCTGTAACTGTTAGCTGTTAATACCTCACCATGGTCACGTCAATGCCAATCTTGTCTCTGCAAGCGTTTCCCAAACATGAATGGCGTTAGACGTAGTTTTGGTTATTAGATGTCGTAATTTTGGCTATTTCCCATGTGAAATGCTCTGAGAAGCATCTCTGAAGACATCTAGTTCACACTGAAATTGGCATTTTGTTTTCAGTCAGGGCACATTTTTGCTGTTTGACAGTGATGTGCTTGTTTGGATTGTGGAGTCTTTTCAGAAGGAAATAAATCACAAATGAAGCGTGTGCCACACCTCAAGCGATAATGAGAACTTTCCCCCTTCACCTTCGCCTCCAGTACTAAGTGTTGATTATAAATTCTTAATACAGTTTGATGATCCAATTGATAATTTCTTGCTCAACTAATGGTAACTGTTCCAGTCAGCCTTAAAGGCATTGAAGGCTGATTCAATTACGTTTTTTAAATTTTTTAATAGTCTTTCTCCTTGTCGTTTATTTATTAAAGAGTTGCTTGAGAACTTTTGCTTTTTTTTAATTGCCTGCCTTGATTTGCCCACAGCAGGCTATAAATCCAAGTTGTGGGCTTTCCTACTTTTTAGCTCAGGAGAAAGTTCCAGTGGCATGTTTAGGGATACTGTAAACCATCACTTAGTGTGAGGTGATGGGCAGGGATAGGAATCACTGCAGGAGCTGCAGCATTACCTCTGCACCAACTCGAGTGCTTTGAACTGGCTGCTCTCAGGATGCAGAATCAATGACCCTCACAGAAATCGGGCCACAATTGCCTATTGATGAAGTTATCCAAGAGCCATGATGAGATGGTTCAGAACGAGCCCATTCCACAAATGCCAGGCATGTTTCTTGTGTTTCATACAGTTTTCCACAAGACAGCATCTCTCTCCCTTCTTGTATTGTGAAATACACCCCATCGTGGGACATTGGTGCTAAATAAAGCATCCTCTTTGCTCAGTATTGAAATTTTACATCATTTGAGGTGACTTCTACACAAAATTCAGTATGTCCAGAGTAGGAATGTGATGTTTGTGAGTGCTGAGTGTCACCCTGGGACACTCCTGCTTGGCAGTAGGCTCCTGGCAGCCCCTTAGGAGTCTTAACAGGATAAGAAACTTCCTGTAGCTCTGTGAATGCCTCCCAGTCCACATTTTGTCATGGCTTTAGCAGGATAGCATTTGAAACCACCAGCTCGTTATTTGATCTCAGAGATACCTTCAGCTGGTGTCTTCTCCTGACAGAGAGATGAGGCATGAGGAGTTTCTGGCGAAGAAATTCTGTATGGAGGCTTTATTTCACATCCAGCTAATCTTGTACCACATCTTATCCAACTTCCCAGATCCAACAGCTCTGAGAATTGTGGCTTTCTTAGATCTGCAGCTGTGACAGCTGGAAGAGAACCCAACGATGCTGTCCCAGAGCTGCCAGGCTGGGGGGTATCAGCCTTTTGCTCCTTAAGCGAGTGTTCCTCTGCCTTCTCAGAAAGCAGAAGAACAGGATTTCCACTGCTGCCTCTGAGTCACTCTACTAGAAAAACCTGGGGGAGAGAAAAGCATTTGAGAATTGATACTTAAATGTTGGTACATAAATGCTGCATAAATGTTGCTTGGATAGCATTCTGCCCTCAGCTATCTTACACAGCTTAGAGAAAACAGTGAAAATCAAAGCAGAATTTGGCTTTTAATTTCTGATCTAAACCTAATGAATGTGGCAGAGGAGTAGTGCTAACAGTGACATTTCAAGGAATAGTCAACATCAATATGGAATTTCAGCACTTTAACAGGCACTCTTGGGTTTGAAAAAGTGAAAATTTTCTGCTCTTTTGTAGATGAATCTGATATGGGCCTCGGTGTGTGTGGATGGATCCTGGTGATCACCTCGCTTGTTTTCACTGTTCTTACATTTCCTATCTCAATATGGATGTGCATAAAGGTAAAATCGTTCACTGCTAGGTTGGATTAAAACTTTAAGCAATGCAGAGTGGCTATTACTGTTCTCAGTTGGATTTACTTGTTCTAAACACAAATTAATCCAACTCTGTTCTTTCTTGAGCTATAGCAGACAGTAGATGGCAGACCCCAGCACTTCAGGGTATTCATCTTCAAACCAAAAATAAAAGTGCTATTACAATATTTGGTCAAAATAATTCCTGCATTGATGTCTTTACTGTATCTGCCCAGTTGTCATTAGTAAATAAGTTCATTTGAAGGATCAGAATAATTGCAAGAACCCATAACTACTCTTAGAGAACTGATTTTTTTTTTAAGGACATCTCTGTGTATATCACATCTAATATGAGATATGTAAATATAAATCTGTAATTATGTACATAGATGTGGCTGCACGTGACACATTTGAAGACACAAAGTGTCATCTGTGATCACTCTGAGGTTGATGTTTGCAGTTTCCAGACAGGAGTTTTTCCTCCTGGCTTGGCTGATGTGTGGCAGCAGAATTGGAGCTGGAAAAATCCCTGCTGGGTCACAAATACTGCACTTTGTTGTGTTGTTGCCAGGATATTCCTGATGGCTGCTGCTGGTGCTTGGACTGCCCAGGTGCCATCCTGCTGAGAGTCTGAGGATTATTTCTTGTGGACTGATTTTTCCTTTCGCTCTTTGACAGTAAAGTTTAGGCTAAAATTCTCAAAAGCAGCCAGTAGAGAAATGTGTGTTAAATTTGAGACTCAAGCCTGTCTGAGACTGGTGTGTACCTAATTTGGAATCCATCATGTGCCTTCTGGAAACCTGTGCATGATACCCAACAATCTGTTACAGATCATCAAGGAATATGAGCGAGCCATCATCTTCAGGCTTGGACGCATCCTAAAAGGGGGAGCAAAGGGACCAGGTATGTCCTGCACAGCAATTTGTTCTAATTAGTCATCAGCAAAACAGTAATTGTGTAGAGGCATTGCATTAAAGTGGCAAATGGATTTCTCAAGAATTCTGTAACTTCCAGTAAGAGGATGTTACAGCAGGAATTGGACTTGATGAGCCTCATGGGTCTCTTCCAGCCCAGAATGTTCTGATTCGTGCTGTGGATTGAGAAGGCAGCAAAGTTAATTTTACCCAGCTCTCCTTTGTCAATGTATGATCTGCAGGCAGAATCAAAAGCACTAAATGTAAAGGGAAGAATAACAGCATAGAAAGGGTTATTTGGAAAAAGAAGTTTGATGTGTGAGTTAAAACCAATGAGCAGCCATCTGACAGCCTTGATGTCCTTCAAAAGTAACAGAAGCCAGTAGAGTATTTGATAGTTTTGAGAAGTTGCCTGTGTGTATTAGAAACTCTGAGATCTGGACGAATGTTATTTTCAGCTGCTGCTCAAAGTGACAGAAAGGGACAAGAGCTTCTTCATTTTCACCCAGGCTTTGCAATAGCCACATTGCTGTAAAGCTGAAGAATTTCTGTGAGCCACCAGAACAGAAGGAAGGAGGTTGATGCTTGCCAGAATTAGGCCCCACAAGTAACTATGTGGGGGACATTTTTAAAAGTAGCTGTTAACAGTTCTGGGGTTGGTTTTTTTCAAATGTTGAAAATCTCTAAGTAAGTGATATCCTGATAAATTGAAGTTTCTCAGCATGTGTTTTTGAAAATCTTACCTTGGTTTGGAAGCCACTAACAAGTGTTGTGCTGCTCAGCTCCTCACAAAGAGCTGCACAGCCATGACAGTTGGATTTCAGCTTATTGCAGTAACAAGTTTCAGCTGCTTTAATAACCCATTTTCACATCTTCTTGAATGGATTTTTTGGCACAGGTTTGTTTTTTGTCCTGCCTTGCACAGACAGCTTCATCAAAGTTGATATGAGAACCATCTCTTTTGATATCCCTCCTCAGGAGGTGAGTTTGCATTTGCCTTTGTATCTACTAAAGTACTTGCAGAATTTTGTGCACTTCGGTTTTCCTTCTCCCCTCACAGTATTGGGTAACATGCAGTTAAAATACAAATTTCCAGTGCAGGTGCAATATATTGTGAAGAATACATATATCCTTTAGAAATGTCATCCAGTAAGAGAAGAGCACTGAAAGAAAACAGATGATGCTCTGAGGTAATTGAATACTGCCTGAGAGCTGGAATGGGAGGGATTTGGAACGAAGGCTGCTGGGCTTCATACAACATTCCCTAATTGCTTCTGGAAGATTTCCAGGCGCAGCAGAGATCTGTCCTGTGCCAATTTATCTACATGTATAAACTGGCTCAAGTAATGGGATGAAATTGGTATATACATCAAATGCTATTTATAGCAAGTGGGGGAATGAGCGAGCAGCTCATTCAGTGCTGGGTTTGTGTGCACATGGCTTCTGTGCCCTGCCCTGCACAGGAACATGGTGAGGGTGGTGCCACTCCTGGCAGGTCCTAAAAACCAAAAAAATTACTTTGATTTCTAATCTGATTTTCCTTGGACATCCTAATTTTTTAGCAGAACATCTCCAGAGCATTAAGCCAGCTGAACTCAGTGCTGCCAACTCGATGGATAACAAAAGAATAAAACCCAACTGTCCCTCTAAAAATAAGTTAGTGAACAATTGTATCCTGATGGTTCTAACTGTATCCCTCATGTATGTGTGTGTTTTGCAAGGCAGAGGTGCTTCATGCAGCCTGTCTCGTGCATCTGTTTCCTGTCAGATCTGCTCGTGGGTTTGTTGCTCATCGTTAGTTGTAGATTGAGACAAACGGCAGCTGTCCTGGTGCACTCCAGAGGGTAATTGGGAGAAACCTAATCATGGGCAGGCAGAATGTGCTTGCAGCTGCTGATGTGCCATTAGAGAGGCCATCAGTAATCCAGTTTTTCTTTTGACTTGATTAAATTACACTTATGGATTTAAGTTTGTTTGTGTTCCTTACGTAAAGGCAGAAATCCATTTTTATTTGTACAACATGATTTCTGTGCGTGCTACTCATTCTTTAGCTTTTGTGTTATGAAAAGCCTGCTAAAAGAGGTAGTTTGGGAAGGGACAGGGCAGGTGAGTCTTGAAGGCTGAGTAACTCACACGTTCTTCTCTCTTGTCAAGCAGCACAACACTAATTGTGTACCTGGGCATGGCCCTGGTTCTCTGAGCTCCCCTGGGCAGTGCCACCCTTCTGTCCCTGGAGGCTGCAGTTCTGCAGCACAGTCCCCACGGCCCTGCTGTCAGCGTGCCTCACACAGCCCTGGTCTAACCTCGCTGAAAGGC
This sequence comes from Vireo altiloquus, assembly GCA_013396875.1. Taxonomy (NCBI): domain Eukaryota; kingdom Metazoa; phylum Chordata; class Aves; order Passeriformes; family Vireonidae; genus Vireo; species Vireo altiloquus. The sequence goes on from VZRF01012770.1 coordinate 1,178,467, forward strand.
AGCACAGGGACCTGCCTGGGTGGGATTCCTTGCCAGAATCACTGGTTAAACCTTCCCATGTGAAGATGAATTTCAGAGTAAATAATTTCAGCTTTTTTTCTTTTTCCTGTCACTGGTATGACTTGCAGATCCCTCCGTGCATTTGAGGAAGTGGTTTAAAAATAACATTAGTGGAAAGCTCATGGAATGTAATTTTCACTGAGAAGTTTCTAATCCCATATTTAGTCTCAGCTTTGCAGAGCTGTACTGGGAGGTTTGAGAACACTGGGACACATTCACATGCAGCATATGTGTTTAAGAACTTTTGTTTTCAAGACAGTGGAAAACCAGAATTTGGTGTAATAAAACAAATACGTGATTGTCATAACAATTAACCTTGTATTTATGGAATATTCTGTTCTTCCCCCACTGCTTTTCAGATCCTGACCAAGGACTCGGTGACGATTAACGTGGATGGAGTGGTTTACTACAGGGTGCAGAATGCCACCCTGGCCGTGGCAAACATCACCAACGCTGACTCAGCCACCAGGCTCCTGGCACAGACCACCCTGAGGAATGTTCTGGGCACCAAAAACCTCTCTGAGATCCTCTCTGATCGTGAGGAAATTGCACACAGCATGCAGGTATGAGCAGCTTTGAGCAATCCATCAAACAGCAGGTTAAGCAGCAATCCCATGGATAACTTAAAGGTGTGGATTTATTTCACCTCTAAGTGATAAGTTGTGATCTGGAGCTGTAGGCAAAGCCCTGATAAGATCTCTTGGGAGGCCACTCTGTAAATTAAGAGTGAGGAACTAAAGCACCAATGGCCAGTGGGGCTAGCAAGGGATACAGGAGAGCAGAGCTTCCCTGGATCCTTGGGTCAATACTTCACTCTTGAAGGAAACTGTGCCACAGAATTCCTTCAATGTATTAATCAAAATCCGTGGGTTTTTGTTAGTTTAAACCAGTTGTGCTCTTACAGCTATCAAATCATACTACAGATACTAAAGCCTTGAAAGTCTGAGAATTTGAAGATAATTCATTTGGTTTATTGGTCATTGTTCAAATTTGGGCATTAGTTTGAGGTGTATGAGTTCACTTACCTGCCCTGCCTTCTGCAGGCCACACTTGATGATGCCACAGACGAGTGGGGCATTAAGGTGGAACGTGTGGAGATCAAGGATGTGAAGTTACCTGTTCAGCTGCAGAGAGCCATGGCTGCAGAAGCAGAGGCTGCCCGGGAGGCAAGAGCCAAGGTAATGACATCAACCTGGGGCTTGGATTTGGGTTTTCCCAAGTAAAAAATAACACCATTGCCTCTTAAGGCCTTGTAGAAACAAAAAAGCACAGCTTGAAGAAGTATTTTCAGCTATCTGTGGGGAGTGCCTCTGGTTTTGAGAGGCAGTGCTGGAAGAAACACAAAAGCTTTTGAAGGTAGAATAAATACATTCTCAAGGCCTGGTACCTGCTTTTGTGATCCTGCATTCTGGATGGGAGGAAAGCAGGCACTGAGGCCTGGAGAGCAACCAGGAGTGGCTTGTGCCTGGTGAAAGCACATGCCCAGGACAGGCCACTTAGCAGGGCTGGGCAGTGCCTTTGGCACCTGCCTCAGGGCTGTGGATTCCCTGTGGATTCCTCGTGGATTCCCTGTGGATTCCCCGTGGATTCCCTATGGATTCCTGGCGTTCTGTGCAGGATGAATTCAGTTTCACTGGTGTTGCCTCCCCAGGTGATCGCAGCCGAGGGGGAGATGAATGCATCCAGGGCCCTGAAGGAAGCCTCCATGGTGATCACAGAGTCTCCTGCTGCTCTCCAGCTCCGGTACCTGCAGACCTTGACCACCATCGCTGCTGAGAAGAATTCCACCATCGTCTTCCCCCTGCCCATAAACATCCTGCAGGGCCTCCTAGGTGGGAAAGAGTAGGGAGGGTGCAAGGGACGAGCTCGGGGTCAGCCCACGTTTGCAGCACTGAATTCCCTGTGTAGTGTAGCTTGTGGCAGTGTTAGCAAAGTGGGTTTGCTGAGGAAGCTTTTTGTTTTACTGAGTGTGTTATAGAACTTGTATGTAACGTTTGTGAAGGTGGAGAATCGCAATATTTGAAACTGAAAACCTCTCAGAAGGAGTACAAGCAGGTTGTGATCTTAAATAAGTTTTATCCATACTGTCCTGGATGGGACACCTCTGATTCAAAACCTCCTTTTCAAATAGAGTAGAAAACCAGTTGTGGTAGAGGTAATCCAACATTTGGAACTATTCCTTCTACAAAATGGGTCTGTAGCCCTGCAAGGGAAGTGGAATAGTGTCTTGGGGACTCCTGAAAATCAGGCTCATGCTCTCTAAACCAGTCCCTATTCATGAGCAGGAGTTGTTAGTGGAACTTTCTGTCTGTTCTGCCACCCAGGAATGGCACAAACATGCAGTAGTTATGGCTACAACGTGCTTGTGGTCACTGATGGCTGCTGTTGTTATGGGGCTGTGTCTGCATCGAGTTATGCTGCTTCAAAGCACTGAGAAGGCGCTGCCTGCATCTGTTTCTCCTAAAAATAATTTTTAAAAACCAAAGTGCTGCATTTTATCCAGGTCTAAAACCTTATTTGCCTAGGAAGTGAGATGTCTATAACTAGAGGGGTGCTGTTAACAGAAGATGCTGCACTGGTGCTTTACCTGTTCCTCTGTGCAGACCTGGAGTGGTTGTTGAGTCAATAAGGGCTGGTGAGCCTCACATAACCCAAGCTATTAAACTTCCTGTTTTGTACCTCTGTAATAGATGTAACTAGAGATTAAAATGAGAAGAATTGGGGTTTGCATGGGGGGAGGCTCTTCAGGCTGCCACCAACACTGACTCTGGCATCTTTAAATTCTGGGAGGTAGCAATGAAAGCGAACAGCCAAGATCAGTGATGTAAATGCCCTTCTCCCTCTGGCCAGCATAAACTCCATAAGTTGCTTTTTCTGCCCTTTGTGCTCTGATCAGCTCTGTATTTACAGGTGTTTTAGGCCTGGTTACCTGTGCCTCGACATGCTGTGCCTTTGTCACTGGCAGGAGATGCCTAAGTGCTGTTGCTTTTCTGCCTGTCTGCTGGGCAGCTCTTCCTCTGCATCACCAAAGCAATATACTCTGTGTTTGTCAGGGTGGAGCTCATGGAAGCTGAGCTTAACTTCTGGCTGGGAGGGGGGGAATCAGTTAACGAAGCTGGAATAATTAGCATTGCTGTGCTCAGGCACTTGGAGTGGGAAACAGAGCAACTGCACAGCTCCAGGTTAATCCTTAGGGAAGATGAGTCACTCTGTAACTCCTGCTGTTGCTGCTGCAGGTGCCACCCCTGTGAATTCTTGTTGACACCACAAGATGCTTTTCGCTCTCATCCTGAATAAAAACATGCTGTTTACTAATGAGTGACTTTCTGAAAGAGTAAAATACTGTTTATCAGGGTCTCAAATGCGTATAATTGTGAAGAGGGAAAAGCAAAGCAGTCCCAAACTCCTCAAAATAATTTCTGTAACCATTTAGTAAAAAGTCCATGTACAGAAGATGGCACAAAGAAGGTTTTGGTTTCTAAGGTGTGTTCAAATGTGGGATCTACAGCTGCTGTTTAATGTTTTCATCTTCATTACAAAGCCCACCATTTCTGTTCTTCCCATATTTCATACAAGCTTTATTGTATTAAATATAATCAAAGCAAGGAGTAGGGTCAATGACTGGTCATGATTGTTTTCGGAAATTATTGCACAGCTAATTGGCTATTAACATCATTCCCTCATTAACATACATCCTGCTGGAGGAAGGAGCTCTTGAAGGCATTGAAGGCACTGAACTTGCTCTGTTTCAAACATTCCTCACACATCCACATCTGCCATTGCTCTCTGCAGGGGATCCACAGCCCAGTAGTCATCGTCCCAGCCCAGGAACCATCCGGAGAAGGTGGGAGGCTCGAAGCCCTGTTTGACAATGCTCACTGGGGTCCTCTTGTCCCGCGTGGAGGGATCTGTGTCAATGTAGCGCTTGGCTGGGGACACAGGGAGGGCATCTCACTGAGCACCAGCCTGCACAGCAGCAGCCAAACTGGGGCTAAATGGCTGCCAGAGAGGCAGCTTCGTGTTGGCCATTTAAACAAAAATAAGTTTGTACCTTATGGTTTTACCTGTGTCTGTTAGAATGGAAATTGCCTGAGTCGTGATCAGACAGTGGGAAAATGAGAAAGGGATAGTTCAGAGAGGAAAATGTGACGTTACCAGATTTCAGTGCCTCAGTCTTTTCTTCTTCTTGGGCATCCTTCCCAATCCATACAAAGACCTAAAGATAAAAATATGCATGTTAATTACTTCAGCAACAATCAATCTCTTTATGAAGGGGTAATTTAGATGAAGCCTCAGTGAACAGAGCGTGACACAAACCAGAAAATCTTCGTATTGGTGTGCCTGGGTTGTTGACCAGCATGACCAAAGATAGTGGTCAATAATGAGAAGCATTTTGCCTGAATTTTGTCTCCATGAATTGCATGAATCTTGAACAAATTCTACACTGGCTCAACATCAGGGGAAAGTAGTTTGAACATTTTTCCATAAAACATCAAAATTCATCTCTGAGTTGCCTTGTGGCTGATTTGTGCTGAATCTGTAACACAACAGCACCTCTGACTACTGCAGTTCAGGTCTCCACCTAGAGCCAGTCTGTGCCTACTCTCTGCTCCTCTTGTGCCCCTGTAAGTGTGACATACCTGATCCCACGTGTCGAGGAGCATCACATCATCTGTGGCCAGGTCATCCTGAGTCAGATCTCCAGGAACTTCTTCAATCTGGAAAACAGAAGGTTAAGATGAGCATGGGCTTCAAGAATCACTGCCTTACTGACAGGAAGAAAGATCAGGTGTAAGCCCTGGGGAGGCTGAGCTGAGTGAATCCCCTGGACACTCACGGTGAAGCGGCCGCTCTTGTTGGAGCACGCGAAGAGGCGCGGGGGGTGAGTGTCCATCTTCTTGTCCTTCAGGCGAGGGGAGGTGCGGTAAGGAGCTTTGCCACCCAAGGCTGCCCAGAAATTGTCTGCAAAACAAAAAGAGACTGATGCTTCTCCTGTTCATGGAACCCACATTGGGGTTGTGGTTTGGGTAGGACTTGAGGCGTTCTTCTGGCTCAGAAGGGCCTACAGACAGGAGAGTGGTGTTAAACACAACGAAAATACCCTGGAGAAGCCCCTCCTTGCCCATGTCCACATCTCCTTGTTCTGGGAGACAAAATATCTGTGAAATAATTGCTGAGGATGTGCAGCTCCACAGAAATGATCCCAGACTCCACCGTGACCCTCTCACCTGGCTCTTTGCCCTCAGCAACCTGTACTGGGCGAGCTCCCAGTATCTTCAGCAGCTCCTGTGCTCCTGATTTTTCAGCATTGCTGGCTCCTTGGCCAACCCACAGGTAGGCAGCAGAGGGAGTTTTCAGGACAAAGGCATCGTTGGAGTTCAGCTGGCTGGCTGTAGGATCCAGCTGAAAAGAAGGAACATTGCAGGTGTCAGATGTAACCATCCTCTACACAGAGCCTGTAACTTCAAAGTAAACCAGAACCTAGAGTTGAATAAACTGCAAAGAAGATATTCCATGTAAGCACGTCAGGCTGTCAGATGTGTTGTATATTCCCTGTATCCCAGTGATGAGTTAGATTTTCCACATGGGAAGAGTAAATAACTGTTCCAGTGTGTGATTACAGGTACACACAACCTGTGGCAGGAATGCCTGGCTGGCATTGTGCCAGTCCTGGTGGTTATGGCAGGTTTAGGAGCTCACCAAGGAGCCCATGGCAGAGCAGTCCCTGCTGCCAATGCTGATCAATCATTAACACCAACTCCACTGTGTCAACAAGGACAGGCCTCTTGAAGCTGAAAACTTGGGAAATTTTTTTTGGGAAAAAATGTGTTTGGGAAACAAACCACTGCCCTCTCCTCACTAGGATTTAATCTCCCCTTTGTTGGTGCACAGAGGGGTTTGTGTGTGTTTTCTCTCAGAGCAGTGGGGCTCTGAACCCGTGTCCTGGCCCAAGTTCCACTTCCTTAGAGGGAACTGAACTCTTTGACTGGTTCCTGTTCCCATCATGGGCTGTACACTCCCCACCAAGGCTCACTCTCCCCACGTACCTCCACTGCCCTGGTGGCTCCAGAGGTGCTGGAGCGGACCTGGAAGAGCCGCGTGGCCGCAGGAGCTGTCTGCCCTCCTTCCCTCGAGGTTCCACCCTTGTAAACAATCAAGGGCTTTCCACCAAACATGCTCATCAGGTGAGGGGGCTCTTTCCCTTGCACTACTCGTTTCTGGAGAAAAAGAAACTTGCTGTCAGTTTTGAGGAGCATAAGATGCACCAGCAATAGCTTTTACAACCCTTTGTCGAGCTGGAATATTCACAGAGCACCCAGCTGAGCCAGGTGCTAATATATATATTCTTTATTCCCCAGTGTGGGGGTTGGTTTCTGCTGGGTTGTGTTTGTCTCTTTACCTGCACGGGGCTGCCTCCCAGCTCCTCATCCAGCTGCACTGTGAGGAATGCAGAGGTTGCAATCTCATCCTGCGTGGAGTCGGCGCCCTGCCTGGAGAACAAGGCCAAATCCCAGCTTTATTCTCAGCCTTTCCCTTACAGTGATCAAGAGGAGGTAAGGAAATCCTGTGATACCCAATCTCTGCAGCACTTCATTCAACACAAAGGAGAAACTCCTTATCCTCTATTGTAGCACAGCGAGTACAGGGGGAGATAAGAACCTTTCCCAGATAAGCAGCACTTTCCTAAATAAGCACAGCTTGATCCAAAGATGGGAGTAACTACCAGTGGGGGGAACAAGGGAAAAAAAAAAGCTCACACAGTTATTCCCTCCATTGTTTCACTTCAAATGAAACATCCCAGACCTCAGGTATTGTTTTGTTTGCAAGGGAAAGTTATCCGGGGTGAAATTTTATTCCTCAAAGTTCCTCTGAAAGTGGGAACCAGCAGTGATGGATTTTCCAAGTGGACTCGCAGCCCCAGCGTTTCCTGCCTTGCCCCAGGGTAAGTCCCTTACCAGGTGTAAATGATCTGTCCCCGCTTCCCATCGTGCTGGTAATCGTACAGGATGATGTAGCTGTCCCCGCCGTAGAACTGCCCGTACGTGGCAGGGTCCACCGGCACCTTCTCGGAGCCTTCTATTCTCCAGATCTGGCGGGAGAGGAGCAGAGGCGCTGCAGAAGGAGCCCATTCCCGGCGCGCGTTATCCCAAATTCCGCATCCCGCGGTGCTGCCGCGCCCCCTGCCGGCACCTGGCAGGACAATTCCCACCCGCTCCGCACCGCTCCCCAACGCAGCTTTGGGGCTTTTCGGGGGGGTTCAAACAGACACCCCTCGGCCGGGACCTCTATGGGCTTCTGGACAGCCCCGGGGCCGTCCAAGCCCAACTCCACCCCTGCTTCTGTGCTCAGAGTCATGAACCCAGGTGCCCCAAGACATTCACCCCTCACACATGTGATGGCAATGGGGAGAATAATCAGGAGGAGGAGGAATAAATCCATCCTACAGAGCTGGGAAATTGTGGAGTCAGAATCAACCCCACTTATCTGCGGGGCTTTCAAGACTCTGCTGGTGTCAGAAATGCCCCCAGCAGTTACAAGCCCTCAGTGTTGATGGTTCTCTGGCCTCCATTTTTCTCACTGCTCTTGCTGCGATGCCATCAAGCAGCAAAGTTGGAAACCTTCCCAAAGGGATTGTGCCACTGCTGACCTGTTTCTTGCCAGAGCCATCATCCTCCATGCCGTGCTGGGCAGCCATGGCCTTGGAGCTGTGCAGGGTGGCAGCGTCGAAAGGGACCTGCTCGATCTTGGCAACGTGGCCAGAAACGTGAGGCTGCCCCAGCCCTTCTGTCTGGTCCTTGTCCCGCCAGTTCTTGAAGAATTGCTTGAATAAAGGTGTCTCACCACTCTCAGGGAGGACTTGGATCTGAAATGAATGAGCCTTTAGAAGCATCTCCCAAAGAACAGCAGATTTATCTACTCCTTCTTTTTCCCTCTTTGGAGAGGTCATGGAGAAGGTAAAAGAGTATCTGAGAGAAAGAAACTTTAACTGCCAGTTGAGTTGGGGTAAATGCTGGTTTAGCCCAGGAGCATTACTGCAGGACCTCCCAAAACTGAGCAGATCACCCACAACAGGAGCTGTTTGAGAGACTGACAGGGACATCACCTGAGCCACCGAACATGGACATCACCTGAGCCACCCCACAGGGACATCACCTGAGCCACCCATGCCCTGCAGTGCCCAGCCCATGCAGCAGAAAAGGGACCCCAGTGCCTGGGGCTGCCACAGGTCCTCACCTGTGTGTGTTTGGGATATCCCATCTTGTCAATGAACTCTGAGGCTGTTTTCAATGCTGCCTTCTTCTCTTCAGAGTTGGCACCTTTGCCTTTAATGAAAATAGAGAGAAAAGGGGTCAGGATTTTTGACCCAGAGAAGAAACTGTCCCAAGCACCTTTTGCAGAAGTAGAAGGGCCCAGCCTTCCAGGTGAGCAATGCCAAATAGCAAATGGCAATTGTTGGGTCTCTTTCATGCCTGTCGTGATGGCTGAGAGAGAACAACTGCCTTTCTACCTGTGATATTAATTATTTTCTCCTACCTTTCCAAACAAAGATCTTTCCATCTGTGCCGTGGTCCAGGATGAAGCAGTCATCAGTGCTCAGGGCTGCCTGGGAGAAGGGGTTCTCATCTGCCACCAGGGACACTGCCATGTTCCCAGCCCCATTGGAGACCTGTGACAGCACAGCACGGAGGTCACGTAAGGCACCCTCTGCTTCCTCCTGCTCCATGGCCAGAGCTCAGAACTCAGGGAGGGGAAGGGAAATCCATTTGAATGCACTGGCTGCTGTAGGCACTATTGTTTCCAAACAGGATACCTCTGACACAGCAAGAGTATGGCAAAAACATAACACTTACTCTGAAGATTTCAAGTATTTCTGGGAAAGCAGATACTGCAGGGAGCAAAGAGAGATTGGTCCAAAATAGTAAATATCCTCAGTGTAAAGGAAATATCTTCTAAAGCAAACCAACTGCACATAAGGACTGGAGGATAACTGAGAACAGCCTCCCTGTATCAAGTGGGGTTAAAAGTCTGAGTTCCTCTACTGATTAATGCACAAAGTGCCACATAACAAACCATCTTGGCAGATATTCACCCCATGGATAGCAGAGGCTGCTTAGAGAAGATTCCTCCCAAAAAGTCTTGGACATTCTTCTCCACTCACACAGCTGATGGCAAATGGCACCTTCCAAGTCATTGTTTCATCTAGATGTTAGAAAGGGGCAGGTCCTGCTTCTCAGGCTCACTGTTTCTGGTTCTTTCCTGTCACCTTCCTAACACAATGCCTGACAGCACAAAGGAAAACTCCCTTTTCCCCTGATTTGTTTCACACTTCACCTTTCTCTGAAAAATTCCTGAAAGTCCCAACTTTAGTTGTCTCACTACAGTCAAAAGTGGTGACAAACACAACAGAAAGTATGTGGACATGCAGTGTAAGCAACCAAGGTTACTACATAAAACTTGTTAAGCAGAATGAGGCAGGAGTAGGACTCAGAGTAGCTCAGCTTCTCTCTGCTATTCCACCTCCATCTAATTTCACAAGATCACTCTGTTCTCCCCAGGGTTATGTCAGGGCTCCTTGTTACCTTGTAGAGCTTAGCCAGCTTCCTGTTGGCTGTGTCGGTTTTGGTCTCATCAGAAACCCCTGCTGGCAAACTGGGCTTTGGTCCCAGGACCTGTGAGGGAGAGAAAAATCATTACCAGCCAGTCCAAGAGGATCTTCCTTCCCAGGTGCTCCAGTCAAGAGACTAAGTAGAAGAAAATTCCAGAGTAAATTCACTCTGATGTCCCAGCGGTGCAGAGGAGCAGGTCTGCATTGAGCTGTATTTACACCACAAACACTTCACGAGTGAAGACACACCACCCTTTCTTCCACACACTGCACTCCCCACTCCAGCACTGACAAATGGACACAGGGAATCACCTGGAGCATCTCCTCCCTCTCGGATCCCTCCTCTGACACGAAGACCTTGGCGCGCCCGTTGCGCTCGTTGTCCCGGATTCCCTTGGCCAGCACCGTGGCCTTCAGCCGCTCCTGGCGGTTGCTGTTGGAGCCACACCATTGGAAGATGTTCTGGGAAAAGGAGAAAGTCACTGTCAGAGCATGATAACTCCTCTCTAGATGAGACAGGACTCGGCTGGGACTGAACAACGTCAGTGTTTTGGGATGTTCAGCACTGAAGAGCAGGGAAAAAACCTTATGGGAAGTGTCAGACATCTCCTGCCCCTGGAATTCTTTGACGTGGTACTCACACTGCCCAGGTCCAGGATGAAACAGTCCCCGGTGTTGAAGCTGTCCCAGCTCACAGGGACCTCTGTGGCCCGGACTGTTCTCCTGCCTTTGACCTGCAGCAGCCTCTGCACAGTGACCTCGTTGGGAACCACGTGTCTGAAGCCAGAAGCCACACCACCAGCCTGAGGGGAAACAGAGGAGCAAGGACTCACATTAGGACTGGAGGCAAGAGTGTGTATATATCCCATGGGTATAACATGTCCTGCCTACCAGAAATTATCCCAAGCTCAAGATTCACTTAGTCTGCTGATAGAGACACTGGGATTTATTTATCAATGCAGGCAACAGGACCCATGTCAGTCATCCTCAAAAAAATGCACAACTAAGTTTAAACGAATGAAAATAACAAATGAGTGGGAAATAAACAAAACAGAAAGATCAGGAAAGTCTCAGATGTGAGACAGTGTGAGCACTTTGCAAGAGTGTGACCTGGTATCACTTTCCTTGTGCCTTTGGATTCCTAACAGACACAACTGCTTGACTGCATGTTTTCACTTCTATCCCACTTTATTGTGATGGCAGGGAGGAGTAACTCCCACTACTGTTCATCTCCTTTACCAAAACATTGCACATGCTGAGAGGGTGGGCTAAGCACAGAGACTGCAAGGTCAAACTGTTATGCAAGTGGGGAGAAATCAAATCTCCTGGGTAGGCGTTTCCCATTAACTTTGCTGCTTCTTAAATTCATTCCAGGTGCCTTGGGACTGATCTTTCCTCTGCCTCTCGAAGAAAAACAAAACCTCGATTCCTAAAATTTTCTGGGGCTTTCCTTGTGTATTATTAATTCAGCCAAATCTCTCCCACTGGGATCTGCTGTTCTCCACCCTGTGCAGTTCCAACTCATTGAAAACATCTGGCTGAGAATGAGTTTTGAACAACTGGAAAAAGGGCAATTCTCACTCTCCTGGGAATTGGGCAGGATGCCTTTTCTTGCAGACTGGGCTCTGTTGTCACCCACCTTGTATTTGATGCCGGATTTGAAGTAGCCCAGGAAGGTGGGGGACTCATGGCCCTGCACCTCGCGGTGCTGCACAGCCTTTCCCTGCAGGTGCTCATCCATCTGCACCGTGAAGATGGCAGCAGCCCCACGCTCATCCTGAGAGCTTTCATCACCTGAAACGTTGAGAGAGACACTGGCAGAGAATGCAGGGTCTGCCTCTGCACTCAGCTGTGCAAACACACAGGGATAAAGCAGATTTAACTGTGATATTGCCAAAGAGCCTGGGGTTTGCAGCCTGTGGGGAAAGCCTTGGCATGGTACTCTGTGACATGGACTGCAGAGGGCAGTTAGGAGAGGGAAAAATCCCACTCCCTGCTCAGAAGGAACACACCCAACCTCCCTCCTTTCAGGCAGAAAGGATTTCAGCCAGCCCTTTCACCTGAGATCTTCTGTTCCCTGTGCACCTCTGCAGAACAGGGACTTACCTGCCCTGTTGCCCAGGAAAAGCTGTTTTTAGGAACAGAGCTGGCTGTACTCTCTACTGCAGATACCATGCAAATATCTGAGGTGAGTAGGGCTATTTACAGCCAGAACTGCATTCTCACTGTTGTGCTTTTTATTTCCTTGGGTAACATTTACTGGCCGTGGTGATGCAGTGAGAGGCTCAGGGGTCACTCTGGGCTCCCAGGGGACACTCCCAGCACTCACCCAACCAGAAATGCAGGTCGTACTGGAGGTTCCCACTGCGCTGCTTGATGGTGTTCAGCACCAGGTAGGAATCCCCAGTGAAGAAGTCTCCATACAGGTTTTTTGGCACCGGGACCAAATCAAATTTCTCAACTCTCCAGATCTGAAGGCCAGGTTCCTTCCCAGCCTTCAAAAACTCCGCGTGTTCCACCATGGTGACAGGCTGGGGGTGAGACAGAGGATGCTGTTCAGTGTGTAGGACACAGAAAAGTATTTCATTTAAACTGCTTCTCATCTCTTAACTTGTTGTGCCAGGCAAAAAGTGGAAAGATTCCTTTTTTCTCGTGCACTCAGTTTTAAAGGGGGAAAAAAAAGGATGGGTGTGCAAAGAATCCCTCTCTATTGCTCAGTTTATTTTACTTCCAATCACCCCTAATTTCTGGTTTATTCCTGACTTATCCTCTTCTAGACTCTGTTGTCTCTCTCTCTGGATTTTAATCTCTATATTTTCCTTACTCATTTATAACTTTTCAGTATGGCATATAAGTGAAGTTTGACATTCCAGGCTGTTGGAAAGAAACCCCTTTTAACTCCACATGTACATCCTGCACAAACATGATTTACAGGTGTTCTAAAACCAAATGGAAAACACTGTGTCATCCAAGATTTAGGTAATTAACAGGTTTCTCAAATATCTTCTGTTCTGACCTGTTACTTTAACTGCTCCCTTGAAGGAATTACATTAATTTACACAACATCCTGTCCTAAGGACATTGCAATTTAGGTTTAATATGTAAATTGCCATACTTATGCAATATATTAACACAGTGCAATATCCTTTTCTTCAACAAACATAATGAACACTTTCCTCTCTTATAAAAGAATTCACTTTGGTAATTCTGCAAGGAAATAGAACATTTCTGGTGCATTGGCAATGAAGTCTGTCCATCGATCACACCATGCCTTTCAGTGCTATCAGGTAACAGGGAAGAAAACATTACAGTATTATAGTAGAAGCATTCAGTACTTTGACAAAGAAGATGGTTCACAGCAGCTGATGGACAAAAGTAAAATATGCTCAGCTTTCAAGGCAGAAATAAAGAATGTTACAAACTAGAAAGCAAAATAGCAAGCTAGGTACCAGTGATTCCTAAGCCTTTAATTCTAAAAAGAATGAACTTTATCATCATGATCCCAGACAGCCTAAATTCCCACTAAAACCTGGACAAAACCCTGACAAAGAGTTAAATGAGAGTGACTCTTGTAAATAGTCGGAAACCCGAAGTTTTCCAGTGTTTAATTGTGATGTTAATCACTTACCACAGCTGAAAGCACAACAGCAGCTGTAACAACATATCCAAGCCCTGCCACAGACATGGAGCTGACACAGTTCAGCTTCAGAGCCATTGTGCAGACAATGGTGAGGAAAAGATAATTGAAGTCCTTTCTGCCCATTTCTACGAGCAATGGGCTTCTCCCTTCTCCTGCAGAGGCTGTGGGGAGTCCCAGCTCCCTGCTCCTCTCTCGGCTGGCGAAGATGAAGGGCAGAAGCCAATCTTTTATCGGGGACAAACACACCCACCCCCTCGGCAGCACAGGGGCGTAACGTGTTTGTGCAAACACTGCTGGAATCGCAGAGCCTCCTCCGGCCTCTCACAGAGCCCGCAGGCTCCACACAATGTGCTATCCATTACCGACAGCGCACTGAGCGTCACACCGGCCAAACATCCACTCACGGCGAGAAATGAAGAGACATCAGCAACACAGGCAACGTTTTGTCAGCTGAGAGCTGCAAAGTTGATGAGACACAAAGGCTGCTCCAGCTGGCAGCGGATGCAGGGAAAGAGACTTTGGAGAAGACAAGGATTCAACTGAGCAACCTGAGGATGGGGAGAATGCACCCTCGGCTCCCCGAACTTGTCAGAGGAGCAGAGTTCAGCCCCTGCTTAGCACCTGAATGAAGCTCCTCACACGCACAGGCCAGAGTAACAGCCGGGGAGGGTTTGGGGATGCACGGATGGATTTCAGCTCCCAGGTTCACAACAGAGCATTCAGACTGCGGTAGGTGACAGAACAAAAGCTCGTTCAGTAATTCAATAATTTCACAACGAGGTATTTCTGAGGCTGTAGCAATACCCTGTGACAGGGACACAACAGCCATCAAACCTACTCAGCCCAAAGGAATTACAACAGGGCTGACGGTAGCATCCCAACAATCTGCCACCAATAAAGAGATTATTCTTCCAACCATCTCACACTTCAGCAAGTTCATCTATCACATTTGCCAAGAGTTTGCAGCGAGTGAACTGCGCAGGAAGCTCTCCCTGTGGCCCTCAGGAACAGAGCAGCCACGCAATGCGGGGTTGTGCTCCTGGGCACTTCTGCTCTCAACACATCCAGGGGAGAATTACTGACAGGCCGAGCTTCCCACTGCCAGAATCTCTCAAAAGATGCTTAAATAAGGGGCCAAACCCTCCACCCACAAAAGACCACAATAAAACTTCCATGAAGGAAAGAGCAGACCCTGCTTTGTGCTTTCTTCACTCTCCATGAGGATATTTCCTTTCCCTCTCTCCTGAGAACACTCTGCTGCTCTCTTGTCCAAGTTGATGCATTTTAATTTGAAATGTCACCTTGGCAATGTACCTTTGAAAATTTCACTGGAAATTCTCAAACTGAAACAGACAATAAAAACAATGTGCTAGTCCTGCTGGTATTTCTGATCTCTGCGAAGGAAGTTCAGAGTGTCAGAGGTCTAAGTCAGTGGAAAACATGTTGGAACCTTGACTCCAAGGAAGGCAGCTGGGAAAGGCTCTGGCAGCTGCAGCAAACCCAAACCAAAATAACTGGGTTGCATAACACTAGAAAGAGATGAGTCCTTTCCAAATGGAAAAATACTCTGGACTTTTTATTACTAAATTAAATACCTGTATAGTGCCACACCTGGGCAAACCTCACAGACTGAAGGCAGAAAGACCCAGGATAATCATCTTTAACATCCCACTGTAGGATGCAGATATATGCAGATAGAATATTTTTGAAATAAAAAAATTTATTTAGTCTTATAATTAATTTGGCATTTTGTAAGTCCAAGCTTGCATTGCCAGTGAGCTGCAGTATGTAAATACAGGCAAAAAATGGAAAGAGGGCTACAGTGCATAAATTGTATATTATAGTGTTCTTTCGTAAAATTAATTAATCTGAGCCATTCCTGGAGGGAATAGGTGTAAATCTACCCCAACAGCTGGTTTGGGTTATTACTGCTGGCAGCAAGTGTTGCATTGTTAAATCAAGCCCCAGAAATGTTTGCTCTGGACGTTGTTCTGAGGGCATTTGCCAGCTGAGATCGCCAGGGCCCTACTGAAAAGGGTGTCCTGATGGAGACATGGAAAATAGGCACTTTTCAAGCTGCTGTTAATAGAAGTGTCCAGCTCAGTCCCAGAAAGGGTGCTCTGCACAGCCAACATCTTATGCAAAGGAAAGCTGTTCAAGGAAAACAAGGAAAGGAGTTGGAATACAGGATTTCAGTGCAGATGGATCAGCTAAATGACACTTGGCTGCATAGAGATAAAAACAAGAACTTAGGAAAATTAGTCCAATGATTTGAGCAACCACTGGAAGACAACAAATTCATTATGTTCTCCAGATGTGCAGTCACACCAGCAGGACAGGACAGGCCAGCCCGGGACTCCCCTGGGATGGAGTCTGGCCTGCAGGAACAATCCCAGGGATTTGCTCCTGGGCGCCCAACACGAAAGGCGACACTCGTACGGGAGGGAAGCACACACTGATCCAAGTCTGGCCCACAGAGCAATGGCAGCGCGGAGCTGCTGCTCCAGGGAAGTGGGAAATGATCTCCTGAGGCTGGAAGATGTTTGCTTTAGGGGAGAGGCCAGAGAGGCCTCCAGTCCCCGTGCTCAGCAATCCTGAGCTGCTGTGCATCCTCCCGGTGCGGTGCTGTGCAAGTTCCAACTGCTGCTGCTGCTTCCACTGCCTCCAACCCCGGCCTCAGCTCTTGTCTCTGCTGGTATCCAACCCAAACCACCCTTCCTATTTCCACCCTGCAGCTTGTAACAAACAGCTCTCTTTGCCTCCCTCCCTGAATTCTACTCATCTCTGTGCCTGTGCCTCCCCCTCATCTGTCACAGTCGCCCTGTGCCCTCACAGACTGACACCAGCAGCACTTTGGCTGTTTGTCTTTACTATCCTCTGAATTTCTGCCCAGGAGCTGCCCCGTTCTGCACCACCCAGCACAACCATACTGAGGGGAATGTCCTTCAGGAAAAACCTATAGACACTGAGCCTGGAATCTCTCACTCTACCTCATCACACTGCAAAATCCATTACAGGGAATAATTAATGTGTGGTTCCTCCACATCAAATATACTCTCACATCTTCACATCTCCCACCATCTAAAGCTTAATGATGTATCTAAAGTAACTTTCTACAAGATAATATCATCCAATACTCACAGCAGGGAAAGAAGGAAAATCTTTATTTCATTCAGTAACTAGCCACTAACAAGAGAAAAATGAGCACAACATTTTTTGGGAGGTCCAGTTAATTTGTAATAATTTGTGGCAATTCTCACCTGAATATACCCACAAATATAGTCAGGACTTACCTGCACAGGGCTGCTCAGGAAAGCTTGGCTGAATTAAATGAGACAGAAGCAAGGCTAGGCCACATCCCCATGTGGTTGTGCTCATTTGCAGCTCCGGCGTCGACTCGTGATGGGTTCAGATAATTTGTCTAAATTTGCTGCATAAACAAAACCCACACAGGAAGGGCTGCAGCCAACACAACATTTCACCACAGAGCATCCAAACCACCTGCTGCTCACTGCTGGACCAATTCCTGCCTTTCTACATGGCAAAGGCTGTATTTTTTATTTTAACGGATGACATTTGCAGAACATCAAAATCACTTGCAAATATAGACTGAATTTCTTAAATATGAGGAGAACAGTAAATCTGAGTAGAGTCTGTATCCACACTACAGTCATGCTGCAAAAATGCCCCTTGTGCACCAATCCTTATTGTACCTTGGGGGCAAACATTTGCATTTCCACCCAACTAACTCTCTCTTTCCTTTTATTTATTCTCCAGGCCAAACATCGCCTGGAGAATATGAACTGCTCCGAATAAATAACAATATATGTCCTCAGAAAAAGAAAGCCTCCCTTATCTCACAGCATTCCAGACCTCCTAGACCAAGTGCCAGAAGAGGTAAATCACCACTGTATTTCTGCTGCAACAACAGGAAAACCCTAAATCCTTGTTTTGCAAGAGGCAAGAGGGTATAATCCTCCTGGCAGGATCAATCCGAGGAAATCTGCAGGTTGTACTTGTCACAGTAACACCCCAGAGCAAGGGCTGCATTCCTCAGGTCTGAAATGGCGACACTGAAGAGATCACACAAATAAAAACCCCAATAAAGTTATTTGCTTGCTTCAGGGTCAGCTCTTTGTGCACTTTGAACACAATCCACACTGACTACCCACGTAGCCATTTCTTTATTCTCTGATCAGCTGCTGACCCATAAAAACTCTGATGAATTTACAAAGATTGTGAGAGTGAACAGCACAGGATCACTCGAGTTCTGACAATCCAAAACTCAGGACATGAGGCTGCTGAACACAGAGGAAGTCCAGCACAGGATCCACAGTGATGACAGCACACCCTGAAAATGGAAATACTTGTTTATTCCTCCAGCCTCCCTGCCAAACCAGTACAGCATATCAATAATTCTTCAGTAAATCATTGAAAATAACTCTGGCAGGATTTCAGCTTTGTTACCAAGGGGACAGGCATTGAAAAATATCTAAAGTGATGGATTAGCTCAGTTTTCAGTCTCCAGACAGCCCTAAATTCATAGATACACAAAACTAAACCCAACCCCTTTCATTCCATGCCTTGAAGAAGCCAGTAAACAAAGGTTATTTGGGATAAGAAAAAAATGGCATGGGAGAACTTCCTCATGCCCCAGCCATAGTGACTCCATAAACTATTTCAGCTCCCTGTATGAGGAGCAGCACAATTAATGGCACCCCCAACAGCTACATCTTAACAGAAAAGCCACAAATCCGAAAAAATTCAAACTGAGTTGCCTAATTCAGCTCAAGAGTCCAGGACACGAAGTCCAGCATTAGCTGTACAACCGGCAAGTAGTTCTTCGCATTTGTTAAGATTCCTACTAAACCACTTTAGCAAATTAGAAGGCCCAGATTTGAATATTGTTCACTTTTTCCAGCTGTTTGTTTGCAGTGTGAGTCACATCAGCTCTATTCTGGTCTCTAACTTTTGAATACAACCCACTTAGTAAACACAGAGCTTTCAGCCCAATGCAGGCAGGCACAAAACTTCAATGCAAAAACCTGAGTTTCTTCTCAATTGCAGTGATGTAAATTGGGGAGAAGATTACTTCCACGGGAGAAAGCTTTGGAGATCAGACAGGTTTGCCATCTGAAACACACCCAGGGAAAATCTGCTGATACAATCAGCTGGTTAAGAGCCCTGCCTAGAGAATAAGTGAGAGCTGAATCATGCACTTAAACACACACAGCACAGGGAAGGCTGGATCAGTGGAAACCACCGACCACTGTCATTCACTGGGGAGCAAAAATAAATCCTGAATTATACTCCAACACAAATCATTGTTCAGTGCTGAAAAAATATTTAAGGAGTGCTTATGTAACACATAAGACATAAACCAGCACATTAAAATATGACTACCTCCTCAAATTATGTCCCAGAGAGAGAGCTGCTGGTGACAGCCAGAACACATTAAGGGAGACAGTGAAGACATGCCTGCGGTCAGCTGCAGGGAAATGACACAGATGTTCTTCCTCCAGTCTCCAGGCCCTGCCTGTTCAGGGGAAATCATCTGCAACTTTATGCAAACTCTTCTTCCCCAGAGGACAAGCTGATACATTCCTCTGCAGCACAGAAGTCGTTCAATCCATGATCCATAACCCAAGAGGAACACAGTAATACATTATTGCCAGAGAAAGGCTGGAAACCAGGACAAATGGCCTAAAACAAGTCCAAAAGGGAAGCACAGAGCATGGCCTTGCACTCCTCGTGCAGCATCAGGCCCAGGCAATAGGGGTGGAAGGACTTAGGAGTCATTGCTACACGTGGGACAAGGTACAGGATTAGGGTTGAGTATAAGTGAGTAAAAAGCACATAAATGATTTTTGCTATTGCCACAGTAACATGGCACAGCAGGTCGGGTGCCACCATGGGGCCAGTGGGAGTCCATCAGTTCCTGCCTTCCACACCAGCTCCACACAGAAATCGACTTTCCACATCAAAAACCTCCACAAGACATGAAGCAACTCAGGATTAATAAAAATCAGTTCACTTAATAGAATTCAAAATCAAGCTCCTCCTTCTAGCTCCAAAAAAGAGCAGAACGTGAGGCTGAAGGTTCCAGGTTCCTGTGCTCATCTGCTGGCAGGGAACAGTCACAGACCTGGGTGACCAAAAGCTTCCTCCACAGCACACACAAGTGCTGGCAGCTTCTGCACATCTCCACCCTTCTTCAGGGGGGGACAGGCCTCCCCCATTTCCCCATTTCCCATGGAGTGGCTTCCCTCACAAACACCAAGTATATCAGTGTGGAAACGCAGTTATCAGAGTTCCCCTCTCCATTTTGTCCCAGTTCTCCTGACACAGGCAGGTGTGGCCAGGTGTCGGTGGCTGAAGGTGCAGATGATTTCACGCAGGCTGTTCCCAGCTCCAGTCCCAGCGAACAGAACCCGTGGGAGCAGCACAGCCCTGGAGCATCCGGTTCCCATCCCGCCGGGCACAGCCACAAGAGGGCAATGCTACAAACACACACGCCAAAATTCCTTCTTCCTCGGAGCTAAGTGATTAACAGAAGATTAATTAATTAATTTTATTTCATTTCAATCAAGATTCAGGCTTTGGTGTGGAGGAACCACAGGCATTATCAGAGCAGACAGCCCAAAAGAAGGGAAAGCCCTCACGGTGTCAGTGCTCACTGCAGCAGCCTCCGTCCATCTTGAGAGATCCCAGGATGATTCATTTCCTCCAGTGTTTTAAAGATGCTGTTTTGAATTGTAGCTGCACTTTTACTGCATGTGGAAACACTGAATAAATAACATATGTTTATACTTTGGGTTTGGACAGTGTCCCACTGCCTGACTGCTCTAATACCGACAAACAGTCGTTTCTCCCACTCCAGTCCTGCTGGGACCTCAGCTGAGATCGGTTCCAGCTCTCCAGGTTCTCAGTGGGAGGTGAACGAGGAACAAAAAACAGAAAAGGAAAGACCAAAACCACAGTCTATAGTCAGAAAAGAACACTTTGAAACAGGCAAAAGGAAAAAAGATATAAATCTTCAGAGTCCATACCATCTAATGCTTCCATCCGGACACCATCACATCCCACATTTTGATCACAAAAACCTGACAACCTGGAACATCCTGATGGAGAACACAGCTGCTCACCAAGTCCCCAAGCTGGGAAAACTGAGCGAAGTAAAATAAAGGTCGTTCTCCAGAGGGCAGTGTGAGATCCCCAGAATACCAAGCAAATCAACCACTCCCAGTGTCAGCGGCACCACCAGGCTCCCTGCGGGTCCTGATCCAGCACGGCCATTCCAAGCTGGCATTTCCAGACAGCCCAGCACTGCAAAGCACCCCTGAGCTCTGTTTAAGTCCACTAATATTAGAGCTCTATTTAACCTTGCAAATGCATCATTAGTGGATAATCAGAGATAAATACCTGGCCATCCTGCTGAGACAGGCTGCTACTGCCTTTCCTAACTTCTCTGACCACACTTTCCTTCCCTGAGCAGGTCTCAAGTACTGGGCTGACATTTATTTGACACTGTGTGACCTGATTTCGTCTATGATGGGATTTATCAGTGCCACATTAAGAGGCAGCTCTGTTCCAGAGCCTTGGATACAGCCCTGGATCAGCAGGGCACACACACTGATGGACACAGCCATCCCTGTGCTGTGCAAGGGAAGCATTCCCAGCACTTCCCTGTGCCATGGGCACGTTCCAGCAGTGCAGCTGGATCTGGAGGGTAGGAACACACTGCTGTTGGGGCAAGCAGAGGCATCCAGCAGTGTCTGACAGCTGATAAGAGGCCTGATGAATCTGCTCTGGCAATTGGTGCAGTTTGCTATCAGGGTGTAGGACACAGTGTAAATATTGAAAATCTGCCAGCATCTGCGACTTCCTGGGAAGCAGTGATGAGGCAGAGGCAAAACCTCTGAAATCCAGACCTGAGGTACACACAATGCTCAGACACTCCCACCACGGTTCATTTACCTTTGTCCTCCTTACTGAAATATCCCAACCAACCTTCAAGTCAGAAACCCCTGACTACGACACTTCCCGACTGCCAAAGTGACAAGGACAGGCGTGAGGAAAACTGCCTGAGCACTTTTCCATTCTCCTCTTTGTGCAAACATCTGCTGCAAGGCAGTGCTGAACCAGCGTGACAGCTCTGCTGTGCCCCGGGGCTGGCTCCGGCTGCATTCCCTTCTCCCACTGCTTTGTGCAGCCTCCTGCAGTGAAACACTTCCCCAAGTGCCAAACCCTGGGTTTCAGCTCAATAGCTGTGCTCTATCCCCACCTAGGGAACTTGTGTCTGACACAGGAAAAATAGTTCCAGCGTGGCTCAGAGCTGAGAACTCCAGCAAGTTTAGTGCTTTTATGGGAAAAGGATTAATCATCCAGAGCATTTCTTTCTGATTCCCTCAGGCTTCTTAGTGTCTGAAGTGATTAATTAATGATTAAGAGACTGAAAAGACACACACTTGAACTAATGCTGTGAGAAGCAGAACAAATGAAGCGACATAGGTACACAATGAGCTTCACTGAAAAAGATAACTAGAGGTTTTCTTCCGAATGCAAAACCTCAGTGACCTCTGAAAGCCACTACATAAGACATCTTTTGAGTCTTGAGTTTAAAAGGATCCAAAAGAGATTAGAAGTAAACATATGAAATATCAATATATACAATTTTCTTTTCAGCTGAAATTGTTAGAAGGGATATCAAATACCTGGCCTGGAGAACCAGATAATCACAACCAACAGAAATAATACCCAGCTTGTTACAGACAAATTGTCCATATCAGACTCTTCTGCCTTTTCAGGAAAAACATTTGATAATAATCAGGCAGAGGGAGAGACACACTCAGAACTTGATTATTCACATGATAATTCCCGAGTGCTGTGGAAGGGAACAGAAAACAAGAGCAGCTGCTTCTCTCTAGGCAGTTGTTATTGTGCCCAAGCTACTTCATATCTGTGTTTAACCATGTTCTGCTTTACTGCAACCAAGCTGCAACACTTGATCACCTCAGCTTAAAGAACAAAAAAAAGTTTCTTTAGGTCTCCAGATTCCAAAGTAAAACAGGGAAATAGTTGTTTTGTGAAGCGGCACATTTGTGTCCAAGATCCTCTTTCCCATACATGCCACTCAGTAGCAACACTAATGTCTGGGACTGGGATTAAAATGGAAAGCTTGTATTTGTAAGTGAACAGAGAGCAGATATAAATCCTGAGCACTACTTACGTCACAGGGCTATTTTAAAAATGGTTTGGTTCCCACCGGAATTCTGTAAAACACTCAAGCTACAACAAAAAGTTATTTTATCTGAATTTAGGATGGGGGGAAAAGCATTGGCTCAGTCTGGGTCAGCAGCTGAACCTGCTGCTCCTCATCCCAGAGGAAGGTCCCTACCCCTTCCCTGGCACAGAGGCTCAGTGACACTGCTGCCTACACCACCAGCTCAGGACGTGGCTGCAGCCCTCTCAAAATCATATAAAGCATTACAAAAACAGCCCTGTACTGGAACATGTCAGGCACCCTTTTAGCCAGAGCTGGCAGCAATCCCCCCAGTAACATTATCAGAGCCATGAGCCTGGATTGCAGAGCTCCCATCCCTGCTTTGGTGATGAAAGGAGCAAATTCACAAACCTGTTGGATTTGTGCCTGTAAAATCCAAGTTCAACTAGCAGCACCAGTAGCATTTTTGCTTTGTCACCCTTTTGACATTCAGAAGCAGCCAAAGATTTATGGCTCGTTCAATTTCCCCACAGTTTTCCCCATGGCATTGGAATTTCATCCAGCCAGAGAAAGCCTCCACTCTGCCAAGAGCTGGAGTCATTCCTCTGGGGACACTGCAGGTACTCAGCTCTCACTAAAACTCATCTAAACTCTCTAACAACCACTGGAAAATCTCTCTCTGTCTTTAAACATTTAACATTTCAGGCGCTCACCATCCACCCATATCACCAACGAGGCGTAACTAAAATTCCCACCCTGTCTTCACACTGAATTCCAGTGAAACCCTCGGAGCTGCACTTCCCACCGCTCCAGCAAGTCTGGTGATGGCACAGATGAACACTGACACCCTGGTGCCATTTCCATTATCCACTCTGGAGATGGACAGAGCTCAACCAGAGCCTGAAACCCCACCAAGCCCAGGCAGTGGTGAGGGCAGGGAGGCGGCAGCGATGCCAGCAGCACCCATCCCATGGAGCAGATATTAAACAGGGCTGACTTCTGCTTCTCTCTGCTCCTGCACAGGCTAAGCTTCCATATTCCATATCTCTCTGTGGTAGAAACTATGGAATAAACTGTCTCATGGACAAGAGAAACCAGTTGCAATAGCCTGTGAGAGACCCATTCCTCAGCACTCAGGTTTCGCTTCATTTTTCCAGATGGATGTTATAAGGTATTCTGTAAAACAGTTTGAGAAACCCAAAGGATGAGAGGTATTTAAGGAACCCCCACCCCCTCTAACTCCAGAGCAGGACACCCTGAGCTGAGCCATGCTCTACTCCCACGAAGGAAAAAAAAAGGAAATTTTTTTTTTGCTGATAAACTTGCATCATGCAGAGTTGGTAGTGGAAAATGGAAATTGTAATGAGTAAGAAAAATAAGAGACTTAAGGGGAAACAATGCTAGTATCATCCTTGTTAGCAAAGTCGGACTTTTTACATCCAAAAGCAAATAACATTCAAAGCAGTTTTATTCCAAGAGGAATCTACTTACTAATGAGGCCTCCTTGAAACAAGTCATCCCCATAACTTTTTTTTTTTAACACTCTTCCTAGGAAACATTTTAAATATGTTTTCAGTGTCTACATTTTTGGAATTTCTATTCAAACAGAGCTTTCAAACATTCTTCCCCCAGGCAAAGAACAAAACAAACAAGGCCCCACTGTTCCCATCACTACTCGCACTGCTTTCACCGCCGTTCACAGGCACACCGGGCTGGGGGAGCTCCTCCGGCCCCGCCGGTGCCCGCCGGTGCCAGCCTGACGGGAACTGCTCCTCGGCGGCAGCGCTCCCGCGGAGCTCGGCACAGCCCGGCAGATCCTCGCAGATGCCGCAGGAAACGCCCCGGGACGGGACCCCGGCACCGGGACCCCGGGACCCTCCCTCCGTCCCTCCGAGCCCGGTTCCCTCCGCCCGGCCGTGCGGCGAGGAGCCGGGGAAAGCCCGGCAGCCGCTCCCGGCCCTACCTGGTGCTGGCACTCGCGGGCACAGGCAGCTGCGGGGCCGGGCAGGGCCGGGCCGGGCAGAGCCGGGCAGCCCCAGGGGCGGGACCCGGAGCTCCACCGCCTCCGCCCCGCCGCCCGCCTCGCTGGGCGCGGCTGTGGGACCGCCGGGACCCGGCACTGGGACCCGGGCACATCTCTCCTGGGCACGGGTACCCCGGCACCAGGACCCTGGACTCAGTTAACCTGGCACCACCAGTTAACCAGCGAGGCCAGACACGATGCTGGCACCGCCCGTGCCCCCCTGGACCTGCCCAGCTCCTCGGCCATCCGCGTGTTCCCCCAGTCCCTGCACTGCCAAGTCTCTCCTGCCCTTCCGCTGCCACCGTGGAGCCTCCGCTGCCTGCGGCCTCCCCACTGGAGCCGGGCTGGAGGCCGAGGCCGTGGGACAGGGGTGCCAAGGCACATCGTCCCGGGAAATGCTCACCAGCAAATCCAGGGAACGCTCGGAGCTCCCGTACCCCTGCTCTCCTCTCCCTGCTGCTTCCAAGGGAACAAGGCGGGTGTTGAGGCTCCGAACAAAGCCTCCCTTCTCTCCCGTGCCGTGGGAGGCTCGGGCCGTGTCCCCTGTGCCGAGGCAGCGGGCCAGGGTGACTCGACCCTCAGAGCTGGGCAATAGCGGGAGGTGAAGGCAAAGCAAGCACTGCGAGGGCACAGCTTCCACGTGCTGAGCACGCACAGGCTCAATGTCCCTGCCCAGGGCATTTGGGGGTGATAAGTATCTGAGGTGGTTCACCCATTTCCAGCTCTGCACGGCCACAGCCTCTCTTCCCAACTCATCCTTTTCCACTTTTCTTCCTAATCTTTAACTCGAGTGTCTATATGCTGAGGTTTGTTCTCATTTCTGGTTATTACTAGCTTTTTCCTAGCTTTATCCCTGGCAGATTGACTTTCTGTTTAGTTGGGAATTTCCTTGTGGTGTGGAAGACCTCGCACTAACTCGCAAATATTTCCTTGTTTCTTGATATATTGCTCTCAGCTGTTGGGATAAGTTTGCTTCTGCCACATCTTCCCATCTCTTCAATTCCAATAATTGATAATAATAATCCCAATAACGTTTTAATGATTGGTTATATTAATTTCATTGCTTGTTTTCATCATTTTCATACAGGTATTGGTATGTCCACACAAAAGCAATCGTACAGGGGGCTTGTAGTTCAGTCTCCTATGGATGACAGTCACTAATCAAACATCATTCTAGGATACAGTGTGGGATGTGATAGGATACAATAACCCATCCATGTGGCCTGGGAGGTGTCAGTGTTGGTGCACAGCCCCTGATCCAAGGGAGGGAGGACATGCAGCACTGCAGGGGCCAGCGCTGGTGGTGTCCTGGAGGCCACTGACCTCTTCCTTCCTGTCACCTATTTATAGCCAGCCTGTCCCTGCAGCCAGTGCTCCGGGATATGTGCGTGTGGATGCATGGATAAGTGTGTACAGAAGTCCTGTTGGCCCTGAGCCACGCAAAGCCCATTTTGGATGCTCACCAGCTACAAAGTACCTCAGAGCATCTTCCTTGCAACACTGAGCGCCCCTGGGCACTGTGAGTGTCGCGATCTGGGGAACAAGTTGGGATGACACGGGTAACAAGTTATGACTAGATAACCCATTTAAGCTCCTAAGAAGTTTAGTAACATTAAATGATTTGAAAATTGTTAAGTACACACACGAAGACATGGACCTTATGGCTCATGTGCTTGGGAATATCACACAGAGCACGCTCATCCCTCCCGCGGTTAGCGTGTTTGCAGTTTGAGAAAGGAACATGATCCTTGAGAGTAATTTACCAGTAAGCATTTTCTGTGAAACATTGTACGTAACAACATCTGAGAGCGAGCCAGACATCTCCAACAGCACTCACAAACAACAGAAACTTCTAACTTCTCGCATTTTTTATGTATTTTTCCTTGACACTATAAGTGAGTTGTGGTAAATCTAAGACAGGCAGGCCACGGACAGCTGTTGTTTTTCTTTTGCTCTCTCCATCATGTAATCAGAGAACTGTCTTGTGTTCTTGAGAGGAGCACTGTACCGAGACAGTGCCACCCTGGAATGGGTTCTTACAAAAACGGTTTCTATGCCACCAACAATGCCTCCACTTGCTGCTGGAATTGTATGGAACAATGACGTGGTTATTGATAAAGCCAGTGGTGGGTATTTCTCCTCTGTCATGGCTGTAACTGAAGAAGTTTGTTGTTATGCTTTTGTGTATGAGAACATTATTAACCAGAATGTTTTAGGTGGGCTAAAAACCATCTGCCATTTTGATTCTGCAGTCTGGGAGAACTGTGCATGGCCAGGGCAGTAGCAAACCTTTCATTAAATCAGGAACATCCCTTACAAAGAGGTACTGACACTGTGCCACAGTCACACAGATTCTGTTTTCATAGCTTATCTACTTGATGTTCTGCATCATGTTAATATCATATCACGCATCTGTAACATCATTACAAAAATTCTTCACCTGTCCATCAAATATGATTAATGCAAAATGATTTCACCTTTTTAAAACACGGTGCTCAACTACTTTAAGTACTGTTAAATTGTAATGTTTCCATGGAAATTTTAGGTCCCCGTTTCCACTATTCAGCTGGAAATGCAGCTACATTTGAGCTGTTGAGGGTAGAAAAGTGAGCTTGGCACGCTGAACCTGCTGAGGGAGTTGCTTTTCAGGAAGCAACCTCTCAGTGCAGAGAGTGAGCTGCGGAAGCACACACATTTAGAGCAGAACCAAGAGAGTCTCTTGATGTCAGGAAGAGCCTTGAAACCGCTGTGATTGATGAGAAGGGCGGAAAGGTTTTCAGGGAGACTTGTGCTGTCGAGGTTTTATGCTCAGCACTTGCAAAGTCAGCAAGGAAACACCCTGAAGTGGGGCACGAATCCCTACAGTTGGAGTTGTCAGCTCCAGAGGTTGCTCAATTCGTGGATCGAATTTTGCCTCGTGCAAGATGATTGACTCACAAAGTCTTTCACCACTGCCAGGATCTGCTCTCTGGGCATGTTGTCATGTCAGCCAGGAAACCACAGCACTTGCATGCCTTTGAAAAGAAGATGTTGGTACTTTGCAGGCATTTCTATTGCTACCATTTGGTTTTGTGCTAAAATATAAGCAACTTGCTTATAACATGTAGAAGTTTGAATGCTTGAGGATTACGCACAAGGAGAAGTGAACCACGCATCAGAGCTGAAGGTGATCTCCAAAATAAGTCAATTAAAGTCAGTAAAGCTCAGATTTATCTTTATCAGGATAAAAGGAGTCATGGTGAGCACTGACCCTGTCAAGTGGGCTCACTGCTGTACGTATTTGGAAGTATTCCTCAATACTAATGCTGAAATTCACGTGGAAAAGGGGCACAGGTCCATTCCATACTGCCATTCCCATGAAACACTGACAGAGAGAATCCAGCTGAGCTGCATCTGCTGGCACCAGAATTACCATTGGCCCAAATGTTCTTCTATCATTAATAAGTTTAATTTGAAGCTTTGAGATTGTAGAAGTGCCAGTGGGCTTGGGCTGCCTATTTTACATGAGATGAAGGAACTAAAAAAGATAAAGAAGGAACTAAAAAAAAAAAAATGACCACAGGAACATTTCTACAGACACCACAAAACTGAAATGGTAAGAGATGAAAGGAGAACTGGGCAACTCAAAAATAAAATACAAGAAAGGACTAGTTAGTCATCTGTGACCAATCCAGCATTACGTGATTGACTCCCACA
Source organism: Vireo altiloquus (assembly GCA_013396875.1). NCBI lineage: Eukaryota > Metazoa > Chordata > Aves > Passeriformes > Vireonidae > Vireo > Vireo altiloquus. The sequence goes on from VZRF01012770.1 coordinate 1,206,716, forward strand.
GACGTATTTCAAACTAGTTCCTGAAAAAATCCCATGTTTCTCCCTTCTGTCTCTGTCTAGAGAAGCTTGAGCAAAGCCAGAAGATGAAGTTGGGGTACAGGGGAAGAAGACAGACAGACAAACCTGACTTTAGCTACCTTTTATTGACTGTTTGCGGCCTTATAAATTTTTTAAAGTTTAAATTTTGACAGTCTGGCCTTCTTACTGCTGTCTCCAGGGAAAACAGAGTATTGCAGATAAAAAATTCCATTCAATCCCATGCTCTTCATGAATGCTGATGTGTAATCTAATCATATTTAGATTTATTTTCTTACAAGGATGCATTCTAAAGAAGGAAGCAGATACTATAGATCTCTCTATGTAATTTATTTGAAAAGAAGAAAATCCTCAAACCTTCTATCAACTGCATTAACTTGGAGTCTTTACTTTTCTTGGGGTTTGTGGTACAAAAATAAACCCAAGAGCAAGGCTCACGTGACCAGAAAATTTGGATGCCATTCTCTCTTGACAGAGACCTCAGAAAGAGACACGTAGAAAAGGCTTTTCAAGAGTGAACTGACCCAGCAGAAATCCACAGGGAAGGGTGGGACGACAGAGCAGGATTCCATCCCAGGCAATTTGGTATTGTTACCAATTTAGTGGGTTTTAATTACTGTTGTTAGGTTCTGTCCAGATGTTCACAATGAATGGGCTGAAGTCAGCCTTTTCTCAATAACTGTTGTTGAAAAACTGCTGCAGGCTTTCAAACACTCACAAGAATAAAGAATCAAAGAAATGCAGATGCTGTTACTCGATCCTTCTCCCTCACATCTTTTGTGAACTTTAAACTTTATATTTGAGCAGAACATATAAAATGGTTCAAAACCAGGAGTTTTGAAGCAAATCTGTATTGCCTTTCACATCATCTCAGAAAGGAAGGCAGTTTTACATCAAATACATTTGGGAATTTGAGTTAAAAGCTGAATCTTAACTCATATTTAGGGAATGGCTTTTAATTTTGTTGCAGGTAAGAAACTAAAAGTAATTCTATTCCAGAACTGCTTCTCATTTCTGTTCACAATTAAAATTCCTCACAAGCCAGACTCCAGATTAAAATGATTTCCAGAGTTGTTGAGTAATCCTGGAGATGTCTCCATGGCCACTGGAGGGGGAAGTGCCACCCTGTGAGTGTGACTGGAGAGGTGCAATGTTCTGCTTCTCTTTTCATGGCAGCAGGGTGAGCAAACCCCACGGGCAGCCAGAGGAAAGGGGAAAGGGCTGCTTGGAATTTCCACTGATCATTTACCAGCGATAATTGCCTGTCATGAATCCCATCCTGTAAAAACAGGGAAGCTCACCCCACCTGCCTGACTCTGCCAACACAGGACCACAGAAAGAAAAGCACTCAGTGGACTTTCGGGTGTGATATTTGAACGATTCTGAATTTTAAAACCTCTCATTGCAGTGTCTGTGTTAATATTAATATTTGGGGCAATACCAAGTCAGTGGATTTTTTTTCAAGTCAGTAAACCAGACTGCAACTGTGTCACAACAGTCAGGTCATTTTCCGTTTAAAGACTCCCTCTCGTGGAAATAATTCTCACTGGCTTGTTTTGACCTATTTTTCTAGTAAGAGTCATTCCATATAAGGTCTTGCAAAACTTCAAAAGGATTCTGTTGCACAGCGTTGTCTGTTTTGAAGTTAGAACCCTGAAAATGCCTGACAGGAGTCCTACACCTGTACTACATCGCCAGCAGATTCTGTATTCCTCTATTAAATCTTTGCTTTTTATTACTCAAGAGATTTCGTTATTTATTTATTTACTATGTAGATAAAAGGGGAAAACAATTCTAATTGTTTTTCATCAGTGCTTTTCACTCTGTGTGAGGCTTCTGCCCAAATAACGTGGAGTGTTTTCTCTCCTGGTAGAGTAATAATTAGGGCTTGGCTGATTAATGGAAAAGCAGAGGATTCCCTGGATGTTGCTGCACTAAGAAAATGGAATTAGTAATGTCACAGTAATGGAGATGGAAAATGCCCATTCTGGAAAAATACTTATACAGAAATGTTACAGCAGCGGAGAAGCTGCAATTTGAATCTTGGACATTGACACACGACTGAATGTGATGCTTTCCATAACGTGTGGGACTGAAATAAAATCCTTATTGGGGAAATCTATTGATACAGTTTTTCATCTCCTGAACCACCGATTTATTTATTGAATCCTGTGAGCTGTGAGATTTGGGCAGCATATTGTAGTTTTAGGTTTTTAGTATAGCCTGCCTCAAGTGTTAATAAAGCCTATTCAAAACAATCAAAGCCCAGATGAATAACTTAGAGCATTTCACGGGACATGGCAAAGCACCTGATGATGTTACTGGAGACAGACGCCGAGCTCTGCAGCCCCTCAGAGATGTTGGACGCTGTGCTACAGCCCCGTACCTGCATCGTGCCGGGCTCTTCCCATTCACACCATTTCCTGCCGAGCTGGAGCTCCCGGGCGGGTCATTCCCACTTTTCCAGGAGGAAAAGCGCGGAAATCCCGGATTTTCCGCCGCGCCCGAGGCCCCGCTCCGCCCTGAGGCGCGGCCGCAGCTCCTCCGCCTGAGGGCGCTGCCGCCCCGCCCCGCCCCTCGCGCCGCTCCCGCCCCGCCCCGCCCCGGCC
>VZRF01012770.1:1209751-1300548 GCA_013396875.1 Vireo altiloquus
CGGCAACGCCACCGACGAACACTGGCGATATTTTTATGTATATGTTTCTATATCTCCCCCTTACGAGCTGTTGCGGTTGCACGTAGGGTATGTATGTGTATATTGTACCGTATATGTGGCCGATATGCGGCGTTATCTATCCTAATAATTGTAATATTGACCTGTGCCGTCATGAACTTTGGCAGAAAAATTGCCTTGAGGGTTGAGGGAAAAGCCACTTCCTATTTGAGAAAGCAGCGAAAGTATTTTAGGCTGTTTCTTTTGTCAAAGCTTATTTAGGCTAAACACAGTGAAATTCTGTTCTTTCTCCTAATTGTTTATTGCCTGTTTGCAGCACACTTTAAGTATCTACAGCATCTGTTAGTAGCTTTGTCTTGAATTGGAGTTGTACTGAATTATCCTTGCACTAAAGCCAGGAAAAAGTGGGCGTCTGCGCTGGGGTGTCTCTGGCAGTGGCTCTGGAGGTTACTTGGTGCAGCCTTTGCTTTGAAACAGGGTAGATCTGTGTTGTTGGGACGTTTTTCAGAGGTAGCAGAACCCCTTAGTGAACAAGACTTCCTCAGGTTGGCTGTACCCTAATGGTGTCAAACCCCAAGTCGCCACATCCTTTTCAGGAGCCAGGTGTTCTCCTATGGGATGTATTGGGATTGATTCCTGTCATGGTTTGGACTGAGGGGCCCTTGTGCTTGGGCAGTACTCGGGAATGGGAAGAAAATACAAACCTTGGGGAATTTAATTACTAAATGTCACAATTTAATATGGTTTAGAAAGGAATTTGTTAGCTTCCTGTAGGGATTTGGAAATGGCATAAATCTCAGTGGAAGGAAGAAGTTCCTCTTTTCCTTTTCCATTTGATGAATAACAAAAAAAAAAGGGGAGTTCTTATGAAGGACAACAGTTTGGAAACAAACCTGTTCTACTGGAGGTACTGGGATGTAAAATGTAAATAATATTTTAAAATTACCTACTCACTGCTGGGCATCTAATGAAACCTGTTTATGATTGGTTCTCATTTTGCTGTATCTTCCTGAAACAGGAGGTAGATCTTAGTTAATTTTTACCTAAAATGTCCGTGACTTGTGTTTTCCAAGGTGATGACTCCAGAGTGGTGTTCTGATCTGTTGGAACGATAGAAAACTCTTCTGGTTTTGTATATAATGTCCCAAATTTTCCTGCTATCTCTGGACCTGGGTTCTCCTGCTGTGAACAGACACGTGCCACAGGTTGGAGTGCTCTGTAGGAAGAGAAGAGTAGGATAAGTGAGGAAATAGGAGTGGATGAGGGATGGCTGAGAGGAGGGACATGGCAGAAGGTGCCTGAGCTGATGACAGGTGAGCAGTGATTAGTTCAGCCCTGCTTCTGAGGCGTGGCTGGGGAGGGTTGAGGTGTGCACGTATAAATGAAGGAAGTTTAGGAAGCAAAATGGAGTAACTTAATGAAGCAGGATGTGAAACCAGTAGAAGGATAACCAGCCCAGTGTGGGTGTGACTGGAGACCTGGTGAGGGAAGTCAGAAAGTGAAGGTAGTGTGATATGTAGCTTTGATTTAAAAATAAAGACAAAGCTCTCCTGTAGGGAGGAGAAGTGAAGGCCTGTGAAGCCTTTAGAAAAACCTCCTAGGCCTCAGGCTGGGTTAAGGTGTTTTACATGATTAAGGAATGTATCAAATGCATTTCTTCAAGAACAGCCTGGAAAGGCTCTGCAGGGCTGCAGCTCGTGAGTCTGAGCCCTGGAGCCTGCAGGCCTCGTGTGCTGTCAGGGAAAGAGTACTGGATGTGGGAATCATAAGGGAATACAAAGTGATCCTGGGCAGCAGCTCACAGAGGCTGCTGGGTGATCAAAGATCAGCTCAGCCAAATTTATTGTCTTGTGCTAATTGGATGCTTTGGTGAAATCCAAGTGGGAGAAGCCAGGGAGGATGACTCTGGAAGAGCTGAGGGATGAGTGAGGAACTGGCCAGCAACAAGTGATGTTGTCAGACAGGTGTGAAGGCTGCAGCAGACTCTGAGACTCCTCAGGCATTGGGCTTGGCAGGGCTTTGTAAAGCCAAGCCTGCAAAAATGAATAAATAAGCAAAGCAGGGTGGCTGCAGAGCATCATCTTAAAGAGGGCCAAGACGTTGATGTGGTTTAGGAAGACCTGAATGTCCTTGGTGTGTGAAAGTCAGAGAACCACAGGGGAATTGAATTGTAGCAGACCTCATAGCTTGCTGTGGACAATAGACCTATGGGAATTGAGTGTTTGGGTGAATGAATTGATAACAGAACTGTTATTACCTTCCAGTGTGCTATGATCTTACAGATGACCATAACTGAAGCACTCACAGACTGTTTGTGGTAGGCTGCTGAAGTAAGGTACCAGTTGAACCACATTGTTTTGTGTGCTTGACAAAAGTCCTTATCAGGGGAAAAGTGCAATTATGAAATGAAACCATTCTACCTCTCTCCCGCTCCTCCCCCTTATCAATCTTAGTGTTATCTGTTAATTAACATCCAAGTAAATCTGCAGCTTCAACTGTGAGAGCCTTTCCTGCTGCACGCCCTTGAAGAATGATGCGTGGAACACCTGGCTGGCCAGATGGACTACAAAATGCCTTTTGCTTCAGAGTAACTGACCAGTGGTTCCCTGGCTGCAGAGTGCTCTGGTTTGCAGGGAACCAGTAAAAACTGGGCAGTGCTGAGATTGAAGGTGGTAGTTTTTTTCCCAGGTCTTATCCCTGCACATGGACCATCCATCAGCTGGTGGTATGAACCACAGCAGTGTCTAATAAACTCTCTGCATGCAGGTTCTGGTCTCTTCTCATAACACACCTGCTTTCTTGTTGAGTATAAAGATACTCAATTTCTCAGTGCAAATGATATCTGGTGAAGAGTTAAAACTGTGTCCTTGAGCTGGAAGGAACTGCACAAGTCTCACAAAGGCTGGTATGAATCTGATATTTACAGTTATGTTATTGTGATAAAGAATGTTGCAGCAGTGTGCCCAGAAGAATCTTATCTCAGGGGATACAGATGTAGCTGATACTTGAAATAAGGCTTCAGTGAGATTTCTAAATACCTGTGTAGTGCTTGTTGATTAGAGGAGGAGATGTAGATGTACTGGTATCTTATTAAGGTCATCTTCAACTTTTTATGAAAAAAAAAGCCTGCAAGGAAGAAGTTGTTAGATGGAAAATGAATTTGGCGACACTGCTCACTGTCAAATTTCCAGTCTCAGTGTAACACAGAAATGAGCTGTACAGGCTGTGAAATGAGCATAAATCTGTGCATAGTGAGGCACGATCCTCTGGCCAGTGGCCATCCTGCAATAATGCTCTGGGCTCCAGGGCAGCCTTACCTGGGAGAAGGGAGCCAAAACTTGTTCTGAGCTGGCAGACTTTCCCAGAAGAAGGATGGCAGGTAGGCCAAGCTCCCAGACTAAACTTGTGCTTTCTGTTAACAGTAAATTCATGGCTGGTTAACTTTGATGTCATAGTGCACAACGCCAGCAGTGGCTGAGGCTGAGCTGTGGATATTTATGTGCAGCTTTCTCAGCCCTGCACTTCTTGCCCTCCCAGCTCTCCCAAGAGGAAAGTCTCATCCCCCCATATTGGAACTGTTGAGGTTCACATGTCTGGAACAGAGAGAGTGGAGGCAGAACTTGAGTTTCTACAGATGGATGATGACTATCAACATATCAACCTCTTGCATTGACATGTAGCTGATAGTTTAGAATTTACTGACCTCTGTTGTGCCCTGTTCTTGTCTGGACTTCCTTCTTTCGTCTGCAGTAAATGCTGAGGTGGTCACTTTTCCAAGGCTGAATTCTCAGCAGGGTTTCTGGGTTTAGTTTGTTGCATTTTTTTTCTCCTTCAGCACAGAGTCCTTGTGGAGTATCACTTTTATTCCAAGATCTGAGTGCAGTTTGAATTCCTGCTAATCCTTACTGGAATTTGAGCATTTAAAAGTTTGTTATTTGGTTGTTTTAGTGTTGCTTGGTTTTTTATTTTATATTTAAAAGGGTCATCTATTCTCCAGAAAAGATTCCTGACCTTTGCTAATGGTTTGGAGTATTTCAGAATCTTTTCTGTAATGTGACCCTTGGAATAAATGTAATACCAATGTTTGTTTGGATTGAAATAGCACAGTTAGACTTTTTTACTTAAAGGGCATAATGAAAATAGACATATCTCAGCAAGCAGAAACAGTCTGACAAATAAACAGAGCTGTATATTTAGCAGTGAAGGTCTAGTTGAGACTCACTTCAAATTGAGTTTGTTATAGAGACTGCACTGAGTTTGCAGTTTGTCCATGCTTTAAAAAACACTCCTCATTTTGCAGTGATGCCACTTACACACTGGGATAGCAGGATGCATTTCCTCCCTGGTTAGAACAGCACAGCAGTACAGCCTTGTTTACCATACGGTGATATCCTAAAGTCATGTGTTCAGAAACATGAAACTTCCCTGTGTTTGGGAGTACTTGGCATTCCTTGGCCTCCATGGTCTTGGGAAGAAGAGAGGGCAGCCAGGCTTCTGCAGAGTTTATATCCACACAAGTGGTTGGTTCCCTGTCTCAGAGTTCATGATGCTGGTTGGTTTGTTTGGGTTTTTAACAGCATAAGTTACTGAATATTTCCATCCTCAGAATGCACAGGAGATCTGGTCTCCTCCTGAAGTACTTGCATGTATAAATCAGCTTTTTCAAGCTTTCTTTTATACTTCCAGTTACCTTTCAGACTCCCCACACGTAGCCCTGTGTGCCATCAAATGGAGCTGAGCTGTGAGCACAGTGCTCCTGCCTCTGCTCAGAAGGCAAGGGGCAGGTGAAGTGTCCTGCAAGCCCAGTTTACTGTGCTGGGACATGCTGGAGGAGAAGAAAAACATCATGTGTGAAGATGTTCAGGAAACTTGAAAGACTGGATGTTTCCACAGTGACACGTTAATTTAGAACTCAGTCTGGAGCAGTGATTTGTCTTTATTTACTGCTGTTGAAAATAACCAGTGCACGTGTTGAAGCTGGTACTGTAACTCTGGAATCTTCCAAGAAATAAGGCAATAAAGCTGCTGGCTTGCTTGCTGAATTACTACTGTCCAGAATTGTCACTTTATTTGGTTTGGGAGAACAGCTTGTGTCTATGGAGGACTTAGCAGAGGTGCTCTGTGTACTTCTTGGGATAGAAGGGCTGAGTGTTTCCATCTCCTGAGCCAGGCTTGCAGGGAAGACGAGGTGCAGAGCAGCGCCTGGCACTCAGTAAACCCTTCTTAACTGCCCTGGGAGTTGTTTCCCCTCCGAGGTCTAGATAAGCGTGTTTGCCTCAAATCTCTGCACTGGGAAGCAGAGGCTGCTGGCTCTGTGCTGGGAATGAGATTTGTTCACCTTTCTTATGGCTGCAGTTCACTGAGAGGGATTAATTGTGGTTCAAGGAACAGTACTTTGCTTTTGAGAAAGTCCCAGGCCTGTGAGCTTTCCTCTGTATTTCTTTCCAGTACTGGTCTCATTTGTCATGTGAATGACACATGACCTAATGAAAATCTTTCTAGGCTCCAGCAGTGTTCCTTGTAAGGAGTACCATGTGTTTGTAAGGGCTGGCTCTGTGCCATGCAGGAGCAGGAAGGGAAGTGCTGAATTCCTGCTAGAAATTTTCCACTTGCTTAAGTGATCACAGTGTATCCAGTTTTAAGTTAAAGCCTGGGACAAAAGCAGGCATTTCCCATCCTTTATGTTACCTGGCAACATCTGGCCCTTACAGATGTGTAATCCTGGCTAACTGATGTGTTTGTTAGTAAGGTAAGTCAGCTTTTACTCCTTGCAGATTTAAACAGCTGAAGCCAGCTCTAATTCCTTCTGCATTTAGGAAAGCACAGGAAAATTCTGGAATATTGGAAGTACTTTGGCTGCTTTATAAAAAAGAGAAACTGCTCAGCAGCCTTGCTGTAACACTGCCATGCTGACAAAGCCACAGAGATGTTAACCAACTTCCTGAACATCTGATTTGTGGCTTGCACCGCTCTTCCAACATGGACAAGCAGCACCCCAGACCCCAGTTAAGGCTACTACAGCATTCTTTTAAATCTTAGCTGTTTGCTGCAAGCTGCACTGCTTCCTTTGTTGCTGTTGCAAGTCTCAAAAGTGTGAGGTAATAGCTCCAACTGGCTGATTTTGTTAAATCTCTTCAGATTTTGTGCTGGAGTCAGATTTTATTTTCGGTTCGTACATCAGCTCTTTGGTGGGTGAGTGCTGGTCTGGCAGTGACTGTGCAGAGCAAGGAGGGACTGAGCTTTTCAACAGCTTTAAGTCTTTCTGGATAAAATTATCAGTACTACCCCAGAGCATGTTTCTGCTTGGAGGCTTTACTGACAGGGGCTCAGAGCAAACGATGTGGGAATTTGCTGGCTGTCTGTGCCACTAATTCAGTGACTGTGGGGAACTACACAGATTTGAACTGTGAATGAAGGGGTAGCTGGGTGAGAGAGGAAGGGTTTTGGTTTTGCTCAGATCAACTAAACTGGATGAATTGGCTCGAATTTGATGAACAAGTATCAATTCTGATGTGTTCTATTTTTTATTTTAGTGCCACAATGGCAACTGCACCTTACAACTATTCCTACATCTTTAAGTACATCATTATTGGTGAGTACCAGTGGGCTTCCCCCTGTGTGTGTTGCTGTGTGGGTACATGAGGATCCTGTGCCACTCTGCTTTCAGCTTGTCCCACCTCAGTCCCCACAGGTCACCACACTTCTCTGCAGCTTTAGCATTTACTGGAGCATTTTGCAGCATTAATCTCAAAGGTTTTAGAATTTATGTTGAAGGCATGAATGCTGATTGGAAACCATTGCATGAGGCTTATAAACCTCTGTCAGGCTATATTTTTGTGTTTAAATGTTGCTTTTAGCTGCACCTTCCCTGGCTGCTTAGTCAGGGAATCTAAGGGATTGCATTTATTGCTATCCTGGAAAAACTGGTCTTGCTGTTAATTGTTTAATTGTTAATGAGCCTGTGTAGGTGTAAATGATCTGCTGTGTTATTATACAGGTTTGGAAGTCAGGCTGCTGGGACAGCCTCAGCCTCTGGAAAAGTTGGTTCTTAAAAGATCTTGCTGTGTCTCACTCTTGGCATTGTGCAAGAGGATCAGTGGAAATGGAGCAATTTCTTGGGGTGCTCTGGATGATTGTCAGTATTTTTGATGTTCTTACTGGTAATTGCAAGTAAGACAGGAGCAAGCACCAAGTGTATTTTACATTTCATTTTCTTCAGATGTCCTTTTTATAACCTCGTGAGATCCAGTTGTAAAATCAGTAACACAAATTCACTTATTTCCTGAGTGTTCTGCTCCACCATTACTTGCAACCCTGTTCCTGTAAGCAAAGCTTTAGTGCCAAAGTTGATAAAAGTGAGGATGTAACCATGGTTAGAACACTGCCCATCTGACCTGAGAAATGAATGTCTCTGTACCATTTGTTGTGTGGGATGGAGAAAATGTGCTTATTGCAACAATGATTTAACTATTCTTTCTGTGACAGGGGACATGGGTGTAGGAAAGTCCTGTTTGCTTCATCAATTCACAGAAAAGAAGTGTGAGTATTGCAGTTCATGATATTTATTCTATCTGACATCTTCATCCTTTTTTCCTGCCTGTTTCCATCATGCATGAGCTCAATTTGGTCTCTGTCTTACTCTGTATGAGTTTGGATTGTCCTGGGTCACAGTTTTGGTTTGACTTCAGCAGATGCAGAAACAAAATGTTGACGTAGTAATGGCAAAACCTGTTCCAGCCAGTCCTGCCTGTGAGGAGTGGGAGGACTGGCTCTGACTTTTCAGCTTTTCTGTGGATTTTGATATGGACAAAGAGACATTTCTTGTCTGAACTTCACATGTTTTCAATATCAGTGTAGCTTGATCTTGAGCAGTTGGAGGTTTTAGTGCTGTTAAGGAGTTCAAAAGGAGAAGAGTGATTTTTCTTTGAGTCCTTGTTTGCAGCCTTAAGCAGCCCTGCAGGACCCTTGGCCTGCCCTGGGTGATGGTGTTCAGGGCTTACTGCAGTCTCTGCCAGCTGAAACATTTTCTCATGTATGGTATCATCACTAATTAAGACTTAGCTTCAGTTCTTCCTCCCGTGTGTTGCATTGGGGTTTGCAGCAGCTGTGACCTCACTCAGTGAGTAAGTCTGTAAGTATTTATCAGTGCAGGCATCACCATGTGCTACTTGAGATGTGGTAACAAGTGGGTAGAAGCTGCAGTGAAAATACTTGTTTTCTAGTAGGAATAGGAATTTCTCACTGTTGTTTTTAATGAAAATGAAGTCTCAGCCAATTATTTAAATGCCATTTTGCACATGGTTGGTTTCTCCATGAGGAGAATGTTCTTACTCTGTGAGCACCAAACCAAAGCAGTACAACCAAACTAATGTGCCAAACACCTCTGCTGTGAGACTGCCACTAACTCCAGGTAGCCTGAGTAGCTCCTCATCCTGTCTGTATTTTTTTGATCTTTCTCAAAGATGAGCTTATTAACGTGAGTTTATCATAACTAGAAAGATGCTTTTTTGGATTTGATATGGTGTGTTTGTAGCTACTCATGAAACTGGCATTTCCCTGTGGACAGTCATGCTGTTGCCCTGTCTGAACCAACTTGGGTATTTGTTTTTGAAGATGTGACAGACTTTTTAACTGTATCTTTCTTGGTAATTCCCTAAAAATTATCTTTTCCTACTGCATTAAAATAGTTAACCATTTCTGCAAGGATAGACTGGGAATCAGCTGACTTGGTACCTTCTGATATGTATGGCCAAAGAGCAGCAGAGAAGGCAAGGAATTTTATAACTGTTTTTAAAACTAACAGCACCTCAGGAAACACAGCATTTTATTTCTGGTTAAGTGATGCAGTTTGGGAACTGTAGCTGTAAAAATGGTTCTTTCTAGTAAAGATAACTGAAAACTTGTGGTAATCATATCTTTGCAGCAAGGAAACCTTGTCCTAGGAAGATCTGATCTTTGCTCTTATTTTTCATTACAGTTATGGCAGACTGTCCCCACACAATTGGTGTTGAATTTGGCACAAGAATAATTGAAGTTAGTGGCCAAAAAATTAAACTACAGATTTGGGATACAGCAGGACAAGAGAGATTCAGGGCTGTCACACGAAGCTACTACAGAGGAGCAGCAGGAGCTCTCATGGTCTACGACATCACCAGGTAAGGGCAGCAGAGCTCTGGCTGTGCTTGGTGAGGTTGGCATGTACTGTTTGTCTGTCCCCGTGGCTCCAAGGCTCTGTGTGTGCCTGCATGAGCAGCATCCTGCTGTGTGATGTCTGCCAGACCTTTGCTAAATACCCCAGTCCTGGAAGAGCTGCACATGAGACACAGGGAATGGCCTGAGCCGCTTTGCTTGGAAAATCTCGCTGCTGGTGAGCCTGAGGAGTTTGCCATTTCAGGCTGTGACCTCCTGTGTTGAAGTTGTTTTAGTTTGTCCTTAGAATCTGCTCTTGAGCACGTGGATTTTGCTGCTGTGGGGGCACTGGCAGTGCTGCTCACCTGGCAGGGGCATCCTCAGAGGGCCCAGCCCCGAGCGCGGCTGTGCCGCAGTGAACGTGTGGAGCTGCCTGTGCTGTGCTGGGGAGAGAGCCTGGCCCCAGCCTGACCCTGGGCCTCTTCCCCAGCAGCCTGGATGGCACAGGAGCCATCCTGGCTTCCTCCGGAGGTGATAACTAAAGATGCTGCTCAAACAATAATGCATCAGATGCAACATGAAATAGTTTTGCTTTCACGCATCTCTTGTATTCTTCTGGGGCTATTCTTGATATTCTTCAGGCACCTCTTTGTTTTTTCCTGCATATGTAGGTGTATTTTCTGTTTGTGTAAATCTTGACTAAAATGTGACCTTCTGCAGTTTGTTACTGAGGTGCTGTTCTGCTGCACTGTGCTCTCTAAGAGTATTTGACAGGAAACCCTTTAATGTGCTCTGTACAGAACAGCATCATCTGTGTGCAGAGCTGTGTGCTAGCAGTGGGAGCTGGGCTGGCTTTCCCCTGCTGCTGGAAGAGCTGCTCCAGGGGTTTAAAGCTGCCTTGAATTTGTGCTCTGAGTCCATGCTGCTGCTGCTTTGTCTGTCTTGAGGTGGGGAGAAGAACAGGGATGATGGATGTTGCTGTGTTTGGATGCTGACTGTGCTCTTGGCACCTAAATATTTTATAAAAGGCTAAAAGTGTCCTCTTTTGATTCTTTGCAGAAGAAGTACATATAATCACTTAAGCAGCTGGCTGACAGATGCGAGGAACCTCACCAATCCAAATACTGTAAGTTGGACTTCATTTAGCTCAAAAGCAAGATTGCTTCTCCCTGAGCAAGAGGTGAGAGGCTCAGGCCAAAGCACTGCATTGGTCTCTGCAGGAGCTGCCTGTGTTGTCTCCACTTGCAGGGTGCAGTGATTCACTTCCCTTACTGCAGCTGCAGCAAAAGGGTTGCTGCTTCTTGTGCCACTCACCTTCCAGGGTCTATTTGAAGCAGTTGGAGACAAAACTGGAATGAAATCTGGACCAGCCTTGACTTGTGTTACTCCTTGCTTTGTCAGTAATGAGGTGAAGGCTGTCCTTAGGTTGGAATGTAAATTAGATCTCCAGCAAAAGCTGACCAGGTTTTGTGGAGGAAGATTCTTCTGGGTCTCTCTGCCCATATCACAGAGCTGTTGTTCTTCAGCCTGTTCCTGAATGCCTCTAAAATACCTTAGCACCAAACTGATGAGAAATCTGTATTGTGAGAAAGAAAACGTTGAAGATTCTGTCTGGATTAGTAGCTGATTAAACAAATATAAGGAGTGGCTCAGGGTACAGCTCTCATGAGTAAAGAGCAACACCACTGCTTTTTAGGACCTCATCTCATGAGAAAGTGACAGCTGGAGATGCTTTTCCTGCTTTCCCAGAGTGGGGAATGCTGGAGCAGAGCTCTCTAGAAGGTGCATGGCTTCTGCAGATAATCTGCTCTGCGTATTTCCCTTTGGTTTTTTTAAAATCTCATTAATAATGAAGGTGGCAGTGAAAAAGCTCATAAGCTCTTTCCCAGACTAACTTTGTCTCTCCTGCCCCAGGTGATAATCCTCATAGGAAACAAAGCAGACCTGGAAGCACAGAGGGATGTTACATATGAAGAAGCCAAACAATTTGCTGAAGAAAATGGTGTGTTATTTTCTCTTGAGCTGGTACATTTCCTACAAGATAGTGATGTTAAAGTGATGCCTCAGCATTGATAGCTGCAAGCTTACACTTCCAGAGTCATGGAATTGTATGTACAAACTCCTGCTGTGCCTCAGGCAGTCTGGCTTAGTGCTAATTGTGCTTAGTTCTAGAAATCAGCTTGTGTTGATGCCTTAACATAGTCACAAAACCTTGTTCAGTACTAAAATAGTGTCTTGCATGTAATGGGATGTGTCTGACTTTGGGCTGTTAGAGGTGTGTTGTTTGAGGCACTGACTGTTAAACCTCTGTCTCTGAACAGGTTTATTGTTCCTTGAAGCAAGTGCAAAAACGTAAGTGACTTTTGGCTGCAGTAATGGCTCACATTGGTCTGTTTGCTTTGACTTGAAAGTAACTTGGAACTGACACCTCTGGCTGCATTTCAGGCAAAGATTGGTCAAATTCAAATGAATTTCTTTGGATTTCAGGCCTTATTTGAGTGTGGAATGGGTTCATGTGGGTAAAGGGTTCCTTCCCCTGGGTGTTCAGAGCTCAGTTTGGTCTGTAGGCAATAACCAGTCCCTCCAGTAAGTGAAGAACTGTGGTGCCATGCTTGGGGCCAGCTGTGTCCCTGTGTCTGCAGGGCCACCAGGAAATGTGGCTCCCTGTCAGGACAGAACTTTGTGACAAGAAGAGGTTTTGATCAGTAGTGGCTCCTTTGTCTTTAAGGGCTTGTCTGTAAGCCTCTGTCAGAACTGCCCTGTGCCCATGCCTTGGCTTATTTTTGCTCCCCAGTGCTCTGGCACACATTCCATCCTCCTGGCTGGTGCTGCTGGGTGCAGTGAGCAGGGAGGGAGGGCACTGCCCTGTCGGGTTGTGCTGCTTGGCTGGAAGAGGCTGGGGCAGTGCCCACAGGTCCCAGGGCAGCGCCTGCCCAGCTCCCTCCTGCAGCAGCACCACAGCCCCAGTAACTGCTGCCACTCTCTTGCAGTGGAGAGAACGTGGAGGATGCCTTCCTGGAGGCTGCCAAGAAGATCTACCAGAACATCCAAGACGGCAGCCTGGACCTGAACGCGGCCGAGTCGGGCGTACAGCACAAACCGTCAGCCCCGCAGGGGGGGCGGCTAACGAGCGAACCCCAGCCCCAGAGAGAAGGCTGTGGCTGCTAGTGACCCCTCCGTGGCTCCTCTGACCCCTCCTCACCTCTGGCTCTAGGGAGTGGTGCTTTTGACCGCTTCCCCATCTTCTGTACATCTTACTGGGTTTAATTAAAACTCTGAGACAAGTTTAACACAGTACTAAACTGCTAAACAACTTTAGATGTAATCAGGTTATCAAAGGCAAGTAGAGTAATAAAACCTCTCCTGCATGGTAAATCTAGAAGTTTTTTTTTCCTTGATTGTCCTTGTGATAGTGTCACCGATACATAATTTAAACTGAGCACTGATGCTGGACTCCTGATTTTACACTTTCGCAGGGCTTTGTCTTGTATGGTTTATTTTATGGTTCTTTGGCCTTTCTTCCCCACCTCTAACTGTTTGAGCTGTCCATAGTAAAGGCTAAGTTTTTGCTGTGAAATGACTTCCGATGGTAGCGAGGGGCTCTGTAATGATGTGCTTTTGTTGGAAGAATTCCCTGTGGGATGTGCTGGGCTCGGGGTGGCGCAGGGAAGTGATCTCTTCATTCTTGTGCTCAATAGCTTTACGTCATTTTTTTTGCCACTTTTATCCTTTACCTTTGTTAACAGAACGTAAATATGTATAAAATTTGAAGGAACTGAGCTAACAGTTAAATACATCCTGTGTATATGATTTTAATGAAGAAAACGATGCCTGGCATTAGAGCAGTGTGTAAGAACCCCCCGTTTGTACAGTCTGAGCTCTCTGTGCCCCCCTGGCAGCACAGCCCAGCTGGGGCTGCAGCTGCTGGGCATCACTCCCGGGGTCCCCACGGTGCTGGGGGACACAGACATTAACACTAGTGGGGTGTGGCTCTCATCTCTGCACTGTGCAATGCTCCCCTCTGCACTCAGCAGTGCTCTTCCTGCTTCTCTTTGGCATTTTGGGCTCTTGCACAGCTCCTGCTTTTCTACCTGTAACTTTGGGAATGGGCAGAGGCTGAACTGGACAGTTGGAACAACATGTGCTCTCTAGGGATTTTTAACTACTCTTGTATTTTTTAACAGTGCTGTGTGAGGGTTTTTTTTTTAAAGGGTTTTGCTTCAAGCCTTCAAGTACATCCTTCCTGGGGTTCCAGAGCCTGGCATGTGTGTGAGGGGGTGTCACGTGGTGACTCTGCCTGTGGGGGTGTTGCTGCACTCATGTGGGGTTTTACTGTGGCTCCTTGTGCAGCTTCACCTGGAAAACATCACATGGTTTAAAATTGGAAGGGGGTAAGTGCTTAACCACAATCCAGTGTCCCACTTCAGGCTTACTGCAGCATTTCAAATACAAAGTAGTGTGAAAATCCCTCTCTAGACACTAAAACTCTACAATGTTCAGACTTGTAAGTAACCAGTGGTACCAGAGTATTGTACAGTCAATGTTAAATAAAAAAGCCAAAACTGGAATGTGCAGACAATAGGATTTGGGTAACTCGTGTGCTGTCCCTTTGTTTTGTCTGGTTAGTCCTTTTTTAACTCCTGTTCCTCAGTAGATGGGTATGTTCAAGATCTCCAGCTCCTGCATCCTGCTTAACCCAAGGCTGCACCAGGGTTTGCCCAGGGACCACGACCTGCTGCTGATGTGAAGTCAGTGTTGTAATGACTACAGCTTGTTGAGGTGCAATACCTGTACTCCCAGAGTAAGTTACAGTAGGTCTTATTGTTTCTGTCACAGAAAGGATCTGTTTGGACTGCTGTACTCCTCATTTGATGTAACAATGCTATTAATCTAAATATTTGTAAATAAAGTACCTGTATCTAGATAAAGCTCCCTGGTGTGTCTTACTCGGTGCTGGGGGTGGGACCTCTGAGGGGGAAGAGCTCCTTGCAGTGCTGGGATTTGTGTTCAACCTCTACCCTGGGCCTCACTTGGTACAAACTTCTCAGGGCTTCCCAGAGGAATCTGCCAGTGTTTTCCAGAGCTGTTCTCTGAGGGAAGCAGGGCTGGGTGCTGTTTGAACTCTGACAATGGCTGGGTGACGCTGCACAGAAAAATGTTATCTTTAATGAGGATGAGAAAGGGCAGGACTGAGAGTGATGCCAAAGGGTGGGGAGGGCTGGGACAGTCACTGCACAGCCCTGGCCTGCCTTGTCCTGTGCCTTGTCTGCTGCCTGAAGGATTTATAAAGTGGCTTCTCCTCTGCTAAGTAGGAGTAAGTTGATTGTAATTTTGTTAAGAAGCTGTTATCTGTAGCCACCTGCTTTAGACAAGTGATGCAGCCCAGCTTTGGGAGAGCAGGAGGTGCTCACCCAGCAGCCAGAAGAGGCACAAGGACAGAAATGGCAGTGTTGGACACATTCCTGCAAGGAGGAGCACCAGCATTTGGAGCAGTGTCACTGTCCAGGGCCATGCCAGTGTCCTGGAGAACAGCTTTAAGGAGAAGAATCCACAACCAACCCCAGATGAAAGCATAAATCACAAAAGTTTATTTTAACAAAGTATCCAAAATAATTGCATTTTTAAACCTCCGTGCATTTGGCAACAGACCAAGCCTTGTAACAAGGTTTCTTTAAAGTGGAAACTGGCCACTAGCTGAACACTTAAATTGGAGGTTGGTTTGGACATGTATTTAAATACACATTTTAAATAGTTGGGTTTTTTTTTTAAACAAACCAACATATATATAAAGCTGTTACTTGTACAAAACCTTCACAGTACAGGCCCTGCAGCAGCTGCTTGTGAGTGGTGGCAAAGGCCTTTTCAGACAAGGCTCACCCAGTGAGGTAGGAGAACTCTTCAGAGGGGGGCACCTGAGGGCCCCTGTCCGAGCTGTGGATGTGCTTTGGGCTTTCCTTTTAAAGTGAAGCCCCTTTTCAAGTAACATTTTTATCTTAAACCGTTACAAAAGAACACTTTTGTACCAGGCTGGTGTGGAACCAGCTGTACCAGAGGTTCAGCCACTGGGCTGAACAGTTAAACCAGGAAAGTTCCTGGAAGACCAGGGATGGCAATAACTTATGGAGCAGTGAATTCATGTCCCAGGAGAGCTCCCAGCAGCTCTCACCCAGACTCCACTGCACGACACACAGAGCAGAACAGACACCAGCCCCAGGAATGCTCCTGCTGGCAAGGGACAGTGTGGTCTGTGAAGCCACAGCTGCCCCATGGTCCCTCAGCCTTCCAGCCACTCGTGTCTCTGGGAGGCTGGAATTGGCCTGAAGCCACATCTCACCTCTGGCCTTCACTGGGAGATCCCTTGGGAGCTGGAATGCAGCACTGGTGATCCCAACGCACTTCCTGGGCTGCTGGGGGGGACCTGTAAAAAACCCCAAAGCACTGTGAGGAAAGCTCAGCTTTTCCAGACATCAGCTACTGCCAGAGCAGGGCTAGAGTGTGATCACCACCTTCAGAAACCCCTGCCCAGCCTCGGAGAGAGGCAGCACCTGGCTGTGAATCAAGGGTGTATACATAGGCATATGTATAGGTGTCTCAAAGGACTTAGATGAGTCTGTTAGACCTTTGTGAATATAAGGAAAGCCAATGCTTTAGAAATTGGCACATGCTTTTTGGAGGGTGACCTCACATGTGTCCAGTGCTGGAAAATAAACATCACTTTTCAACTTCAAAAAGCTGAAAGGTTTCTCAAGCCAAGCCCTAAAGGCTGCAAGGTTGGTAACAACTCCCAGTGAGAGAAAAACCATCAAAACCACCCAAATCAGAATTCTGGTCCCCAGCAGAGCATTACCTGATCTTCAGCTACATTCAGAGCACTGTGAAGAGATGCCAGGCTGGGGCTGCTGGGCAGGCAGAGGGAATCCGAAGCAGTGCTGCTGAGCAGGTGATCCAGCAGGTGGAGCTGGCGCTGGAGGCGGTGCAGGCTCCCTGCCGTCTGCCGCTTCCCCCGCAGCAGCACCTCGGCCTGCTGGGCCAGGCAGCCCCGCAGCTGTGCCTGCAACACAGGGGCTGCTCACAGGCACGGCCACGCTGCTCCAAGCCAAGCCCTAAAGGCTGCAAGGTTGGGTCTCACACCACGACCCCACGAGAGTGGGTTTGGGAGTTATTGTTAAGTAGGCTCTGTTTTGATGGCTGTGTTCTAACTGAATCAGCAGCCTAAAGTGATTGTGGGTGGTGCTGCAGTCCTCTGGTGTGGTGCTGATACACCACGGGATGATATCAATGAGGGAATCTTGCTGGAATACTCCCAACATCCAATTAACTGCCAATTAAAATGACTCGTCTTGCTACAGGCAGACTTTTACTGCTCCCACCCAAAGCTCCTCTCCCTGGTCACTACAGAGTGGATTTGCCCGAGCTGGAGGAGGATTCCCACTTCCCCAGGATGTTTAGATCATGTTTTGAAGGGGCCCAAGGGGTGTGAGGGGCTTAGATGTGGCACCTTCAGGCGGTCCTCGTGCTGCTGCAGCTTCTCCCGGAGCACCTCTCCCCTCCACTGCTCATCCTTTGGGAAAAGAAAAGCACATTCAGCCAGAGGGACCAACACAGCCCCACGAGCAGCTGCTTGTCCAAAGTATTTTACCATTACGAAGAATCTGGAAATATTGAACTTTTCTTCCAAGGAGAGGAGCTGGCTGTCAGCAGCAGCGAAGGGAGCAATCTCTGAGCTATCACACTGCACACCTCCCCTTCCTTCAGGAAAAGCTTCCAAATCTTCCAAGGGGTCTAGAGAAGATGAGCTTGGAGATTTAAACCCCGTCCTAATTTCATTTTCAACCTCCAGGTTAAGCAGTGTTGCTGCACTCTCCATTTCCCTTTGTCTCTCTTCCAGGTCTTGTGTTTTACCCTGCAGCACAGAACACTTGGGTTACAAACACCACTCCCAAGGGCTTTTCCTGCATAACTGAACAAGGCTGTTCTGGACATGCAACAATTGGAGCACTGCAGTGAGAAATCCCAAAGCCTCTGACCTGCTGCAGCCCTGGTTCCAACATTAAACCTGCCAGGGAAGCCCTGCAGATGGGAACAGGCAGCTCCAGTTACCAGGACGTGACTTGTTAACCTAAACCTGCCACACTCTGACCTTGCAACATGCTTCTCTGTTTTTAAAGGGCTTCAAAACAATTTATAAAGGATTTATTGAAGGACTAGAAGGAGTCAGACAAGGTGAATCACTTTTTAATTTAAAGTGAATATCTAAAGAAGCAAAAGCTGGCCCAGGCTGGCACTGGCAAGTTGTTAAATGCCCACTGAGTAGCTCTAAACATTGCTAACATTTAGTGATTTGCATAAATTACAACTCTGGGTGTGTTTTCAATTGTGATACAGGAGCAGGAAACTCAAAACCAATGCAAAATGAGCTTGTCTGAAGGCATGAGCCCTGAGCCCCCTGGATTTGGTACCAGCTGTGCCTGGCTCTGGGGGTCACTGCATTCCTGCTGGGGCTGGCCCTCCTGATCCTGGGCTCGTGGGCAGCTCCTATGGGTGCCAAGCTCAGCCACAGCTCTGGCACTCTGCAAGCTGCCCTTTCCATGCCTCTGCTCCTAGGAAAGTGCAGGAAGGTGCCTTTTCCTGGGAGCATCCCCCACAGGACACAAACTAAGAGATCTCACGATTTCCTCAAGGCACACACAGGATCAAGCTGAGTGTTGTGCAGCAGGGGAATCACAGAGTTTGTTGCCTCAAGTCTGCTCAGGAAGCTGATGCATTACTTTGTTCCTCCAGTGACAAAAAGGGGTGTTCCATCATTTTGCTGTTTAAAATAACCCAAACCCCTAAACTTTCTCCCCTCAGCCAGGACTTACTTGCAGTTTGCTTTCAAGCTCCGTCCTTTGCATTTTCTGCGTTTCTCTCAGACTCAGGATTTGTTTTTCTGCTTCTCTCCTCTCTGACACTATCTGACCTTGAAGTTGCTTTAGCTCAGACTTGGAGACTTCCAGTTCTTTCTGCAGACACTGTATTTCTCTGTCTTTTTGTTGTAACTGTAATTCTTTTTCTGAAAGTTGATTTTCTGTAATGAACATTTAAAAAAAAAATCCTGATTAGCGAAAACTTATCTTGGCCTACTTCATACACAGCAGATATTTTCCAAACACCAAGAACCCAAGCAAGATGAACAGAAATATTTGCTGTGCCATTAACCTCAGCCCCCAGAGATGGTGACAATTCATTTGTGCAATGCCTCTTACTGCTTTTCCAGATGGCTTCTTCAAGAGCTGCACACCAGGACTCCTCCTTTTCCAGCTTCCCAAGGTTTTCTTCTGCCAGCCTGACTTTAGCCATTGCCTGCTCCAGTTTCTTGTGTTGATCTGCTAGCTCCTTTTCCAACAGGATTTTCTGATCCTTCACTTTAGCTGTACATTCTTCCAGTTTTTTTCCTTCACATTCTGAGTTTTGCTTGAGGCGATGAAGAACCTGCCAGAAACCCCACACTGTGAGCCTGAACCAGCACCACCTCAGGGACAACAAAAACCACCACTAAGAGACACCAGAGAAACAAAAGCAGCATAAATTGGAAAGGACTGCAGTCTAACAGTCCCTACTGACAAAAAATGCCAATTTTTCTTGCCTCTCTCATTTGCAGAGCAGCTCCCTCAGTTTTTCTTTTGGGTAACACTTTGCTGAAACTCCTCACCCAAGCTGAGCCAGTTTGGCCAAACCAGTCCATGCCTCTGTGATTATTTGCAAACTCACCCCCCAAACTTTTTGGCCTGAGTTATTTTTAAGGTCAGGAGGAAGTGAGGCAAGTCAGGGGGCTCTTTACCTCTTCCTGTTGGGCGAGTTCTGTTTCCTTCTCTTCAATCTTTTTCTGGAGCTGCTGAAGTTGGTTCTCCCTCTTCTTGTGCCTCTCCTGGCACTCCTGACGTTTCCTTAAATACCCTCGGATCTGTTCCTTCAGGGCTGCCTGCTCCCTGAGCAGCTCCTCCTGCTGCCTTGAGCTCTTCTCCAAAGCCTGCAAGGTACAACAAAAGCACGTGGGAAGAGGAACTGGCCCAAAAGGTTTGAGTTTGAGGGAACAGAACTGGTCACTCAAGGCTCCCTGCACCCAAACCAACCACAGAGTGAATTAGCACACAAGGAGCCACCAGATAAAAAGCCAGAAGGTGCTGGTTGGTTGGTTGTTTTTAAATATTTCTTCCTGAAAAACAATAAAGCCACTCCAGACTGGGCAAGGAGAAGGCAATAAAGCAGTTCCTGTTCTCAGCTGTGCCCACAGGAGCAGCTCAGCAGCAACAGCAGACTCCCAGAGTGACAATGAGGACACACAATTTGTCTCACTAAAACCAACCTGTTCCACGAGCTGAAGCTGCTGCCTCGAGTCATTCAGTTCCCCTTTCAGTGTTTTCAGTTCCTCCTTTTTCCCTAGAAAAGTATTTGGTGACAGGAGATTTTCAATCAGCATTTTGAAATAGCAACACACAGAAATCCTCTCTTTCCATTAATGAAGAGTGAACAACAGAAATGCTCTTTCTAAAATTTCCATCTTTTCAACATGTTAAATACTTCCTGCCTATGGACATCTGAGCATGCTGAATATTTAATAGCATTAAATTTAACAATATAATATCAACTGATATTGATATTATATCATTATAATATCAAATGATATTGATATTATATCATTAATCAGTTGATTGATACAATAATATCAATTAAATTTAATATTTAATATTTAATTCCAGTTAAAGTGTGTCTTTTAACAGAATTTCTCTTAAAATGCATCACAACTTAAACCCAAAACTTGATCTTTACCTTGAAGATCCTCCTGGACAGCAACAATCTCTGCATTCAGTGATTTCTTCTGCTTCTTCAGTAGCTCTACCTCCTGTTGCAGGTTCTTAACATTCAATTCCATTTTTTCCACGTTGGACAGTGCAGTTCTGCTGCTGTCTTCAGCAGCAACTAAGTCTCTGTAAAGTGTGAATCATATTCTTGGTTAGCTGGAAATCCTTGGTGAGGACTTAAAAACTGTCAGCAAAACCCTGTGAGCCCAGGGGATGCTCCCAGCAGTCAGAGCAAGGCAAATGTTCTAAGATGCAATTTTACTTTTCCTAACATTTCTCGTGGCATTGCCAGGATACAACAAATGCTGCTGATTTATCAGCTCCATTGCTGAATATTTTTTAAGTCTGCTGTAGAGAGGCTTAGAGCAAAAACTCCAGAAAACAGAAGAAACTGCTTATTCTGTATCACTGGGCACCTCAAAGTTAGAGCTGTATTTTCAATTACAACAGACAGACATTCAAAGCACTCCCCATCCCTTCTGATCTTTGCAGCAAAAAGCCACCCCCTCACCTTTTGGTTTGTGACAACTTCTTCTCCAAACTCCTGGAGTTTTCTTCCAGCTTCTCCTTCTCCCTGCTCAGAGCCTCGATGGTGTTTTGCAGAGTTCTCATCTCACAGCCCAGGTGTTCATTTTCCTCCTGGCCCTTCCTGAGGAGCTGTTCCTGCCAATCCACCTCCCCTTGCTGACTCTGAAATAACCTCTGAATATTCTCCAGTTTTAACTTCTCCTAGGAAAAACAGGCATGGTGAGCAATGCATTTATATGGCCCAGAAGCAGAATATTCTTAGTTCTGACATCCTTAGCTGCAGCCAGAGTAATCTGAGAGCATCTAATGGAGGAAGGTGACAATGGAAGGGTACCAAGCACCTTGGAGACCCTTTTAATGCTAGAGAGATCATCCAGCTGAGTTAAACTCTCTTCCAGACTCACTCTTTGCAAGTGAGGACACAGAATCCAGATAAAAAGACTCTGGAAGCTCCTAAAAAACCAACATCCACCATTCTACAGCCACAGAAGAGCTTCTGTGCTTCCTCTCTCTTACATGCACCAAAAAATCCCATTATTTTAAAAGGCCTAAGCAGACTTAAGACTTATCACAGAAAAGCTGAAATCAGATTAGAAACTGATTGATTTAAAAGCATCAGGACTCTGTCACACAAAGCTTAAGAGAACCACAGTTCTCCCAGTTTCTGGAAGCATTTCTCACCTCTAGAACAGCCACTTGGGTCTTTTCCAGCTCATTGACCTTCTGGTCATGTTGGAGTTTCAAACCTTCCAGTTCATTCTTCTCGAGCTCCAGCATTTCCAGCACATGTTTCAGTTCTAGAGAGGTGAAATAAACAGAATTATTGGATTAGGATGAGGATAACTAAAGAGCTCTGTGTATTCCTTCCCAAGCTGCACAAAACCCACCAAATCCCAGCACATACCCATCTTATGCTTGGCAATTTGCCCAAGTATTCCTTGAAGATTTTCCTCCTCCTTTCTAATGTCCTTCTTTAGGACCAAAAGCTGTGCTCTTTTCTCATCCATCTGGACATCCAGTTCTTTCCTCTCAACACTAAGCTCTCCCAGAAGTACTTTTATTTCCTGTGAGAATGTGTTATAAGGAATACCATTATTTGCAATTTTAAATGAAGTTTTCCCTTAAACTGAAGTTCTAAATATTTATAAAATTATTTAACGATCTGTCATCATTGTTCTGGTTTAACAAACAAAAAATACAGAATATTTAGGTTAAAGTCTTGCTTGCTGATGATTTAGAGTAGTAATTCTGCAAAGATTTTGATCTCCAAGTCTTACCACAACACTGTCATTCAAGTGAATAACAGGCCTCAAAACAAAATCAGACAAGAAGCCCTCACAAAGGAAAATAAACCACAAAATATAGTTAGCCCTGATACTCTGTTTTGATTTCAGCAGGGAAGTACAGAACTTTGCTGGGGAAAGGTTGAGGTAGGGCAGGCTGGGGCAGCTCTGTTGTGTTTCACACACACTGCTCACACTCATTTCCTTCAGCAGCTGCTCCTCAGCAACAGGAAGTCATTCAGAGACTTGTATTTAATGTAATTTAGCTCTCAAGGGATTCAGTTCTGTAAGAATTAGTGGAACTGGGGAAGTCTTTTTTGTGCATCAGGACCAAGCTTTAGTCACACAGAGCCATAAATCTGCATGTTCTATTTCTCAGTGGGTTTGGGGAGGGCACAAAAAGCAAAACTGATTTTGTGGAAAGCTCCTGGAATGTTTGCAGTACTTCAAGGCTTTTGCCAGAACGACTTGAAAACTCCTTTGGGAAACTCACCCTTATCTGGCAAAGCTTTTCATGTGCTTCAGTCTCTCCATCTCGAAGAGCTTCTTTGAGGTCATCCTTCCTTTGGGAAATGCAGTCCTGAAGGCCATGGAGCTCCTCTGTTCTTTGAGCCACCTGCTGTTCCAGGAACAAGAGCTCTTGCTGCTGAGCAGAAATCTGCAGTGGAGGAGTTCAACAGGAGAATCAGTGGAAGCTTTTGTTTTTGTAGCTAAACACACACATGAACTGGTGTGGCAGAGAGATTGGGATCAGAACTATGAGATAAAGGTCAAATCCAACAAAATGCATAGGCCAGGGTTAATAGGCCAAGCCTCACCTGATCTTTCAGTGTTTCCAGTTCAGTTTTCTTGCTCTGAACAAGGTTTTCTGCTTCTCTGATGATCTGGAGATGTTGGCCCTCATTACCTTCTGCAAGTCGAATATCTCCTTGGAGCTTCTGAAGGCTGAGAGTGAGGACAAAAACAGGAGCCAGAAGAAGTGAGAATATCTTAAGCAGTGACTTACTAGAGGAGGAAATGTTTAATTTAACACAGTTTATGGTAAGTTAGAAGTACTCACCTTTCAGTGAGCATTTCTATCTTCTGGTTTAATGCCTGGAACTCAGACTCTTTTGCAGCCACCATTTTGCTGATTTCCTTCAATAAACCTTCTTGTTCCCTCTTGTGCTGTTCCAAACCCCTTGTATCTGTCTGTAATAACCTAGAAGAGCATTTATACCTTTTCATATTAAATGTTAACAGCTCTCCCTCTCCAAAAGCAGTGTGTTGATACAGGAAAGAACTCAGTCCTTGTCCCCAGGCTGTGTGACACAAACCCACGAGAGCCCTCAGGGTACCTGAGCTGCTGAGCTGCTTTCACCAGTTTAGTGGCTGTTTCCTGAGCCCTCTGCTCCAGCTCCTCTGCCTCCATTTCAGTGCAGGACAAATGGTGTTTGGCACGACTGTACTTCTGCAGAGTCTCTTTGGTCTACAGCAAAAATTGAAGATTGAGATAATACCTTCCATCTTGTGCTGCATTTGCTGTTTAAAGGTGAGCTCCTGGCTTGAATATTCCACCTGAGCTTTCTCCCTCTTTCTACCATGAACAAATTTTTCTCCTCTCTTGTCCAGAGCAGAAAACCTCCTCTTCAACAAGGACTAAACCAATTTCTTCCAGCACAGTTTATCTCAGAACTCATTCTCATATAGAGCCATTTTAAGATCCTTCAGGCTACCCACATGAAAATAAACTGCCTAAACAAACCAAGCAACACTCAGGTCCTGCCCTCAGGGTTTTGCCTTTGCTCACCTTGCCCCGAGTGCTCTCGAGTTCCACTTGAGCCTCTGTGAGGAGCCTGTCAGCCTCTCTGAGCTCTGCCCGGCGTTTCAGCAGAGTCTTCTCTGCACATTCAATCTCCTCTGCAACATCTTCCTGCTGCTGAAGGGACTTTTCCAGCTGCAGCTCTGCAAGGAGGCTGTCGGTGCAGCCCTCGATAAAGTCCCTAAGAGGTCAGGATGAAAAACAAGGAATTAAAATACCAAGATGACAAAGGCTTGGAGCCTCTGGAAGTTCTAGAATTGTGAGCCAAAACTTTGCTGGGGAAAGGTTGAGGTATTTGCACCTTTTTGAGGTATTTTCCCTCCAGTGCATTCCCTGCACTGCTCCCACCTGCGGGTGCTCCTTGGCTGAGCTGCTTGGCGCAGCTCTGCCACTTCACATTCCAGCTCCTCTCTTTCATGCTCAAGTTCTTCAACACTTCGATGCAATCTTTCCACTTCTTTTTTGTATTTATGCTCAGCTGCTTCTGAGCATTTCTCTTTGTATTTCTGAGACTTTAAATAGCACACAGTGTCTTCCAGCCTTGTGACTTCGCTCTCCTGCATACAGGGAACAGAAGGGAATCAGGATTTTTTTTTCCAGGATTTTTTAAGGCCACCACTCCTCCTGACACCCAGGAGCAGCTACAGATGGCAAAGACTGGAACCAGATGCAGACCCTTCCTAGCAGGGACCTTTTTCTGACCCATCTGTCAGTCAGTTCCTAAAGGTTCTGATGCCTTAAATGACTGCCTAGAAACAGAGACTAGACAGGAATAAAGGAATAAAGGAATATAGGAGGGATTTATTTGAAAGGCCTTCAGAGGTCACACTCTGGGCTCCAGAGGCTCCTGCCTCAGTGCATCCCAACATGGACAATGACAGCTCCCGAGTTCTTCCCACTTTGATATCAGCATCAATTGCCCAAGCAGAAGCCAGGCAAGGATGGAATTTGCCCAAGCTTGCCCCCCTCTCCCCAAGATGAAGGTTTGCAGTTGTTGGGCCCAGGAGGGTCTGGGTGTCCTTGGAGAGCGAGCTGGAGAGGCTTTGTTATGTCAGTGTGAGCATGAGAGAAGAGCACTGAACGAGCTCCAGGGAACTGCAGAGTTCCACTAGAAGTACAGGATTTGAAAAATATAAAAGTTCAAACCTAAGGCATCAGTTCCAGCTGCAGCTACAGCTCTGCTTCTTACCAGCTCACGGTGCTCAGGCACATTGCAGTGCAGCACTCCAAGGGGAATGAGGGGCACGGTGAAGGTCGGAGGCAGGGAGCCATAAAGCACCTGGGATCCCACAGGAGCTGAGCCCTGGATAATGGATCCAGGAGCAACTGGAGCTCCAGTGGCTGCTGCAGGAGGGGCATAACCCCCCACGGCCTGAGGTGCAGGGGCCCCATCTGGCAGGGCTGTGTAAATAACTGTGCCTGAGGGTGGCACAAAGGGAGAAGCTTCAGGGACAGGAGATCTTGCATTTCCTTCACCATCTTCTTTCCCTCTTCTATCTTTTAAAAAACCAAAACCAAACATGTTAATTTCAATAAATTTTTAGTAGTGAGAGTCTTCAAATGAACATTTCAAGTTCTAGGTAATCTACAAAAACATAACAAACATTGCTTAAACTAAGTTATTCAACAGTAATAAGCATTTATATTCACTCATGCCCATCAAAAGAACTCTCTATGAACTCTAAGCAAGTCCATCTTTAGTCTGCTCCTAAACATTCTGAGACTGACACTGACTTACCTTTGCCAGAATTTGCTTTGTACAACTTATTTCTGACTGGTGAATAAACCCAACATCCTTGGCTGGGCAAGTCTTCCCTCCCACAGGGCCTGTCCTGAGCACTCTCTCTCCTGGCTGGGGATGCACCAGAGCACCCCAAACACACTCCAGAGTCTTTGGTGCTTTGGGAAGCAGGAGTTGAAGCCTAGAGAAAAAATAGAGTATGTGTTAATCTAGAAATGACAAATCATGTCAAATAAAGGATATGTTGTAGACATTCAAATGATTTCTCAGAACAGGCTACACCTACTCTGCTGTCTCTCAGTTCTAAGCACAATGCTGCTTTAAAAGCACTAAATATATTTTAGCAATATTGGTTTTAAATTCAGACAAATATTCTTTTGAAGGAAATGTTTGTCTGTAACATCCCCTTTAAACCCTTACCTAAATACCTTCACAGCACTGCTCACTGAATAGTTGTCTCCCAAGGTTTTGTACCCTGGATTCCTATGAGCACAGTAAAGGGCTTTGCCAGGCAACATTTGTGTGTGTTTTGTTTCAGTATTTCTCCTACTAAATTTATAATGCACTTTATATTTTCCCTCATCAACAAAGCAGAAGAGGATTTTTGTTCCTGACCTGTGATGATGGCATGCAGCACCAGTATCCCCTTCTTTTCAGTGGCTCTGCTGCACTGGTGCTGTGATCATTCTGCTGGGAGAGCACATTTCTGAGGGCTGCAATTTCATCTTGTAAGGTCTCCAGTTCATCTTTGTTACCTGGAAGTTAATCACAGTTTTATAGTCATCTAATGGTTAAATAAATACTGCATTCAACTCTCCCCTCGATGTTATCCAGTTAAACTGGAACTATATTTTTAAAAAATTAATTGTTGAGGGAAACAAACTAAATGTTATCTGTAGTGACAAACATACACGAGGAGTTTAGTGGTTCAAAATTGTGGAAATACAAGTTCATATTCAGGTAACTACTGCTCCTTTTGCCAAACACATCTCTGACAATGTCCTAGAGCAGGTCCAGTGGGATGCTCAGCACAAATGGTGTTTTCTAAACTGCTGTAAAAAGTGCAAACTGATGAAAATTGACACATATCTGGTATAAATCTGTGCTTTATTCTCCAGATTCTCACTTCAAACAGTGAGAAATGGGCAATGATCATCTTCTGTATCCCTGTCTACCTGCAAGAAGTGGAGAGAAAAATTACCTGTGCCAATATTCTCCAACAACCATTTCAAACGGTCAATCTCTGCTTTTTGCTGCTCCACAGCTTCACTTAATTTATTAATTTCAAACTTCTGGGTGTTTGATGCTGCAGTTTTCTCACAAGCTTTCTCCATTTCCTGCTGAACCTATTTGAAACAGAAGCTGAAATCACAAAAAGCTCCACATGATGTCCCAAAGCTCTTCTTCCATCCCCCCTTGTACAACGAGGCTCAGCCACAGCCAGAGAGGTGTTTAAGTGAACAGGTGATGATTTTCCTTAAAACAGTGAGGTTTTCAGTTTGTTCTTGGGCAGGTGTCAGGGGAGGGAAGAACATTGTGATTTGGGCAAACTTGAGGGGAAAAGAGCAGGGCAAGAACCTCTAAACATGACATTTTCAGAAACTCACTGGTATTTTATCATACAACACAGAGCAAACAACCTACCTGCTCTTCCTTCTCCTTCAGGAGTTGTTGCAGCAATTCTATTTTTGCTTCTGCTCTGGCAAGAGCCCGGGAAGCACGAGCTGCCTCAGCACAGAACCCTTGGGCTTCCTCCATCTCCTGAAATTGAGATTTCTGTTTGAGCTGTAGCTTGCAGGAACATTTCTCAGCCTTGAGATGTGCCACTGTGAAAAGCTGCCCATTGAGAAGCACGAGCACCTGACTGTTGTGGCACTCCAGATAGATGTAAAATAGAACTTCTCCTTTAACTTTACAGTATTGCTACAGAGGAGATGTTATAATGTAGCCAAAAGTGCTTCCCAGTTTAAAAAAGTGTTTCCAGTTTATGCAAGCAAACTTCCATAGTCCTTTCTTTAGTTTTTTCTGTCTTAGAGAACAATGTATTCATTATCTATTGTTTGCCTCTCAGTTAATAAGATATTAAAGACCACCCCTCTGCCCTTCCCTCCCACAGCAGGAACATACCCAAATTTCTTCCTTCAAACTCTGCCCAGAGGAAGAGCTCCTGTGCAGCAGCACAACTCAGAATAAAGCTCTGAAGCTCATTTAAAGGACACGAGGATGGCCATTTTACTGACACTGCAGTGGCATTAACAAGCAATTAATGAATTCTCCACGCTGCTTTACCTCAGCTCTCTCCTGGTTAATCCTGAGCACAGTGCCCTGCAGAGCCCTGAGCTGCTTTGCAGCGACTGAGAGCTCAGTGGCTGCCAGCTTGTCTGAGGTGATCACTGCTCTCTGCAGCTCCTTCAGCTCCTTAGCCAGACTCAGCACCTGCATTTGTGCCCTGGAATCTTTTATTTTTATCTGAAACCGGGAAAATAGATTTTTACAATGTACAGAAAGTAGATTTTTTTTTTCACAATGTTCTTTCTTTCATCCTCCCTCCATCCCCATTTTGTATTATTTAGAAAAAAAATCCAAAGCAAGGACAAGCAAAACAAAATTTAAGGAAATTCAAGGAAAAATTCAAGGAAAAATTAAGGAAAAATTAAGGAAAAATTAAGGAAAAATTAAGGAAAAATTAAGGAAAAGAGAGATGTTATACTTAACCTTTGTGTTCCTGTGTGTGTCATTTTATCTTAGAAAGCAAAACAATTGACAGAATTTTGTTTCTTCTTTCCTGCCCTCACCCATTCTTACCCTTTTCTCTAAATCCTCCAGCTGAGCAAGAAGAGACTCTTTTTCTTCATCTGCCTCCTGGAGCTGCTGATCAGCAAGGCCATGAATCTCTTCCATGCTCTTTATTTTTTCATGTAAACATTGAATTGCATTCTCTAACTGATGGACCTTGTTCTTATTTTGCCTGTTTTCAGCTTTAACCTGTAAGTAAAATACATTACAATAAGTAGCCAGAAGGGTTTTTTCCAACCAAAAGCCACCCTGGTTTAATTATTTAATTAAAGAAATTTGTGGCAAATGCAGATACCAGCATGCTTTGCATCAAAACAGAAAGATAATTACCTAGCCACTGTAACTGTAATATTTTAAGAGTGCCTCAGTTATTTTATTAGATATGTATAATGATCTTTCAAGAAGGTTCAGAGCTGTATTTTTCTCTTTGAAAATTCAAATTTCATTGAAATTTTTGTTGACTCTGAGACAGATCATTGGCTAAATTCCAATTCATCACAGAACCAGGTAAAAATCAGACTATTAATAAAAAAACAAACTCCACTGTTACACAGAGTGTAGCAAAGCTTCAGCAACTGAAACTTGATCTTTCAGCTGCAAGTGACATTTTTTAGATTAAACTCAAATTGCCTTACTCTTGCTTTTGCTGTTTGATACGTGCCTGTCTGTATTTCTCCTGTATTTCTTCCAGTTTTTCCTGCTGGGATGCCATTTCTTCCTGCAGTTGTCTCTGTCCAGCCCATGCTTTCTCTTTTTCTTTCTGAGCATCAGCAAGGATGTCACTGAATTCTTTCTGCAGATTTGCAAGGTTTTCCCCTAAAACACCAGCTGAATTTAGACACCTGGAAGAGAAACAATCCAGGTTCCAAGACAAAATAGGGATTGAAAGCTGTGATACCAAATACTGAAATCACGAAGCCTAAGATAACAGTGCAAGTTTAAGACATGCTTTGTAAATTAATTCAGGTTAGGCTGGAAAAGCTCTGAGTTCATCAAACCCAACCATTCCCCCAGGACTGCCAAGGCCACCACTAACCCATGTCCCCAAGTGCCACATCTAAATATTTTTTAAGTCCCTCCCCCACTGCCCTGGGCAGCCTTTCCAATGCTTGGCAATGCTTTGAGTGAGGAAAAATTCCCAGATATCCAACCTGAACCTCCCATGGCACGACTTGAGGCCATTTCCTCTTGTCCTGCCCCTTTCACATGCTCCAATCTCACACTGTGCTTTTATTTCACTCACTTCATGTCTCCAGCTCCTGTGTGAAGGTTTTGCCTGAGTTCACTTATACAAGCCATGACATTCTCGGGATGAATTAAGTTACAAACTGCATGGTTTAGCTGATTCTGGAGATCTTTAAGCTGTTGTTTTAGGCAATTATTGTCTCCCTAAAGAAAGACAAAAAAGAAAAATCCAGACAAGTGTAAGTAAACAATCCACAAGTGATAAAAGCTAGAATTCTTAATACAGCAAACACTTCACCTGCAATTGCTTGAACTGTAAAAGCAGCTTGTAATTTTGTTGTTCCTTCTCTTCTACCAGTTGTGCTTTGGTCTGAGCATTCTCTAACAGTTGTCTTTCCTTTTCGAGTTCATCCTTCAGGGCTGACAGTTCCATCTACCAAACCAGAAAACCTCCGGATGAATACTCCACTCCCAACCCCAACCTGTCACCCAAATACACAGCAGATGTATTTCTTAAAACAGTAACACTATGACAGCACCTAAAAAAGATTCAACAAAACAACCCCAAGCAAACCATCTGGACCTTGCTTCAAAGCAAAGTTCTAAATCCCAGCAAACTGACAGCACCCTCTGTGTGGGGAACACCTAACCAGTTGGTTGTGATTTAATGTTGGAGTTGAGGTGTCCTGGGGTAGGTAACACCTCTGGCAGCACTAAAGCTCTTTTCTTACCTGGTTAAGTTGTTTCAGTCTTTCAAATTCTTCTTTTTGCTGCTTGGCTTCAGTGTCTCTCTCTCTCAGTTGGGCTTCCAGCTCAGCCTCGTAGGCACTGACCTTCCTCTGGGCATCTTGAAGGGACTCATTTATTTCTCTCTGCTCCTGGAGTTCACCCTCCAGCACTGCAATTTCCTGCAATTTTATATCCATTTTAGAAGGATGTACATGGGAGAGTCAGAATTTATGAGCACATTGCCTCCCTTCCCTTTAACTCAGGAACTTCATTAAAACTTGAAGGTGGGTGGCACTTCCAACCTGCACATCAGTGGTGCCACTCTGCCACTCCAAAATCTACACTCAGGTCAGAAAGGTGGAGCTGGGAGTGAAACGCAATTCTCCCAGGAATTGAGGTTTACAGAACACCCAGCAGGATGCTCAGGCAGCTCTGTGCCATTGGCTGACAGGACAGATCCAAGCTGCTCACACACACCCTTGGCCAATGCCAGAGGTGCCACCGATGCCATTCCCCATGGTGCCACCTGCAAACCCAGTGGCAGTGATGTGTGCAAGGTAAAACCTGCATTGCTGAGGCATCTCACAGATTCACTGGATGCCTCTTGCAACTGGTTTTAAAGGCCAGATTCTATTCCTGAGGTGTGTGAGCACATCTAATCGTGTTACCATATCAGAAGTTACTTTGTCCAAGGAATTGTGCTTCCCTAGTCCCAATCTGATCACTAGCTTATTTTTTTCAGATTTATTCTTAGATATCTGAAGTTGGGAAAAGAGGTATTAAGCCTTACTTTTTTCATATTTTCTGCATCCATGGCAACCACTTCCAGGTTGTTTTTTTCCTCCTCCAGATCTGCCAATCTTCCCAGCAAATGTTCTTTTTCCTTCTGCAACTTCTTACACTCCTCATTGGCCTGTTTCGCCTGATGCTTCACACTTTGCAGGTATTCCTGTAACCCAATGATAATACTTTCCAAATCCCTTTTCAGTGCTTCATTTGTTGCTATTTGACCTGCAAAATGAATTTGAGGTAGTTAAGAAGCCACATTTATTTACCAAACAACCCAAACTGCCTTCCTTCATCATTTAAAATGTTTGCCTTGGAGCAAGTGAAAACAAGTACCTAGAACTCAACCAGGAAATTCCTGGTTTTAAGGTTAGGATTCCCAATATTTCTGTGTTAATTTGGCCATGGAAGAGTTAAAAAAACCCCTGCAGCTCTTTGTGTATTCCTGCCCCCCTTCCCTACCAGATACAGGTGAGGTGAACACACACAGTTTCCTTTTCCATCAGTTAAGAACAGTTTTTAACACTTTTGTACCCATTCTGTATTTCATTTGAGCCAAGATAAAACAATCCTCAATTCAATTCTCATGTTGCCCTAAGTACAAGAAAAACTTTAAAACAACAATTAAAGTTTACCATCAGTGAGCTGCTGCTCCAAATCCTTGATTTCCTCAGTTTCCTTGGCAATCCTGGAGAGCATCTCATCCAGGCGAGTCTCCAGCTGCTGGCAATGTTTGCTCATGATATCAAGGTGCTGTTCTTTACTTGCTTTTTGAGCTTTCATGTGAGCCTGTCAAGTAACAGTTCCAAAGCTAAAGCAGGGCATTGATACAGATTTAAACGTTAAAATCAGGATTTTGCCTCAGTTCTGCAGTGTCTCACTATCAGCAAGAAAAGCCACAAGCTCAGCAAACATTGTGGTGCTTTGGGGTTTGCTACTTGTTGTTATTTCCCCTCACTCCTGCCCCACAGAGGACCCCAGATAAGCAGCAATCTGTGACTAACAGCATTGTTTGCAGGCTCCCCCCTGCCCAGGCTGAATAAAGCCTGCCTTTATAAATTATTACTCATGGCTACTATCTTTCTTCCTGCCTTTACATTTTGTTCTACCACTTCCTCTCTCAGTCAAGAACAAACATGATTTCTTGCAGAACCTTTAATCCAATCATCCTGCATTGCCCTCCCAGCAGATGATGCTTTAGAACATGTCAGGTCAGCACTTGAAGGAAAATACTCTGAACAAACACAATTTGGGTCAACTTTACAGTTACTAAGTAAATATTCTTAAGTAAATCTTATTTTATTAAAGTATTTCTGGGAGATACACCACACAGCTCTCACAGACTTTGGCAAGGACTTCATGCATTTAGTATGAATTAGCTGATTGTTTCAGCTGTTTACAAAAACTTGGTTATCAACAGAATAAAGTGTTGTTTCTCACTGGTAGGAAATTGCTCAGAAACAACCCAAAATGCCAGAAACTTGTGAAAATACAGAATTATACTGTCATGATTCACTGCACGTTTTTCTTACTACTCAAAAAAATAAATCAAGCTAGCAGTAGAAAATTTAAATATGAGTTCTCAGAAAAAAGAACACTTAGAAAGCTGCTTCCATAACAAAAGTAAATGGGTAAAACCAAAGCATTTTGTATCTTTAACGGATTAAACCGGAAGTAAACTTAAACATCCACAACTTGTCACCTTGCTAAACACAAACTGCCTGCAGCTCTCAAAAGCGAAATTTCAACAAGTACAACCCGAGCCGCTCCCACTGAGCCATTTTGCTGCAGCTGCTGAACGGCACCAAAAAACGCAATTTTACAAAGAAACGAACAGCCACAAATCCCCGACCACTTACAGCTTTGCCTTTGTCTTTTCTTCCTGAGACAGCACTTGCGGAACGCCCCACCCCTGAGCGGGAATTTATTTGAATAAAGCACGGGGAGCTTCAGCACGGACAGGAATGGAGAGGAGTCTCCATGGGGTCCGGGGCGGGGGATGGAGCTGCCGCCCCGTTCCCGGCCCCTTTCCCGGTCCCGTTCCCGTTCCCAGCTCCGTTCCAGGCCCCGTTCCCGGCTCCGTTCGCGTTCCCAGCTCCGTTCCCAGCCCCGTTCCCGTTCCCGGCCGTTGTCCGCACGGCGCTTCCTGTGTTGTGATTCGAAGCCGGGGCGGCCGCGGGAAGGGCTGGGCTCGCTCCTGCCCCGGGCTCGGCCATTCCCCTGGGAGCCCTCCCGGAACGCACTCGGCCCTTCTGCCACCCAACAGCCGAGGAAATTAGGTTTAAAACAACCACAAAAGGAGATTTTGAAAAACTGTTTTTCCGACTCTGCTGAAAACGGTGCCAAGCACTTTTTTTTTACACTTTTACACAAGCAAGTGTAAAAACACTTTCATTGCTTACTTAAAATCATCCACCTGGCCCGAAAAACTTTCATTTAGACATACAAGCTTTCCAAAAACACTATTAAAAAGAATTCCGTTTCATTGTAGTTTAATTTCTATAAGTGTCTACTGTACCTGGACACAGGTTAATAAGTTAGTTAATAAGTCAGAAAAAGTCCTGCACCCCTGGAGATAAGTAAGTTCGGTGGAAACTCGAGCTGTCCTTGGCAGCGCAGTGACCTCTGTGATTCTCTCAGGACTGACAGGACTGCACGTGACAGCACAGAAAGGCCATCAGTCCTCACCAAACAGGCTGCAGAAGCACTGCCAGACACAGATCTTTAAAAAACCTTTAAGGCCAGACTCCACAAAAAGCTGCATGAAGGATTTCTTGCACAGAAATTGTCTGCGAGGCTCTGCACAGAGTGTGCAAAGCATAAAGATTTAATTCTTAACTGCCTTACAGCAGCTGCTGGGAAAATGAGTTGTTCAAGTGTTTTACCAAAGCCAGTTGGTTTGGTGGCATTTTTTTTAACTGTAAAGATTTTTTAACTTTCGCATTATAAATTAATAACGTTGATAAACAGCCAAAGAATATGTAACTCATGGAACAAACACGAGTGAGTGGTCACTTGTTAAAGCTGCCTTTAGTCCATTGCACAGTATATAAAAACTTAAGATTCTGGTTTTACTTACATGTCTTGGATCCTCAGAATCTCCAGAACCAAGAGAACTCTGCAAATCTTCGAGCTCTTTCTGATACTTTCCTATTTCTCTTTTCTGTTTCTCTATTTGTTTTTCCAATTCTAGGGTTTCCTTACGTAGTTCCTGCAGGATTTGTAACTTTTCACTCAATTGCTGTTCAATTGCATCCTTGCTGGCCTGGGACATCTGGAGACAGCATTAGGAGGTTGGGTGAGTTGGAAAAACACAGCTGATCAAGAATATATTTAACATTTAAATAAAGAAGATCCTGGGCACTGTTCAGGCAAATTTAAAAGTTAAAAATAGCAATAATCATGGAAAGTTGAAGAAGTGGAAGATGCTGTTTTAGTTTAAAGCTGATAAATTAATTCTTGCTGCCAGTTCTGTAGCCCCATTGCTCATCAGCTGCACAGCTAAACCTACACAGCAGGCTCTT
The DNA here is from genome assembly GCA_013396875.1 of Vireo altiloquus. Classification (NCBI taxonomy): domain Eukaryota; kingdom Metazoa; phylum Chordata; class Aves; order Passeriformes; family Vireonidae; genus Vireo; species Vireo altiloquus. The sequence continues at coordinate 1,244,113 of VZRF01012770.1, forward strand.
CAAAGGGTTCTGGGGAAAGTCAGCAACAAATCAACACATGGAACATGTTCAGATGCCATTAATTACAGCTCTAACAAGCTATCTAAAACCTGTAAGATTTTTCTGATGCTTGACAAATGGATTTATGTCTGTACAGTGGCCTCTTTATAAGAATGGGGAGAAAAAGTTGTATTTTCTTACATCAACACTGCTTCAAACACCTTTCCTTGCTATTTGTGGAACAACTTACTTTTTTCTGGGCCAGAGCATCCTCCAGTTCTTGCAGTTCCCCTGTTACTTTCAACACTTGTTGCTCTGCATCCTCAATTTCACCTTGCAGTTCTTCTAATCTTCTTTGTGCTGCAGACAAAAAAAAAAACAAAACAGAAAACCTCCAGTCCCACAAAATACATTATGTATATATACAATATAAACATAATCTTGTGTGTAACACTGATACACAGCTGCTGTGAACACAGCACAGCATTAACACAGGGAGAATCACAGCTAATACATTCTGCTTTTCTCAAAAACTATGTCCAAAGGTTTTTTAACAAGTGTTGCACAATTAAATTCATGCATCAAATATGAAAGCTCCCCAGAACTGTGTTTTCAGTAATATGTAATGTTTTCATCCTGAGTTATCTTAAAGTAACAGCAGTAAGAAATTGTAGCAGTTTTGGCACCAGAAATGCATCAAGTTCAGTGTTGAACAACCACAGCACTGCCAGCCTTTGAAACACTGTTTTTATTCTTATATCAAGCATGTAACCAGTAAAATAAACCACACTGATACACATATTTTTATTTGATAAAAAATAAGCTTTTACCTGAATTAATCTTTTCTTCCTTATCTTCCAGTTTTTTATCTAGACTTTGGAGATGCAATTCCAGCTGGGGTTTCCTACAGGAATCTTCTTCCTCCCATTGCATTTTGCCAACCTGCAGCTGCTGAGCTTTGTCAGGGATGTAGCCTTCCCTTATAAACATATTTCTTTTGTACCTGGCCTTACCAATGTAAGGACTTTCACCAGGTACATTATCAAGTTCAACCTCCTGAAATGTAAGAAGCAGTCTTTATCTCAGAGCTATGGTGGCAGCCAACTCCTGACATACATTTAACTCTCCTATCAGGCATAAAAAGGAAAACCAGTTTGAAATTAAGAAGAATTAGAAGAAAACTATTCTACTTGATTTTTTTTGCCTTGAACATTGTTATTTTATAATTGAATTAACACAAACAAACCCAGTTGGGGTGTGACCAGTTTGCTGCAGACGTCTGGAGGAACTTCTTCTCAGTATATTGAATTTATTTAGATTATATTTAGTCCATTACATTGTTGCACTTAAGTTTTACTCTGACATAACTTATTTGTAGTCAATGATTACTGATCTTTATTTTTCTTAGGGATTTCATTCTGGCATCTCCACATGCAAGTATGACAGAGGTTGGGCTTTTAATAAAGCAGCATCTATTAGTTCACAGAAAAACGATTATTTTCTAAGCTGAAAAATCAAGGGAAAGAGCCACAAAAAGACCCATGATTTTAAAATTATTACCTCTGAGGGAAAATAATTTAAGGGCTCAAATTTGGCATCGATCTTGTAAAAGGCCAGCTCCTGCTCCAGCTCATATTGCTTCTGGCAAGCCCTGGTGAGCTCCACTGTCTTCTGCTTCAGCTAAGAAAGCACAAAGGCACATGAGTGTCATTCATGGAGTGGCAGCACTGCCACACACACTGCAGCTCTGCAGAGAGCAGCACAGCCCTCCACGTGGGAACAAAGCTCACAGCACAATTTGGGATCAAGAATATCACAAAGGGTAATTTTATTACAAGGTACAATGGTGACTAAGAGGAGACAAAAGCCCCGCAATTAATAGAATATAAATGATCACATGAAAGGCCTTTTAAGTTTATGACCATCAAAGTGACAAGTTTAAAAATAAACTTAATTTAGGATAAAACAATAATTTGGGTATGATCTTTCAGCAAATTCTAGGCCAAAATAACAAATATATTTGCTGCTACTAGTGAGCACGAGGATTATTAACCCTCATGGTCTGTAAAAGAAACAAAATCTCTCAATTGTCAAGAGTACAAAGTCTATTTATTTTATTTTAGCTTAAACATGTGCTAGGTTGGTTTTGAGGTTATTTTTAAGTAAAGGTCCATCATGTGATTTCTTTTTAAATCAACTTTTCACACTGAATACCTGAAGGAGAACATGCAGCACAATTCCAATAGAGAGTGGAAAGCAGGACTAATGGAGGAAAAGAAATAGAACAGGAAAGGCCTAAAGAAAGATTTAAAAACCTGATAAATGTCATGCAAAAATTAACTGTGTTTCAGAGAAAAGGGGAAAAAAATACTAAGAAAATTGCATCCCAAACCATGGTGAATATAAAATCTCACTAGGACACTTCATAATAATGTTGCTACTTCAGGGAACGTGCAAAGACATCCTAGAAATAAAACCAACCATGCAAGCCAGGGGCACAGCGGGGCTACCTTGAGTGAGGAACAAAGGCTCTGCAGGAAGGGGACTGTGACAAACCCAGACACCAGCTAAAGGGAGACAGAAGCGAGCCAAGTTTGTCATCCAAAGGAGAAAAGTGGCTTCAAGCTGCAAAGTATTTGCTGCTAAATGTCATTACATTGGAAACTTCATTTTAGAAGCAGTTAGGGAGTGTGTGTTCAGAGGAACAGCTCTAGAAGTACCAGGTATGGAGAGTGTGAAGGATCAAATTTTGGAGGACAAGTCTAGCAAGATAAAATCCAAATATGAAGTTCCCATCAGGTCACTCACAACCCAGCACTCTCAAGTCAATAAAACTCTCCTTGCTTTTTATAGTTACCAATGAAAGACTCAAACGTAAGATTTTAGGATGATGTGAATAAAATACAATTAAACTGGTGGGCATTACCCAAAATAATCAAGGGCTATTGCTGACACACAACTTGGGTGCACATCTTGTTTTAGTAGAAGTAGCAATCTTCTCCCTTACTGCAGCAGCACTTTAAAGTCTGACCAGTGCAGCATATTCAGCACATCAGCAATTCAGCAGCTTAACCTTCCATCAAGTGACACAATTTTAAACATAATTTAATAAATAATTACTAGAAACAAAGCAGTTCCTATAAATCACAAGAGTGATACTGAGTGCTGGTTCAATATACTTACTTTTTCCACAGAAAGAAAACTGAAGGTCAATAATCACTCTCTAAAGAGTTGGGATTCTCTCAGTTTAAAATTAAATCTTCAGTCATTTGAACTCTCACATTACAACTCTGTGTCCAAAGACTTCCTTAGTGCCAGGGATTATCTTACCAGCTCATTTTTGGTGCCCAGGTCCCTCTGTAGCTCTTCAAAGCTTTGTCTCTGTTGTGAAGCCTTTTCCTTTAGTGACTTGTTGAGCTCATCTTGATGGTGAAGTTGGTCGAGCACTTTGGACTGATTAACTTTCAGGTTCTCCATCTCCTTTACTGTGTTTTCCAATTGTCTTTCTAATTTTTCTATCTCTTCTGAAAAAAAACAACATCAGAGAAACATTCAAAGAGGAAAAATCTTTTCCTTCTAAATTTAAATTTTGTGTCATTCACTTCGGATTGAACATATTGTTACCTAAATTAAACCTCTCCAGAGCTTCCTGCCTGTCATGATTTGTCACTGGCTGTCCATCCAAGTTTTCCAGTGCTCTCAGGTGGAATATGGTGTACAAGCAGTAGTGAGGCAGACTTGCAACTGGGTTTTCAGCAAGGAACAGACAGGTCAGATCTTGCAGAGACTTTAGTTTAGCTATGTCATGGAGCTAAACCAAAGAGAAAGAAAACAATGATTAGACATCCTCCTGAGATGAGTTAAACCCCCAGGAGTGAATTTCTGATTGTGTAGAATGTTCTGTGTTAGGTCTATATCAAAGGATTTCTTTTAACCTTTATGCTAAAGAATAATCTCTAAAAAACCTACCAAAATACAGTTTTATGACTGAAGTCACTTTATAACAATCACATTATTTCCTATATTAAAAAATGCCACTGCAAAGAGAGTAAATGCAATCAAGCTTCATCTTGGAAATTTCAGGACACCAAAGCCTGTTGATAGATAAAACCTTCCAGAAACTTATGCCTTCCCAAACAACATAACATAGCTTTATATCTTCAAAACCTGCACAAAAGGAGTTTCTCTGATAAATTACTTTATTGGGCTCCCAACCACTGCATTTCACAGCAGACTTTGTGGAAAGACACCCAACAATTACTCACAGTAAGTCAATCAATGTAAATACACAGCTCACTTAATGAAAAGACTGAACAATTCCAGTTTCTAACTGTAATCACTTACTGAGGACACTTTATTCTGTTTCAAGTTAAGGCTGCGCAGGGATTTCAGCTTCTTCCCTACCCACACAGGAATGTGCTCAATCTCATTCCCTGCCAGGTTCAGCTTCTGTAGGTTCTGCAAATGTTCTATGCCTTCAATTTTGCTGAAAATGAGAAGAAAAATGTCATTTGTCATGAACCACAGCAAATCTAAATTGAAACTGAGGCATTATAGATAAACTGCCATAAAATCTGTCACAATTAATTAACCAAGAGATCAGCAAAACCATTACCTAGTGCCATGGACAATTCAAATGAAATACCAGTTTACTTACAAGTACTAAACTAAGACCAAAAATCACAGCATGATTTTCTGTCATTGAGGCAAAACCATTACCTTTGCATATCTTCTTTCAATATTAATGTAATTTTAATGTGTGGTAATTCCATTTTAATATGCAAAATCTCTTCTTTTTTTCCCGAGAGTGTGACGAGCTGAAGATGAATCCAAATAAAGTTGTTTGGGGGGTGGGGGTCCCATAAAAAGGAAGGATCAACTGTAAACTGATGGAAACCATGCTAGGTTTTAATTTACTTGGGCATTTCCTATGAGGATGTGTGAGGATTAAGTATGAAGTAAACCATGAGTATTACAGCAAAGTACAGCAGGATGTGTTCCTGTGACTGTTATATTTTTTAGGGATATATGAACTGACTTTGGGGATATAACCAAAGTCTGAAAATGGAGCTAAAAGCTGCTGTGCCCTTTTCAATTCCTGTTGAGAGAGGAAGTTGTGTGAATGCAATGAGTAGAAGCTCTGAGGTTTTACTCACTTCCCATTGTAAATGTCTCTGCTGAAATGGCAGCTTCTCTGCTGTAAAGGCAGTTTCATAATAGCAAAGATCATAATTCATTGACAGAAAAATTAACAGCAATTAAGAGTTTTGCTACTGCATGAACCATTACCTTTCAACACTTTTAAACAAGACACCAAGACTCTCTCTCAAAAGAGTCCAAAAGCAATTTAGGGAGTTTATGGCCTGCCTGATCAAGCCCATTCAGCTTCCTCTCCTAAAAGAAAACTTACTATATTGCCTGTAATAATAAACAGTAAAAGTTTAATTAATTTTTTAATGCTTTTAATTGGGTTACTGCCCACTCTTCATTGTGGTGTCTGGAAACTGGCTTGGCACTCAAACACTTCTGGCTTGGTTTCCAAGGAAAACAAATCAAACCACAGCCATGGTACACTGACAGCACTTCCCAGAACTATTTACACTTTTAATACTTCAGAGCTTGTGCTCTTTTAAAAAAAAGCCTGGTAGCCTTGACATATAACTGGGAAATTCACCTGAAGTGTTCACTCCTGTGAGATAACTCATTTGAACAGGGAAAGAAATATCTCCAAGCCTTTTGATCTTTCCCCTTACCTGATTTTGTTGCCAGACAAGTTGAGTTCTCTCAGCTTCGGCAGTTTATCCAACTTCTCAATCTTCTCTATTTGGTTGTTACTAAGGTTTAGTACCTCTAGTTTAGAGCACTTCTCCAAATTTTCTATGTACTAAAGAACAGAAAATGAATCCCTTAGCATTGCAGGGTTTGGGTTTTTTAAAAGAGAAAGGCAGATTTCTATTCATTAAAAATAAGTATTCTAACATTTTATTCATCACAGTTCCACTGTGGTATTCTAAAACCCCACTTTAGGGTTTTTAGTCTTTTACAGTGTTGGAAAGCTGGATTTTAAATTTACAGTGGGCCAGCCTTCCTCTACATAAAAAGGAACATGTTATTATAAAAACCCCCTACCAAACCCCCAAACCAACCCCAAACCAACCACCTTGGAGCAATCCAAGACCTAAAATTTACACAAATTAATCTCTTTTAAACATCACTCTAATGAATCTAATTTTTTTCTTTTGCTCAAGTCTCCATTGCCTTTTTTTTAGCAGAACCTGGTTGCAGAACTAGGCTAACAGAACTAGACTATGCTGTTTACGTTCACATAAAAATAAGCCTGCATTCAACAATAAATCTTAATTATTTTAAACTTAATTTCCAGTTATTTCCAATAACTTACCTTAAATTTCTTGTCCCCATCCTTTGGGGAAGAAAGATTAAGTGAGCTTATATATGCCAAATTCTGCTGTTTTGACAGACCCTTTATAAGGGGTTCAGTTATGTACTTAACCCCTGGGCTAAAACCATTTTCACCTGAAATTAAACAGAAAGGGTTGATGATTTTTATATTTGTCATTTTCTTTACATTAATACTGGAAAAACATTGAAAATGATCCCCCCAGAAGCATTGAGAGGAAGGAGTAAAACTCCCATCACTCTCCCCAGCTTTCATTACTTCCATTTCCGCATTTGTGCTCCAAAAAGAAAAAGATGAAAGAGATTTTTTCAGGCTTCTTTCCAACAGATCATACATCTTTAATCACACAATTCACAGCATGCTTGTGGCATGTACTTTGATACCAGTATTATTTATTACACTATACCTTTCTGAAATTTAAAAGCAGGTCCAACATTTTCTGCTGGAATATCCAGTGCTTGGGGCCTCTGCTCCATGCTTTTGTGAGCAGCTGGAGACGTCTGTTGGCCAAGATGTGGAGATGTGGCACCTGAACTGACAGGTGACATTGGCAGAGCTGGCTGGGATGCTGATGCCTGTGGTTTTCTACCTGAAGCTTCCCTTACAGAGCCTTTCCTCATTGCCAGAAATGCTGGGTATCACGTGGGAATATCTGGAAGAACAGAAACAAATATCAGGCTTCGTATAAAGCTGAATCTTAAAGGTTTGCACAACAACCAAGGTGCTACGATGTGCCAAAAACTCCATCCATGCCAAATCCCCAGAGGGTGCCAGCTTCCAGTTTTCCTGGCACAGGGCAGAATGGTTACACCTTTATACTCCCACCCTTCTACAGCACAGCCCCAGGGACTGACTTTTTGCAGCTCATCTTCCTCCTGTCCTGCAGGCTGTGGTTTACACAAAGCCTGGCAGGTCTGGAGATACTCTCAGCTCAGACTAACACAGCTGGCAGGGGACAGAAACAGAGGATTGGATCCCAACTGTTTTTACCAAAGGTAGAAATCATCCACTTTGCAGCTAGAAGAACAAATACAAGCAAAAAAACCCCTAAAAAACAAAAAAATAAGGCAACAGAGAAAAAAACCTCAGTCTAGCACTGGCATTCCCAGAGTTTTCCTTTCTGCAAACAAATTACCCCGTGACAGCCTGGGAAATTCCAAAGATAATATCAACAGAAGCTTCCCTCAGTGATGAACGTATTTCCCCAGGGATAAGTGTAGGGAAAGTCATGCACTCTGTGTGACAAAGCCCTTGGAGCAACCATCTCCAAGGGTTTTTGCTCTACTAACACCTCCAGCCACTGAACAAAGGACACATTTTAAGACATTCTTTAAGATAGGAAAGTCTTCTGTTAGGGGAACTTGGAGCTTTGTGAGTGATTACATTGTGTCTTGAGAATAGGTTCTTCATCGAGATGGATTTTTTTTTCTCCGAAATCGGAAAGGAAATAAAGACAAGGGTAGGCGGCAAGAATAAGGGCACTGTTTTCTATCCATTACTTGGAAACACAATTCATACAAAATCAGGATAGTGAGACTGGAAGGGGCAGGAGAAGGAAAAAGATGCTGGCGCGCTAACGAAAAGCCACATTGGGGCGTTCCTGCATGTTTCAAAGAGCGCAGTTCGTGGTTTTAACGCCGCTTCCTGAGGACAGGCTGTGGTTTCGCAGTGACACCGAGGGGGCTGACCGGGGATCGGGGCCCTGTGTGCTCCCAGTCCCCCCCATCCCCTCCCGGTTACCGGCGCAGGGCGATCCCGCCGCGGGCTGCCCCCTCAGGCCTCCGCTTTGATTACCTGCGTTGACATGGTAACGCCGTCTCACCGCTCGCCACCGCGCCACGGGCGGGCAGGGCGGCCTCGGGACGCTCCGAAAGGATGGCACCGGCCCTCAGCGCACCTCTCCACCGCCTACTTCCCCTCACCGAGCGATCGCCGTCCGCACCGCTGAGCCCGGGGCGCTGCGGTTCCTTTAAGGGCGCTTCCTGAGGGGCCGCCCCGCCGCCATTTTGTCCGCTCGGCGGCCGCGGCGGGTGAGGCTGAGGGGCGTGGCTTTGGCGAGGCCCCGCCCCGCCCGCTCCATTCCCGCCCCTGAGGCTCCGCCCCCGCCTCGCCATTTCCCGCCGCGTCCCCTCAGTGCCCCGGGGGATGTCCTCAGGGCTTTGTGGTAACTAAAGCCCAAATCGCTGTATAAACAATAAAACCTTCAGGGATTTTCGTCTGTATAAAGCCCGAGTCGCTATGTAAACAATAAAACCTGCTCTGCTGATAGGTTCTCGTTCCTTTTCTGTGCTCTATGCGTGTGTCACGTTAGCTCGTCAATGCAAGATTGTGTACAAATGGGCTTTAATGTGTAATATTGGAAATGCATAGTTCATTTACAATTACAAACTCTGTGTGTCCGGTTTAAATCACAGTCATTTTAACAGAGGCGTGTAAATAAATCTCTTTTTAACCCTTCGACTGCGTTGCTTCAGTATCTGTATAACTAGGTGGGAAATGCACGGTTGAAAAACCAGTAGGCTCTATTTGTGAAAAATGTAGGGAAGGAGCATAATTAGATTTAAAAACCACTATTTCAGAGTATTGTTTTTGTCCCGATGTTCTTCACTATTTGCGCCTTTGTCATTTCCATACCACCCCGTTGCTATATAATAATAAATATTTTGGTCATTCATTTCAATAATATTAAGCATCTTACATTTTATAAGCTTTTATTCTATTATTGCTTCCCTTGTAGTTCGTAACATTTGGTGAGAAGCATACCTCACTGTAATGAGGTCATTATATATCATTTTATATCGATCAGAAACAGTTTTGTAAATGCTTTTCCCGTAAAGGTTGACAGTGGTATTTGTTTAAGCTTCAGCATTCTTGCACAACTTTATTTAACTTTACATAAACTTATTTGTTGAGGTGCTATCCTAGATACCAATGCCTGCAAAGGTTTTGTCACTGATGGTTGTGGGGGGTTTTTTTGTGAATGTTTGCAAGGTTTTTTTGCAAATATTTTCTTTTTTTTTTTTTTGCAAAATGCTGTTTAAAGTAATTAATGTTGATATATTGTGCCCTAATATTTGCATATTGCAGTTTTATTTGTAATGGAAGTGGTCAGAAAGTTGGTATAATCTGGAATACAAATGGCTAAAAGAAATTGGTATGGGAAAAGTTATTTCAAAACAACAAAAAAATAATGCTGGTCTAAACACATCCACACATTATTTGATATAACTGAAATACTTTTTTCTTTCCTTCATTTAATTTAAAAAAATTATTTTATTGAGAACAAACTGAATCTATTTTTTTTGTTTGTTGGGGTTTTTTCTACCCCTGAAAATTATTTTATTAATGCAGTTGTCAGAAAGAAAGTGAGGACTGACGCAAGATTGCCATGGTCATATTAAAACTTGAAATCCTAAATTTAAAAATTCCTAAGTTTCGCAGTTCTGGCTTTCTCAGGAGGGGGCAATAATGTCCTATTAAAGAATGATCTACAATTAATTATTAACTATGAGTGAAATGTGTTGGTGGCATTTCTGCTCACCCACAGCAGAGGCTGTTTAACCTACCCCTCATGAACATCTGTGGTTTGCTGTTGTCCCAGACACAATGAGTATTTTAATATATTTTATTGTTTTGCTATTTCCTGGAACGACTTTTAGCCAAGAGAAAACGTAAGTAAAGCAAATACGGAATTTACTGGAAATGTTCCTTGGTTGTTGTCCTCTCTTTTGGATAAATAAATCCAGAATTTAAGTAGAGCCAATACGAAGGGCACTATCCAAACAGGATTTTAATTAGTGTCTTGCAATAACTTGGTTATCCTCTTTGCTTTAATGCTGTGCATGTAACTGAATTACAAAGGGAAGTAAGAAATCTGAAAGAAATCAAGTTCCATCACCCTTTTATTGTTTTATATTCCGTGTACAGATATGTCCTTACAGCACCAAAGATCTTCCGAGCTGGGGCCTCTGAGAAAGTTGTAATTCAGGCTTTTGGTTACGAGGAGGAATTTTCAGTCAAAATTTCCCTGAAAAGCTTCCCAGATAAGCTTGCTGTGTATTCGTCTGGTCATATTTCCTTAACTCCAGCCAACAAATTCCAAGATGCTGTAACTTTAACAGTAAGGAATTCAGGCTTTTCTTGAAGTCTTTTTATTATCATCGCATTTGGGGATAAATGTTAAAAAAGATTATGGTGACTTTTCAATTGTTTGAACTGGAGAAGGTAGCCTAATGCCCCAATTTTTGGTCTGAAATTAAAATTACGCTGAATAAAATCAGAGTAAAGGAACAACACTGGATTTGAACATAGAATCAAGCTATTTCAGAAACATTACCATAGTTGCATAACTTTAAAAATAGAGGGAATCAAATCAAAGTACCAACCACAGCAGCAGCTTTGTTGTGGCCAGGATTCATCATGTGCATACATGGAAATCTGATTATTTGTACAGTTCTAACTCATAAATGGGCTATGAAATTTGCTGGTTTAGTTCTGGGCATAAATAAAATGCAAAATTTCAGAATATTTGTAGCTTAATACTCCAGACCATCAACTATCATGTAAGCAAGAATAAATCCTTGTGAGTGTTGATATTTTTATTTAATGATACTCAACCACAGGACTGTAATTGCTTTTCAGATCCTCTTTTCATCAAAAAATACTGTAGGAAAAAAACACATAAAACACAAAAGATATTTTAATAATCTTCAAAAACCTTTATATCCTCTCCCCCAGGTTCAACCAACAGATTTACCAAGAACAGATAATTCAGAAAAGTATTTGTATTTGGAAGCTGTTTCTCCACATTTCACAAGAGAGAAAAAAATTCTTGTTTCCTATGAGAATGGGTTTCTTTTTATTCATACAGACAAACCAATTTATACTCCTGACCAGTCAGGTAAATAATGCTTATTTCTTTTGGCTGGTGTTTAAATTTTAAAGTCTGTTTAGTCTGCCAAAGAATTAAGATTCTTTAAGATCTTGGTTGTGTTGCATGGCCATCAGCTGATATTTAATTCTTTCATCAGCAGAATATTATTTTGAACTATTTGATCATACTGTAGAAGTTAATCACTTCTCCCTGCCCTCCTTACCCTAAGTGACTAATTCGTGGCACAAAGAGTGAAAGATTTTCCTGGGAATTTGTTAAAAATATTAGCGAATTTTTGGTTGTTTTGATTTTAAGATTTATTGCTATAATTCTTACAGTGAAAGTCCGAGTTTACTCTCTGAATGAAGAACTGAAGCCAGCTCAGAGAGAGACTGTCCTAACCTTTGTGGTGAGTTATAACTGAATTTAATAATTTTTTTTGACCTCTAATAACAAATAAATGTAGGTGGGAAATCAGTACTGCAATCAATGTTTAATAAAAGTCTTAGATCTTTTTTGCAGGTAGCCAAACATCTTTTAAAATTGACTTTGCAAAGTTGGATAGAGGTTTTCAAGTCCCAGATGTGAAGTTGTTACAGAGTAGAAAAAAAAATATCTTTAATATCTGAGAAAAGGATTTTTGAGGGAATTTTAGTAATATATGGGTTTTATACTGTTTGTTTCATTTAAGATATAAAAATAATCAGTATCTATTATGTTTTCTAGCCTTTAACAATTGGCTGGTTATTACAGTAATTCTTTAGCTATTTTAAGCATTGTGTAACCAGAGCTTTTACTTGGTGGAACCAGGTCATCAGAATTTCAATGTGAGTTCTTTCTACAAATGTTTGTGGTTTTATGCTCTGAATCTCTTAAGAAAAATATGTTATGGCCAGGCTGCCTCTGAAAATCACAGGGTGAAGAATCAACTTTTGACAAGAACAATCTGTGACTGCTCATTCTTTCCTCTTATCATTTAAAGGATCCTGAAGGAGTAGAAGTGGATATTTTGGAAGAAAAAGATTTTACTGGAATAGTTTCTTTTCCTGACTTCAAGATTCCTCCTAATCCTAAGTAGATTTATTTAATTTTTTTGGTGAATTATTAACATGATAATGCCGTTTTGTGGTGACTGTCATAGAGTGGTTTTGCATGATGGACATGACTTGAAACTTGGAGATTTTTAACATTTCCCATAGGGTGGAATGGTGATATAAATAGGGAGCTTTTGGCAGAGTATTCACCTTAAAGAACAGTGAGGGGTAGGTTTTTCATGCTCAATTAAAAAAAAACATTAATGAGAATTAAAGCTTTCTACTGTAGAGATATAAACAGTGAAAAGACTTGGTGATTTCATATTTCAGATCTATTTCATACAAATCCACCAGCATTTTTCCAGGAGCAGCAGCACAAAAAAAGAAATATCTCTTCAGTTCTCCTTTTAGTCTTGAGAGGGTGCTGAAGCATTGCTGAGATGGCAGAAGGATGACAACAGGGGCTTGAGAAACTGGTTTATAACTGATTTTATTTTCTGTTCCATTTAGTGCTTGAAAATAAGTGTCAAATAATTAGTGATGTATCAAAGAAAATCTGCTCAAAGTAGGCATTGAATACGTGCAAAAAATTTGGTGTGGAATCTTCCTCTCTAAAAGATTATTACCATGAAATATTATTAAGCAGTAATGCTAATTTTTGCCTTCACCATTAATTTTCACCCTTAAAACTGTTTGATTGTTGACATTTCATAGGTATGGAATTTGGAAGATTAAAGCCAAGTACAAGAAGGATTTTGTAACCTCAGCTGTGGCAAAATTTGAAGTTAAGGAGTATGGTAAGATGTGCCCATACAGTGAACCTGCATTTTTAGTATTTTCAGTAACTCAAACCCCTTGAAATGCCCTGATTCTCCTGTGGCTTCATGGATCAAACCCACCCAAGTGACCTTTTTCCTACTCAATTTGCAGCAATGCCAAGCTTTTCCATCGTCATAGAGCCAGAGAGTAACTTTATTAGTTCTGATAAATTTGAGAACTTCAGGATTTTTGTGAAAGCTAGGTAAGGAAATTTGGCTTGGAATTCTGAATATTTTGTATCTATTTTACCTGAGGAATGATTCTCATGAGTCCAGAAGTTTCCTATTTGCCTTCCTCAACTTCCTTTCATCAAAATCCTTTCTGCTCTGTAAGAGATGTAAGTGACCCTTCTTAAAATTCTTCCAAAGTGATTATTTTCATCAGAAGTGTTTAAAATACACAGATATTTGCTTCCCATCTCTTGCAATTACTCTTCTTCAACAACAAATGCGCTGTTGCAGCCATTAATCTCAAAAGCATTTATATTGTTTTGTTCTCAGCTATTTTTCCAACAGAAAGCTTCCAAGTGCTGATGTTTTTCTTCGTTTTGGAATAATTGAAGAAAGTGAGAAAAGAATGATGCCTCAGGCAATGCAAATAACAAGGGTAAGAAGCAGCAAGTCAAGTCCGTGTAGAATTCATGTGCATAATTCAGGGCTGATCCAATTCCACTGAAGTTTTTCCATTAAATTTGGTGAGAATGAGCTTCAGGTTGTGGTTTGCATCCACAGCTCCCCAGTGTGGACTTTTCCTGTGCAATGCTGTCACCAGGGGCAGAGAAATGCACTTGGAAATGAAGCTCAGAGGCAGCATCTAAGACAATGTCATTTCCATCTGGTGTCATTACGCTCATGGCCAAACTGGGTGATTTAAAACTTCTGTGAAATAGCTTAATTGCTGTCTATTGCAGAATAAATGAAATCAAATGGAGGCAAGCAGACCAAAATGATATTGATTTACTGGGGGGAGTCTGTTCTCAACTAATTATCCCCTTTCTTCATTTAATGAAGATACGTCTTTGTTATCCCTGCCTCTTGCTTAGCCTGCCCACAAACTTTGCAATAGGTACCATTGGTTGGTTAATTTTAAATCATTTTAGGGAATAAATAATTCTTTTTTGAAACATCTCCACCTCTGATTTCCTCTGAAAATAGACAACAAACAGAAACATATTGAAACTGCACATAGTCTATGGATTATTTCTAAATTACCGACTATAAAGTGTTGATTTCTATTTCATTTCCAGATTGAAAATGGAGTTGCTAAGATCAATTTTAACAGTAAGAGAGCAGTAAGTTCTATAGGGTTTGACAGTCTGGAAGCACTGGATGGGTCATATTTATATATTGTGGCATCAGTGCTGGAGTCTACGGGTAAGTTGCTTTTTAATTGCAATTTTTCTTAACACTTCCTCAAATGTGAACAGAACTAGAAAATAAAATTATAAGGATAACTTTCCTAATATCAGACTTTCTTTAGTATTCAGTTCATCTTCCAAAAACCTGTAAGGAAGAACAGCTAATTCTCACTGTAAAATGGTTAGGGTTTAAACTTCCTTTTGGCTGTTTATCACACGAGTTGCCATGTTTTGTTAGGTGGCCTCAGTGGAGAAGTTGAGTTCGCTGGAGTCAGGTTTGCTGTCTCTCCTTACAAGCTGAGTTTGATTGCTACTCCTCTCTTTGTGAAGCCTGGCCTTCCCTTCTTCATTAAGGTCAGTTCCCAGGAGCAGGGTGGTTGCACATTGCTCCACAAACCCCATCTTGCATGAGCTTTGTCATTTTCTCTCCATATCCCTCTGTGTCTGAGCACACTTTCATTTCCTTTGACCTGCACATTTTTTGACTCCTTGTTGTAGAAGCAGCTGAGCAGCTTGGAAGCTTCTTCCTGCAAAATGTCACCATTTCTTTATCCTGATGAACAGGTGCAGGTGAAAGACACCATGGATGACTTTGTTGGAAATGTCCCTGTAACTGTCACTGCAAAGTCATTGAGTGAGGAAATGGCTGAGACTCAGTTGGTATCAGAGGATTCAGAATCTGGGAGAAGAAAAACAAGCATCAGTGATGGAACTGCTTTGTTTGTTGTTAATATCCCATCAGACAGCAAAATGTTGGAGTTTCAAGTGAGTTAAATTGTTCCATTCAATTATTTATTCGAGGGTGTAATTATTTCTTTTTCAGGTAAAGTCTTGAGCTGGCTTTTGTTCTATTAATCCCTCTGAACAATGTATTGCAGAGTCATTTTAGTATTGTCATTGGTTGTTTACTTAGGTATAATTCTGTACTCAGACTATGCAGGCATTTTATTATCTTTGCAGGTAAAAACTGCAGATCCACATCTTTCAGATGAAAACCAAGCAAGTAAAACCTATGAAGCAAAAGCTTATTCATCCCTGAGTCAGAGTTATCTCTATATTGACTGGGCTTCAAACCACAAAACCCTAGAAGTGGGGGATGTAATAAATATTAATGTGTATCCACGGAGTCACTACATTGATAAAATACATCACTATGGCTATTTGGTAGGTAACAGATGTTTCTGCATAAAATATTGAATTGCAATTTAATGTATATGGTCATGGATGAAAAACCTCAACAATCAAGAGCTATCCTCAGCATAGAATATGTGCAGCTCAGACAACTGCTTCCTTTCAGATACAATCTGTCAGCTTTATAGGAAAAAAAAATAACAGTCTCATGTTTAAATTATGTATTAAGTCTTTTTTTTGAGTTCTCATCTGACATTGACTGGGATTGAGGACAAGTAGTGTTGGTCTCAAGAGCTGTTTCAGAAGGTGAAATGTAGATGAAGGAAAAGAAGTCCAGAGACAGCACTTCTTTTTATTGGAAGATATAAATTCAAATAATTAATGCACGTGAGAGATAGACTGAATATAAAATTTGACTTTTTTATTCTCCATCATTTTTTTTACTCTAGATCACATCAAAAGGGAAGACAATAAGATTTGGAACTCAGAAGAGAATTAAGGATTTGGAATATGAGCACCTCACTTTTCAGATAACCCAAGAAATGGTTCCTTCAGCACGTCTTATTGTTTACTACATTGTCATGGGAGAAGGAGCTGCAGAGTTAGTGGCTGATTCAGTTTGGCTGAATGTGGAACAGAAATGTGGGAATAGCCTCGATGTGAGTAGCAAAATAGGCACTGAGATTTGTGTGTGTGGGTGTGCATTCATTTTATGGTCAGATTTTTTCTTGGATTTATACATTATTAGAGTGTCTGTCTTCAGCAGGATTGTGTTCAGAACAATGTGCTTTCAAAATTACCAATATTTGTTCTCAATTCATAGATTAAGCTGCAGTCAAGCAAAGAGACACTGAGGCCAGCAGAGGTTGTACCACTCACCATGAAAACCCAGTCCAGTTCCTTTGTTGCTTTGTCAGCTACGGACAAGGCAATATATGGAGTCACAGGAAGAAGGAAGAGAGCCATGGAAAAGGTGAGGTAGCAGCCATAAAAGAAAATCAAGTTGCTCTTTGTTTCATGCTCACATTCAGTAACTCAAACGTGTCATGCACTCAGCCTGAAAATGGACTGAAGAGCAATTCAAGCCAGAATGGAAGTTATTGGTTTAAATCTACTGTTCAAAATTATTACAAGAATTCATTTACAATCTTTTGAATTCCAGTGGAAGTAAATTGGGGTTTTAAAGGCAGATCTGAACTCTCTCATCAGAACCCCACGGGCTTGGCCAAAACCAGGTTGCAGGTTGATCATGGACACTAAGATCTCCTCTGTTCTTCCCATAGCCTTTCCAGGCTGTGTTCTGCAGGCACTCTGGTAGCAGGGTGTGTGTGTTTCTCCTCAGGCAATGCTGCAGCTGGAGAAGAGTGACCTTGGCTGTGGGGCTGGGGGAGGCCAGAACAACGTGGCCGTGTTCCGAATGGCTGGGCTCACCTTTCTCACCAATGCCAACGCTGCTGACTCCGAGGAGGCAGGTACATCCCTGTGCCCCAGGAGTGGCACTGAGGGCTTTCTGAAATGCACTCCTGTCCTTCTCAGTTGTTGTGTTGGAGCTCAAGGGAATGCATATACTGATGATTTCTGAGGGAGGAAAACGCCTCGTGGATCAGTTACTGTGGTTGAAATGAAAATACTTCTATGCAATTGAAACAGCGAGCAGAAAAAGTTTCATGCATTTGGAATGTGATTTTATGGAATTATTTTTAAGAGGGCTATGTTTTACAAGAAAAATTCACATTGTTTGTACTCTTTTTTTTTTCTTTTTGGACAGGCGAATCTTGCAAGGAAGTTGTAAGAACCAAACGGTCTAACTTCAAGGAAAAGATATTCAAAGAAGGTGCTCAATATATTTTTAAGTATATAATTAGGAAAGAAAATCACATCCATTAGAAACCAAGAATCTGAGTGTTTGCTAACTAATTTTAATGTATTTGAGAGACTGAGGAATATGGACAATGACTTCAGAGAGGACCCCATTTATAAAGCCTTTTAGGATTTAAGTTGATGTTGACAATACAGCAATGTTTAAGCAGTGTTTAAGATTTGAGCAACCTGGGCTTGTGGAAGATGTCCCTGCCCATGGCAGAGGGTGGAATGAGAATGAGATGATCTTTAAGCTCCCTTCCAACCCAAATCTGTGATTCTTTGGTCTTTTCTTTTTCTGAAGAGGCATAACTGAAAATCCACAGTACTGTTCCATGACAGTCTTTCTCAGTCACCCCATGCCAGACCAAGCCTGTCAGAAGAGGCTTTGACTGATAAATTTCAAAATGTAATGCAACTCATCTTACCTAATTTATACTTTTAATTCAGAATAGTAATTACTAAGCGTGCGTCACTAAATTTGAAAAATAGCAACTTCATCTTCAAAAATGTGTCTTCACTGAAATCCTGCAAACAAATCATTTGGAAATAAAAACTTCATCCCAAGGAAGCAAATTATTTTCTTTTTATTTCAGTATCCAAATACCAAGACCAAGAGGTCAGGCAGTGCTGCATGGCTGGAGTGAGGGCGTATCCAGTGTCTCAGACCTGCAGTGAGAGAGCTAAGAGAATTCGGAGGAGCCAAAATTGCGTTTCTGCCTTCAAAGATTGCTGTGAATATGCCAACAAGCTGCGGCTGGAAGAGCCAAATAAGCTCCTAATATTGGCCAGAATGAGTGAGTATGAGAGCTCTGGGTGTCCTGCTCCAGAGGGGATGGAGTCTATTAACCCCTCCCTGGTACCTGTCAGGGTTATTCCAGGCAGAATTTTACCAGACTCCCGAGGCTTTGGTTGTATATCCCTGAAGATATACAGTTCTTTATTCTCTTCAGCTCTCTGTTCTGTTCACCCACATTTAGAACAAGCAGAACAGCAATTAGAGAGTATTAAGAGTCAACTTGAATGCTAAATTTGAATCCTTTGCTCTGGCCCGAGACTACCAGTGGGTTACACCTAAGAAAAGATGAGTGGGAGTGTCAGATTCCTTGTCTTCCATTATCTCCCTATAATCACTTGTTAACAAGGCGATCTGTCAGGATATTGGGCAGGTATTCACATGTGTAAATGGATGAGGTGGAATTAACACAGATTTTTGACTGAGGGTACTCAAATACCTTTTTCTCTTGTATCAGTTTTTTTTTTAACTTGCTTTATTTATGTTCTTCAGATCTCTTGGACCTGGATGAGGCACAAGTTCGTAGCTACTTCCCTGAAAGCTGGTTATGGGAAGTTCACCAAGTTTCTTCAAGGTACTGCTCTTCTCAAATCAGCTTTATAGAAAGGAAATGCTAAAACTGAGGTAAACTGGGTAACCTTAGTTGTACCTGAGGTGTGAGCTGAAATGCAGTCTTATCGAAACAAACTATCCCTGCCGTGTTCCCCTCCATGCTCCACGTGCTGTGTGGTGCCCAGACTGCTGAGCCACTTTTCCTTTCACTTTGGACCTTACTAAATACCAGCTTCTGTGAAATCAGCTAATACCAAATTTATTCAAAGGAAAATCCACAATTTCTGTTTTCTGGCTATGCTCTCTGTGCTTCCCTGAGTCTCTGTTGCTGGTGATGAGCTGTTCTGTTAACAGATGGTGATTGGCAATGGATAATTTTAACAACACTTTCCACACAGGTCCAAGACTCTGTCTGTCACCTTGCCTGACTCGCTGACCACCTGGGAGCTACAAGGTGTTGGCATTTCCAGCCAAGGTAGGAACTGCAACCCAATCCCTTTGGAGCTAAAGGATCAGGAAGCTTTGTAGACCCTCTCATTCAGTTTGACACTTATGTTCTGAAATGTTCACCTTCTGGTCGATAGACAGGAAAAGCAAACAAAAATATGTGTTTTAGGGAAAGGAAATTACTACATGTTGTGAATGTCAGTGGCTGGGAGAGCAAAGCCTGTCTTGTGTGTGACAGTGGCTCATAGTGAATGAGGAAGAAGAAAAAAAAATATTGAGTAACTGTTCCCTGGCACAGCTTTACATTGTCCTGCTACCTGTAGCTCAGGGACTTGAGATTTTCCAACAGATTTGGTAATCCAAGCAGAGAAGTTCTTTGGGAAGAAGAAACCCAAGGAACCTGATATGTCAGCAGGGGTATGAGGAGTGGGAGAGGGCAGCTTGGACCAGGAAGCAAAAGCCAGGGCACTTTTAAAAAGCTTGGAGTGTTCAAAGTACACACTGAAAAATGATAAATCATCACTAAAGTATGTCAAGACCTTTTCAAACTTGTTTATCAGAAGGGTGGATAAGACACTGTACTTTTATGTTTTTAATTCTCTTAGGTATTTGTGTTGCTGCACCTTTGGAAATCCAGGTTTCGAAGGATATCTTCCTGAGCATTTTCGTTCCTTATTCCGTGGTTCGAGGGGAGCAAATTGAGTTAAGAGGATCTGTTTACAACCATAAACCCTTTGCAATTAAGGTAATTTGTGTTAATGAGTTCTGTGGAAGGATTAAAATAATAATAAACTAAAAAAGCATTTTTTCCTGTGATTATCCAGTATAAACAGATCCTTGGATCAGATTTCTCCAGTCCTTAAGCCAGTGTTGTGTATTACAGTAACAGAATACTCGTTACAGGATTTCGGTGGCTTTGATATTTCTCTGGGGTTGCACTTGCCATGGAAATGAAACATTAAAAACTTTCCACGTTTCAGTTCTGTGTTAAAATAGCAGCTGGAAATGGAATCTGTACTTTTGGAGATTCTGCAAGTGCTGGATCGAGGATGCAGAGCTGTAAATTTAAGAATCTGGATGGTGGTGCTTCCACAGCAATTACTTTCCGGATACTCCCATTGGAATTGGGTCTTCACACTGTCAATTTTACATTGCTGACCCCCAGGAACAGTGAAATTGTAGTTAAAACTCTACGTGTCATGGTAAGAAAAAAAAAACTAAATGTTTTTAGCTTTTTTTGAAATTTTCAACTTGGGTTCAATTGAGTCAATATAGAAATTTTGCTCTATTTTAATATTATCACATGATATGCTTGAATTTCACTGAAGTGGAAAAATGAATGGCTGAGTATTTGAGCACACACATTTCTAAACCTTGATTACAAGAACTGTCAGGAAGATTATATGTATAAAAAGACAGATTAGAACTTTGTAAGCAAGGAGAATACTTTATTCTACATTTGGTTTGGATTTTCACTGAAACACTTTATTTTTCCTTTCCTAAGGTTTTATTTAAATCTTTTGTTAAATTTTCTCAAGATTCATGTGAGCTAGGACACTAACTGAAATTCATGTGGGACAGCAGTACAAGAGTTAGGTCAAACTCAGCTACAGAAAAAGAAGGCCAAAATACTGTGGGTTTAACCTGTTGTTTCACCCTATTTGATTAAGCAAAAATGTTTCCGTTTTCTACCTCTTGCCTCATAATGGTTCCAGCCAGAAGGCATTAAGAAAGAACTTCATTCAGGTTTCACTTTGGATCCACAGGGTGTTTATGGTAAGAGAATTGATGATGTGTCTTTGTGTTATTTTTCCATGCTCTTGATTCTCGATAATCAAGTTTTTCATAATGTGACAAAATTGGAATTTCTCCTTCCTGAGATATTGTAAATATATCCTTTCCCAAGGATTTCCTGCCCTTGGTTTAAGGAAGCTTGGATTAATACTTGGATTAATTTCTTAATGGAATCTTTATATGTATCTTTTAGTGTTATATGAGAGTAAGATTTCCTCAGCAGGTGCTTTATTAATGGCAATAGAATATCTTCTCATTTAACCACAGAAACCACCAAGTTTGAGTCCAGATCAGATTTTTTTTTGATAACAAAAGGAAGATAAAGAGTTTACACCTGTTCCTGTTCCAAGCTTGAGGCTGTTTGCATGTGCATTTGGGAATATTTCTAGTTTTCAAGTTTTGGCTGCTGAATTCTCAGCTGTAACCTTCAATCTGTCAACTACAGCTGAATCATCTGTTGATTTCGATTGTGCAGTAGGATATGTATACATATCTATATATATACATCTTCAAATACAGGTTCAATCAAGAGACGACAAGAATTTCGATACAAAGTCCCATTAAATCTGGTCCCTAAAACAGAGATTGACAGAAGTGTCAGTGTGAAAGGTAAATGGAAACTTTTAGTGCACTGCATATGTACTTTCTATGCATATATGCATGCCCTTTTCCTCTTATTTTGTATTAAATTAATCTAATTTATCCCTAGGTTCTTTTTATTTTGAGAGAAGGCTTTGCAAGTCCCTATGATGCCTTAGGTTTTAACTTTTATATTTTTCCAGCCCTGCAGTGCCCAGTGTAACTCTGCAGTTCCCTGGAGCTCCTTAAGTGCTGTTCTCTTATGCTAAGATAAACATAACCAAACCTCTCTGGGTTGCTCTCCAAGGACACCCAGACCAAGAACTGCAAACCTTCATCTTGGGGAGAGGGGGGCAAGCTTGGGCAAATTCCATCCTTGTCTGGCTTCTGCTTGGGCAATTGATGCTGATATCAAAGTGGGAAGAACTCGGGAGCTGTCCTTGTCCATTTTGGGATGCACTGAGGCAGGAGCCTCTGGAGCCCAGAGTGTGACCTCTGAAGGCCTTTCAAATAAATCCCTCCTATATTCCTTTATTCCTGTCTAGTCTCTGTTTCTAGGGAGCCATTTAAGGTATCACCCCTTTTATGTAGAAATTTAAGCACTTCATAAAGAATGGTTGCTCAGAAGTGTCAGTCACATTCTGCCCTTGGATTTGCTTTTGTGATCTGTTGTTTCAATCAATTTTGGGGTTTTCCCTTGCACAGGATATCTCATGGGTGAAGTGATTGCCACGATCCTGAGTCCCAGTGGGCTGCAGATGCTGACCAGCCTGCCCAAGGGCAGTGCAGAGGCTGAGCTAATGAGCATTGCCCCAGTATTTTACGTGTTCCGCTACCTGGAAGAGTCGGATAACTGGAGTTTACTGGGCCCTGAGACCTTGACGTCAAGGACTCAGATGAGGAGGAAGATGAAAGAAGGTAGAAAAATCTGCTGCTTCTCTTGCTTCAGGGTTGTGGTGGTCCACAACATTTGCTGAGTGAGAAGAGTGATACATCTGAGGGAGCAAACATCATTCTCCTAACTTTCTTTGTGCCTGATGTATCCCTTAGGAATTGTGAGTGTCTTGTCATTCAGGAACGCTGACTGCTCCTACAGCATGTGGAAGAACGGGGAAGGTAGCACATGGTGAGTTAAAAGGGGTTGGGGGCTGGAAAAAGGCTTATTTCACTCCTTTGCTTTCATATTTTTAGTAACCACCAGACAAAAGCATGATGGTAGATTTAAGCAGAGCTTGCAACTCTGAATAATATCTTTTGATTCCTTGCTTTCCCTTGCCAAATCTTTTCTTAGTGTCCATCATTCACACCATGACAACCAAGATGGGTTTGGGATGTCATGAGTTCATACCCTAAAACACGGGAATTGATCCTGGTTTAAAATTACTACAGTAATTACTGCCCATTTGTTAAGCTAAATTTGGAATTAATCTTCATCATTCCTTTGAAGCATGGGAGTGTGTAGGATAGAGAATCCTAGAGAGTGCAAATTTGTGTCTGCCTCCTGCAGTGTGGGACTCCCTGCCAATCTAAACAAAGGTGATCTGCTTGCCTTGGCAGGTTGACAGCTTTTGCTTTAAGGATTCTTGGACAAGTGAATCAATACGTTGATCTTAATCAAAAGTCTATTTGTGATTCCCTTCTGTGGCTGATTGATAACTGTCAGATGCCAGATGGGTCATTCCATGAATTTTCAGACTACCAGCCAGTGAAACTACAGGTATGAAACCCAAACCTTTTCTGTGCTTAGACAGGAAAAGCTGAAGGCACCAGGAGATGAAGTGTTTTAGCAGTGCAAGGTATTTTAGGCTAAATTTCACCAAAACACCCATTCAAGACAACTTTTCTCTTTATTCTGAATTCATTTAAAGCACAGCACAGTCTTGCAAACCTTTCTGTTTTCCCACATTGAGTAGCTGCTTGCTACTTCTGAATGTTAAGAAAAAGAATATTTAGGTTCATTTTACAATCTAATAATCCTGGCTTGTGATATATCTATGTCTATATCTATACCTATTTCTATATCTATATCATATATATATGGTGCATGTATTTTGGTTTCATTTTTACAATGAAGCTATTACCTTCCAAAGAGTCAATGTATTTTCAGGTTTAATTAAACTGCTGGTTTTTACATGAATTTCTACTTTTTTCCACACTGAAACAGTGAAAAGTTCTATTTATATAAATGAACTTTAATTTCTATTTAATAATTTTTATCATTTGGTTTTTGTAGGGTACATTACCTCAAGAAGCTAAGGAAAAATCTTTGTATATCACAGCATTTTCTATTATTGGAATTGACAGGTCAATTAAAATATGTCCTACTCAGGTAAACATTATCTTTATTTCTGGCAGTGGGCTTGTTCTGGGCTTCTAATTTTTTCCCTTTTCTTTGACATTTGTTTAAAGACATCAAGAGGATTTTTTTAAGTTTCACAGATTTATTTGCTTTGTTAGTCTTTGTCTCTCAGAGTTAGCAAAAGAACAACGAGGAGCTTCTGGATTTATTCTAAGATACTGTAGAAGCCATTTTATATCCACGCAGTCCTGAGGGAGAAAATGTGTTTCTCTAAGGGTCTGTCTGATGGGTGGAAGCTGTAACCTGTCCCTCTTTTCAGAAAATCCACGATGCCAAGAGCAGAGCAGGGGAATATTTGGCGCAGCACGTGGAGCTGGCCCACAGCCCCTTCACCATGGCCATCACCTCGTACGCCCTGGCCCTGGTGGACCTCAACCACGGCTCGGCACGGGCAGCGTTCTCTGCCCTCAAGAAGGAGGCCTTTGTCATAGGTACTGCTCCATTCTCGCTGTGCCTGACCAGCATTGCCCCATCAGCTGCTCTGCACCTCCTCATCACTTCATAAACAGCAGATTTTTAGTGTAGGAGAAGTTTATTTCTCACCCTGTGAGGTTCAGACTGAGTTCGTTGCAGTTATGGGCCCTTGGTTAGGGCCAGAGCGATAAAAGAGACTCCATTCTCAGAATCATCAGAAGGCTTTGATCTTTTATTTGTGCAAAGGCAAAAGCAAAATGCAAAGAGCAGAGAGATCTCTTTCTCTCGAGATGCACACAGTGAGTGTGTCAACAGCATTGTGTAAAAAATAGTGCAAGGTACAGTTTTCCATTGGCCAAAGGAACAACACCCCTTTCAAAACATCTTTTCAAAACATCAGTAACAAGCAAAGAATGTTTATATCTTTCTACCTGGGAAAATTATCCACAGGCTCTCTCTGACCTTGATGTTGTAAGAATCTCTCACAGACAGAAATGCCTGAAAAATCCTTCATGAACAGAAAGTCGTTTCCATGGAGTTCCTCCCCATCTCCTGGCCCTGAGTGGGCAGAACCTCCCCTTGTGTAGCAGAGCTGCTGCTGGGCTTCCCCCTGAACCCTTTTCTCCCCCTGCAGGTAACCCTCCCATCCACAGGTTTTGGAAAGATGCTTTCAAAACCCAAGACCAGCCAGCCCCCAACGCTGTCACTGCACAAATGGTTGAAACCACAGCCTATGCCTTGCTCACCACTTTGCTAAGAGGGGATGAAAACTATGCCAAGCCCATCATCAAATGGCTCTCTGAAGAACAGAGACATGGGGGAGGATTTTATTCCACACAGGTGGGCTCTTAAATATTCTGTCCTCGTTCTACAAGTGCCAAAATCTGAAATGTTTTTTCCCATCCCTGGAAGTTCATGGCCAGGTAGGATGGAGCTGAGCAGCCTTGTCTAGTGGAAGGTGTTGGAATCAGAGGGGCTTTGAGGTCCCTTCCAACCCAAACCATTCCATGATTCTGTGAGATGAACATTTTAAGAGGATAATAGAATGAAATTACCACACTGCCAATATCAGAGTCCTGTGTATGGGATTGGGATCAAGTGACTCCATTGCCATGATATCCTTGGTCTCTTGGAAATCTGATCTCTCCTGATTATCATAAACAGAAATTTTATAAATAGAAACTCTAAAGTTAATTAATTATAATTGATTTCTGACAGGACACTATTAATGCCCTTGAGGCCTTGACTGAATATTCCCTTCTTGTCAAACGGCTGAATTTGAACATGGATGTGAAGGTATCCTACAAAAACGGAGGACTCCTAAACTTATTTAAACTGACAGAAGACAACTTCGTGGGAAGAACTGTGACAGTGAGTGATTATATTGCTTCTAAAAAGGGAAACCAGAATTAACCAGGAAGTCCTTAGCATCTTGGTAAATAATTATTTGAGCTTTGAAATAGCTCCTAAGGTAGCTATTTTTTTTGTCATAAAAAACTGGTAATAATTTGATATGGAAAATGTTTAAGGTCTTTGTTTATCTACTGCATTTAATATATTTGAATATTCACTTAAATTTAATATTTCTGCAGAATCTATTACGTATTTGAAATGTAAGCAAGACAAGCAGATCAGCTGGCCTGAATTGTTGCTAATTGCTGCTAATCTTTATTATTAATGTCTAACTTCGTTTTTCTCACCAATCCTTTAGGCACCTTTGCATGATGATCTGTATGTGAGCACTGGCAGCAGCACTGGCATAGCCACAGTAAATGTAAGTATGCAACCAGGCTTTTTCTTTGGAATTCCTCTTTTCTGACTAGGACGTGGTTTTGCTCAAGAACTCCCCATTTCTTTCTGTGCTGATAATTTATTTGCTCTGATTTGCTGGTATTTTTATATTAGCAATAAACCAGACTCGTTTCTGTTCTTCCCAGGGTGAGTTTTTACAGTTTTGTGCCATTTTTGAGGATTGTTTGATGCCACTTCTGTTTTGTCTGATTTATTTGTATGTGTGCAGGTGAGGACAGTGTATAACACCATGGGTACTTCTGAAGAGTCCTGTAACTTTGAACTGAAGATTGTTCCAAAGAGAGATGATGGTAAAGGGTTAATATAATTTTAAATATTACTGCTCAGGTCAGTGCAAGGGAGGGAGGGAAAAAAAATCTCATTTTTTATGAGTGTTTTTTGTTAAGAAAAAAAAAATTCTGCCACTTTCTAAGTGCAAAACTGGAAAAGAAATTGCTAAAAGCTTTTTTAGCCCTGTTTGAAATGATTGCCATTTTGTGAATAGAATTAATATCTACTTTATTTCTGTTAGGTGCATTTTTAGTCATTTCTGGAGAGTTTTTACAGTTGGGGGAGTGAGAAGAAAGAAATATGATGGGGAGTAGGATGGTGACAGTAAATTCTACAAGGTACTGAACATTCTAGTGTAGTTACTGCAGGGTATAGCACCACATTCTGAACTTTTGCCATAAAAAGGTTTCAATAGTATAAACACACAACAAACTGCATTAAACTTTAAAGCTGTCATTTCACCTGAGCTACCAAAGAGGTAAATATTACTTGTTTGTGTCTGGACAATGAGTTCCTATAAAAATAGCCATCAAGACAATTTAAAGAATTACCTTCCAATTATGCATATGCTTTGTGAAAATTTTGGATTGCTGTTTTTGAAGAGTTATAAAACTCCTCCTTTGGGTCTGCTTGACACAAACAGGTCGCATAAAACAAGATGGGGAACCCCTGGGGCGCCTGGAGGCTTGTGCAAAGTAAGTTTGTTTGTTAATAATCCCACCAGCCCTCCTGATCTT
This sequence comes from Vireo altiloquus, assembly GCA_013396875.1. NCBI lineage: Eukaryota > Metazoa > Chordata > Aves > Passeriformes > Vireonidae > Vireo > Vireo altiloquus. The sequence continues at coordinate 1,271,344 of VZRF01012770.1, forward strand.
TTCTTTCTGTTTCTTCACGCTTGTGTACGTGTGTAAACAGAATTAGAGCAAATGATCTCTGTGGGAAGGAGGCTTCAAGTTATATTTGGGTTTTCCTGGAACATAAGCATTAAGCATCACCATGTGTGATCAATCTGAATTGATTCTTCTGGACTATTTTGCTTCATTATGACTTTCCTGTGGCCTAAATGTTGACAGAATTTTCCATAGGTTTTTCTGGGATCACATTCAAATATGTCTCTTTCATTTCAGTTATAATTAACTAATATTAACTAATATTAATCTATTTCAGGTACAGGCCCAGTGCAAGGGAGCCCCGGTCGGGGTCTGCTCATGCCGTGATGGACATTGGGCTGGTCAGTGGAGTGGAGGCCAATCCAGAGGATTTATCCACTGCAAGTATTCAAGGATGGTTTTTCTCTTCCTGGCTTTGTATGACAGAGCTGTAATATTTACTGTTCTTCATCTTTTTCTGTGCCCTGCAGCTTGCAAGTGGAGTTGACCAGTTGATAGCAGATTATGAGATCAAAGATGGACATGTTCTCCTGCAGATAGACTCTGTATGTTACCCCTTTCCTAACTGTCAGCACTGCTTTTACTCTTTGGAGTAATTTTGCTTCTTTCAGAGCTCCTTATTTCATGTGGCATTCCAACAGGTGCCAGCTGATCGGTTCCTGTGTGTTGGCTTCAGGATCGGTGAGATGTTCCGGGTGGGAATGCTGAACCCTGCCACCTTCACCGTGTATGAATATCATGCACCAGGTATGTGTCCCAGGTATTCACCTCCTTGTTTGCCTTGTAGCTCTGCATTCCTCCTGAAGGACTACATTTTTCAGTCTTTAACAGCTTTTTCATCCATCTTATTTGAAGCTCAGTTTTGACTCGCCAAGTTTCAGTGTTGGCATCTTGATTTTCTACATGTGTTTGTTATTTCTTTTTGGATCTTTTAGATAAGAGGTGCACTATGCTTTATAACCCCTATGGAAATGAAAAGCTTGTGAGATTGTGTGAAGGAGATGAATGCAAATGCATGGAAGGTAAGCTTTATTTGGAGATGTTTTTTCGTTTTACTTGGTGGGGAAATGCAGTGTAGTGCTTTGAACAAAACCACACCAAATATAAGGAAATAAATCCTCCTAAGAACACAACTGTTTCCTCTCCAAATTTTATATTTAAAAAAATAAATTAGAAAAAAAACAAGTGTGCAGTGTGATTGTGGAAGTCTGACTGGATTTGTTCAGGTGTTTGAGGGTGTTATTTTGTATTTTAAATATTCACTGTTCCAGCATGCAATCCCATACTTCTGGTGTTGCTCAGTTATTGATCCTAAACAGGTAGAGATCCATGTTTTATCTGGGGGTGTGTGCTGACATTCTCTTCCCTCTGCCTTTCCCTTTCTCCTCGTAGCTGAGTGTGGTAACGTCCAGGAGAGACTCGACCCCTCGATAACTGCTGAGAGCAGGAGGGAGGCTGCCTGCCAGAGGGAGACTGCATATGGTAATGGGGGGGCTCCCTGCCTGCTCCCCCTGCTCTGAAATGTTTGTTTGCTCTGTTTACTGCTGCTGCAAAGCGTCTTGTTCAGATGAGAGCTGTAGGGATCAGAAATTCAGTGGCTTAGAGTAAGGAAGGTGACAAAATGGATCACAGAAAGGTGAGCTCTGCTCACAGCCTCCCTCAGATTAGGTGTGGGTAGAACTCTGCCCCATAACCATTGTATTCCCAGAAATCAGTGCTGTAAAGGGACACAATATTCTCCTGAGCATCTGTAAGATGTTCAGAAAGTGTGGCAGCAACAAGGAATAACCAGATTGTGATTTGTGTCACAAACTGGAGCAGAGAAAGGTGAACTCTGCCCACAGCCTCACTCAGATCTGGTGTGAGTACGACTCAGTTTTCTGCCCCATGACCATTGTATTCCCAGAAATCAGAGCTATAAAGAGACACAATATTGTCCTTCTGAGCAGCTGTAAGACATTCAGGATGTGTTGTAGCAACAAGGAATAACCAGACTGTGGTTTGTGTCTCTGTGCAGTTTATAAAGTGAACATCTTATCTCGCAGTGAAGAAGGGTTTTTTGTGAAGTATTATGCAACTCTTCTGGACCTCTATAAGAGGGGTGAGTGTCCTTTTCCACGTCTCTGCTCTGGGAGAGAGGGTGTTGGGATGTTCTCTGGTACTCACTGTGGCACACGTGGGTGCTCATAGGTCCTGATATTCACTCCTTTTTCCTCTGAGTTTAAGCATCCCATATTAATCCTTAAAATTACTGTAATATAAACTTATTTAATGTGCACAAGGTTTACTTGCCATAGAGATTTAATTGGAAAATCTTTTACAAGAGACATGTTTTATATCATCACATTTTCCTGTTAGAGCATAGTGGCAAAGAGATCCCTTGGCTGTGCAGTGCTGTAGAACATTTCAGTGTTTTCTATCTAATGTGTGAGTTACTGGAAATTCTTTTTGTGAAATTGTCCAATTTCTTGATTTTTTTTTTTTTTTACTTCAGGGCAGGCTTTTGCTCAAAAAACTAATGAAATAACCTTTGTTAAAAAGAAGACCTGTACAGATGTTGACTTGACCCCAGGAGAGCAGTATTTGATCATGGGAAAAGAAGCCTTAAAGATAAGCATTGGTTACAGTTTCAAGTAAGTCATTTACCACCAGCATATGCTGAGATTTAATCTTAAAGTGAAGTGTTTGTATGTAATAATTCTGGTGTGGTACAGAACTGATTTAATTTTTAAAGTATTCAAGCCACACTCACAAGGTGTTATCAGATGTGTGTGATCCTAAAGCAGCATTGTGAGCACAAATCAAGCACTTCCATGCTGGGATTTTTTGCTCTCTTTGACCTTTTCCTTCCCAAATCTTAGCAGCAAATGATCATTTTCTGTTGTCTTCTTAGATTCCAGTACCCTTTGGACTCCAGCACTTGGATTGAGTGGTGGCCTTCAAATGCAGCCTGCACATCCTGTCAGCAGTTTCTGAACACAATGGATGATTTTGCTGAAGATCTCCTCATCAGTGGCTGTTGATTCACTTGGAGAGTTTTTAAATTAAAAATCCAGATCAAATCTCATCGAAAAGAAGAAAAATCCTCACCTATTTATTAATTCTTCTTGAACTGAACACTCGTTAATAGTTATCTTGGAAAATTATCTTTGTGTGTCTTTTATAGCAGTGCTATTACAACAGAGTAATGTTCAAATATGATTTTTAAGCTTGGATGAGAGAATAACACAGAGTGGTGCAAAGACATTTGAAGTCAAAAGAAGTGGATTGACTGTAAAAAGAAACATGAAAAGTCCTGTCTTGTCTCTCAATCCCATGTCTTATCAGAACATAGATATATGCAGCCACTTTGTAAACTCTCTGTGAAAGAAACTTTATTCCTTAGATTTTCCTTTTGTACTCTTTTTTTTTTTAATCCCTGCGTTTCAATTCCTGACAGTAACTGATGCTGGTTTTATGCTCTGCTTTCTTGTTTAAAAATAAAAAAACAAACAAACCCAAACAAAATTCTTCAATCCTTTGTGTGCCTTTCATTATTTGTGTTTAATGTCACTGAATCAACATCTCCTGTAATTTAGGCAGATGAAAACAAACGTTACTTTGCATTTGATGACTGAATTTGTCAGTTAAAAATCTTGCCTTGCCTCCAGGAAAGTGGCAGATGAAGAGCCAATTTTCCTGCTCACAGCTCCTGGCACAAATCAACTTGGTTCCCAGTAAAACTGAGGAGAGAGTTTGATACAAAGTACAGTTGCACACATTTTTATTTATATTGAAGAGCTGCCCAAAAGCAGCACGTCCAAGAACTTTAAAATTACTCCTTTCCCTCTCTCTTAGGAATATCTCAATCCAGAACATTTAAGATGGGGAAAGAAGATAGTCAGAGATGATGCAACTTTTAATTTTGGCTCTGTGAGTATTTGACTTTTTTTTTTTAGTGCTCCAAACTTTCTAAGAAGCACAAGAAGCTCACACTCTATCCAGTAATAACTGGATATAAATTCAAATTAAGTACATGGAAATGCTCAGTGAGGTTGTCTAGACAGGCCACCTGTAAATATTTCTGCTTCTGAGCTGGTGACTGTGTATTGTGAGACCTCATTATCTCTTTAAATGACAAGGAACACGTCTTGTTTTCACTGGTGACTTGTGACATTTAAGTTCTATTGATTTTCAGTGAGCCTGATTAGAAAAAGGCTCCTGAAGACCAGGAACCTGATTTAAAAATAACACATAAAAATGCTGCTCTTAAATAATCAAATTGCAGTCTCTAGTTAAAAAAAAAAATGTAATCTTATTTGTTGTATCTCTTTCTGGAATTAACTACCCAATAGATCACTGAGATCAGTAAAATATTTGAAATACATATATTTAAATGGGAACATTTGTACATCTTTAGCCATGTGTAGGATGGATGGGTGTGCAGATATCAGTGTCAGGAAGATTTACCTTCCCCACGTGGCATGGCTTGACTTCCACAGCAAAACCATGTGGGAAAGGTGTAGCTGTGTCCTCATCTACTTCCACATGCAGATTACGTTGGCAGATTTCCACAGGGCCTCGTTAGCAGGACAAGAGGAGATGGAGATGGCACAGGAGTGATTTTAGAACTCAGTGCCACACTCACCTCAGTGCCTTGTGGTCGGGGAGTTCTGAGGCACTCAACAACTCCCAGGATTAATCCCAGCAAACATGGAAATTCTTGGAATAATCACTGCTTAGGTGACTCATCTGTATCATGAAATGGAAATTATTTCAAAATACATTCTGTACTTCCAAGCTCGCTGTGGATTCTGGACATCAGAGTGGTGCTTTTCTCTCTGAATTGTACACGGTGTTTTTCTGTTCCTTGTTTATGTCTGTGATGTGCGAGTCTCCAAATGTTCCAGCCTTTGAATCCCCAGCCAACAGCTGCAGTTTGCTTCCAGAAAAACTTGCATTTCCCTGCCCTGCTCCTGCAGTGTTCCCAAGGCCAGGCAGCCTCTGCTGTGAGGGGACTGCTCTGCCTCCATGCTAATGAAGTGGCCCAGAGAGCTGAGTGCTCCAGCCCTCGTTTATCCTCACTTTCCCAAAAATACAGATGGCTGACCTTGCCTGCACAGATAATCTCTGAAAGCAGGAGCCACTCAGGGCAATTAAATAAGTTTGGGCATTATACTTTTATTCCTTTTTTTGAATAAGAAAACTCACCAGATGCCATTTGAATGTGATTCTCCCTGGATACTCTTGGCAGGCTGGAGTTGGTTGAATTCCAGGGATTATAACAAGTCTAGAGGTTAATACTATGTTATCCTTTAGCTCTTTTAAAAATACCTATTTCTGTACATTGCCATTTGTATTTTACTGGTTTTTTAGATAGCTAAGCACCACAAGATGAACTAATTTCTCTTTTCATTGCAACCAGAAATTAATCTCAATGACCCAAGCTGGTGAGTGACTTGAATAGCCCAAATTCCACCCTGTTATGCACAGTGACACATGAAACTCACACTTAGGTCTGGGCTGAAAGCTGCTGGGCTGTGCCAAAGAGCTGTGACTAATTTGGGGAGAGAGCCAAAGGGTGCCTTTCTCTGACCATTGTTTCCCGAGCAGGGAAGAAGTGATTTTGTGTGTAAAATCTTTCAGGACATGCCACAAAGCCCTAAGAAGCCTTACTCAGGCAAGTGCTCTGTCAAAAACGGTGTGGAATTAGAAATACCCTAAAATTTTAGAAGAGGAATGGTAAATCCCTGTATCAGGGGTATTTTTAATACCTCTGTAGTGACTGTCATAGTTCTTTCTTGGCTGACCTGAACAAATATATTAAATACCAGGTGGAAGAGAAGAATGCTCCCAAGAGCTAGGAGGGTGCAAGTCCAAGTTACACATAATTTTTATTTGGTTATGATGCTTCACTCTCATATCTGGAAGGGGAGAAATGTTCCCTTCATCACAGTGAGTTTGTTCAGTGCATCTGGGCAATGAAAAACCAGAATATCACACCAAAATTCTTTTCTGTCCTTGCACAGCAATGGGGATGTTCAGTGTAGGGGACAGTCTCTCTTCTGAGTAAAGAGGTGGAGCAATACCAAAATCCTTGAATAAAATCCTTAGTAAGACTCCTTTCAAGTTCAAAACTCTTTTAATAAATAACCTTTAAATAATAAATAATATGAATAAATTAATAATAAACAAAGATTCGTGGAATCAGCTGGTAGGGAGTTGTAGATCCATTTAGAGGAGGGGTGTGCAAGAGATGGGTGAACAACACATAGTAAGGAAATCCCTTGCTTCTTTTGAGTGAAGATTCTTCTGTAATTTCCAAAATCACTATCTGGGAGCTGCCAGTTTGGTGTTCATCCATGGTGGCTCCTCTCACTTGACCCTACCTACAGAGGCTTCTTTTCAGCCTGTGGAAATGTTAATGTTTAGACATGTCTCCCAGCAAAATGTGTTCCTAATCTCCTGCTGAATTCTTACATCAGAACACACAGAAATTTGGCATGGCTGTCAGTTATTTTCCAGTAAAAACACCCACCTTATAGGAGTTACATATGCTTTCAATTTTTAGGATATTTAATAATGTTTTCATCTCTAATTAGGAGAAATATCTGGGTTTGGCTCTTTCATTCTCCTGGGAACTAAGAGTTTGGTTTTGCCAGTTGCTGGATCATTACAAAATTCCAGTCCTTGTGTTAAATTTTGCTTTTCAAGTTCTGAATGAACTTGGAATTTGGATACATATTTAAGCAACAACCAATTTCCTGGAAAATACTAAACTGAATTAAACACCACAACTCTCATAAAAAGAACATTCAAGTGTAGAAAACAATAGCAGAGAAATCCTGAGTAAAGCTTGCTCTGTTCAACCCTTTCTTTTCTATCCCAGGAAATATTTGTTATACACTGGGGGTTATTTATAAAATAGTTATATTTACCCACATTCATAGCTAGAAGTCACGAAATGCAGATTATTCCTAAGATGCTGTGGCTCAGACTGTAGTTCCTTTGTTTATTTGCTACTTGACAAGTAAAAAGGCAATTTCTTTCACAAGCAAAGTAAACAAAAAGTTACATTGGACCCACTTTAAATCAGCTGAGATATTAAACCCCCAAAACTGGGCTTTACAGTGGAAAATCTATTTTCTCTTAACAGCAGCAGCCCCACTGGTGCCAGTTTAAAGGGCTCCAGAGCTCACAGAGGTTCAGAGCTGGTTTTTGTGCTCTGAGCTGGTTCCAAGGAGCCCTGACGAGGACTAGAATTGTCTAATTGCCTCCACAGCACATTCTTTCCAGTGGCTGTTCTGTGTTCCCTGCAGTTTGTACCACGAGGAGCACATCCTCAGCTAGAACAAATCGGCCTCACAATTATTTGGAAGCAGCTGTGCTTGATATCCAGAGCTGCAGAGAGAGGATTTCTTCAGTTTCAGCACAAAAAGCCAGTGGGAAAACTGCTTCCCAAAGAGGAAATATGTCAGGAACACCTCCCACATCCCCACTCGAGCAGATTCCCGTTGCACTCAGCCAGTTTGTACCTGCTGAAAGGTGATTTGCAATATCCAGACATAAACTGAGGTGTTGGTGACAGATTGGGCCTAAATGGCAGCTGGGAGTGAAGTCATTCCTTTACTGCATGGCTGAGTTGTCTGTCTGTGCCAGGGTCTGATTAGCCAGGTTTCCTTCATTATTTAGAAAAAGCAATATGCCATAAAAATGTCATTTTCACTGCCTAAATCATCAAATTTTCCATTAAAACCTTCTGCTGTAAGGTCCTAGAGAATATTCATCCCCAGGCTCTGACAGGGAGGTAGAAATGGGTATTCATTTCCAGCAGGAGTGCAATTCCAAAACTTTGGAGCAACCAATCTATGTAATATTAAAGGGTGGCTTTTTCCTAAGCTTCTGTTTTGGTCAGGAATCTCAAAAACAAGGTAGGATCAAAAGCTTCCTGTGGCACCATGAGGGATCAAATTAATCTGTGACATAAGTTAGCAGGATTCCATGGATTTATAGCAGAAATTGGGGGGATGTATCTAAACCTACATGAGCTGCTGTGTATCCCCTGCCCCATGCCCATGCTGATCCTGCCCATCCTCGTGCCCAGCTCTGAACTGGGATTAGTCCCAGCCCAGAAACACTTCCCAGGGGAGTCCCTGGCCTTGGAAACAAGATATTCATGATAAAAAATACCCTGTTAGATGTGACTTTAGAGAGCCAGATTTAGGAAATTATTGATTTCCTTCCATTTCATATCTTGCCCCAAGGAAACCCAGGCTGTGCTTGTGAAACCTCACCACAATTCCAGCCTGCTGCCCTCCAAAGCCAGGCTGTGGTTTGCTTCCTTCCAGGCTTCCATTGTTCTGACCCTGGACAGATTGGAGCATTCCCTGTGTGCCTCCTTCAATGGCTTTGGTGTTTCAACACCCAGTTTATGATTCAGATGTTGGACATGGAGCTACAAGTTTTGTTTCTTTGGTCAGATTCCAAGGACGCTGCTGGGAACATGTCTGGGATTTTGGGCTTTTGGAGTCCCATCACTGGCACAGCTGCCAAGAGGTTTGGCCTCACGAGAGGGCTCTTTTTATTGAGGAGTTTAAACACTTACCTGTTTCCCCTGCTCAGAATGGACCTGCTACTCTTTATACCTGCATTCCCCACGTCCAACTTTACCTTTTCATTCAGGCTCCTCCTATGCTTAAAATTTATTTTCCTTTCTCCTTGAGAGTCCTCCTTAAAAACACCTTGGTTTGCGAACACTCAGGAGTTTCCCTTCTTATCCTAGCAGTGTTTTGATGAGGGCTTTGTTTGTTCTTTACAACACCTATAAAGAGAATTTTGTTTTCCTCTAGTGAAGCCTCAGATAACACTCAGAATTTCTGTGTTGCCTGGGTGTGTTGCCCATAAAACCCAGGTACAAATAGACATGTCAGTGGTGCTGTGGAAATTACTCAGGATTATGAATCACGCTGAAAAATACTATTGGAAAGCTGAGCCTGATGCCATTAGTCATTCTGCAGTAGGAAAGGGAATTATGATCCCAGTGGAAGAGAGATACAAGTTAGTGCAGAGTCAGTGTCTTTCTGCTTCTGTCATGTGGAAAACATCTTCTAAACATCTTTTTTCTTTTTACTCTTAATAGCAAAATGAGCAACCTCTGAAAGGGTTAAAGGAGATTTACCATAACCTTCACTCTCCCCTCAGTTCTTGTCATTTATGAGAATTAATGAAGACATTAAATAAATCTGATGTTTCCTTTTTCTGTTTCCACTAATTAGTCCCAGTCAATCAATAGGATATCCACATTTTCCCAGCTGGTTTAGAGTCAAAAGATACTGAATCTGAACTTGTTTTTTCATGTCACATCCAGAGCTCTGGAAGAGTGTTTTGGCATGCTTCCCTGCGGGCACAGCTCCCATTCCCAGAGTTCCCTCCAAAGCATTAAGAATGGAAATAAGCAGCTCAGAATTTTCCAGTTTAGCTCAGGCTCTGTGTACGTTCAGGGAAACAGAAGCACAACCACAAGTACAGCAAAACCCTTCATGTGGCCAGGCTGCAGCAGAGAGCTGAGCTTCAGCTGGGGAAACTGGCACAAACTGGTCCATGCTGGGCTCACACATTGCATCAGTGGGACAGTGACTGAGGCATGAGACCACCAGGAAGCTTCTTAATGTGAAGAAGATCTGCCTGGTGGCCTGAACTCAGAGGCAGGATCAGAAATCTCTCAATGATTTACTCTGAAATACTCTTGCTTGTAGGAAACTATCAAGGCCACTGTGACAGAGAGAAACACTTTTATTTTCCCTCCCCTCTTCAGGGTGATTCCTTGGCTTGGCTTGTGGAAACTGCTGTAGTGGGTGACTGAAATAAAGCACACAGATATCCATATGCTTACATATATATATATATATATATATGTATATAGTGTCTATTTCTAGGTGCTTTTCTCCTGTGCAATGCTGAAGAGGTGCTCCAGAGCATCTGTTCTTTGGAGGAAAAAAATTCCTAGGATAATACTGTCTTACAGAGAATATGATCTGGGAAAAATCTTGAGGCCAAGCAGGGATAAAGGAAATAAAATTGATTCCTGGTGTCTCTTTGAGGATTACAGCTCTTATGAAACTTAGTGGGAAACTTTCCTTCTCTTGTAATGAGAGCTGGGCTGGTCCTCAGGGTATCACCACAGCAAAGCAGAGCTACAACTGATAGTAGGCACAGACAGATAAAACTGAAACGTGTAAGAAGATTTTATTAGGGATAAGGGATTGAATTGTGGCAAAGCTGTCGAGTTTGCAGAGGATAAAAATATATCAAATTTAATGATTCTTCTTTTTTTTTAAATCTTGAATTGATGGAATCTCATGGACACTGTGTTTAATTCAGAAAATAAGTAATAACGTGGAAGTTACAGAATTCCTTCATATCAGAACTCTGGACAGGCAGGAATCTTGACTTGAAGCACACAGCTCCAGTTCCTAGAAGTTCTGAATCTCATGGGCACTGGATTTGCTTTCACTAGCAAATTTTCCTTCTTGCCTTTTACCCATTTTTCAGGTTTTCCTGGAACAAGTGCACGTTTCCAGCTAATTTATACTAATTGAAAACTAAGTTTTCATAGAATGAGACATCCTTATCTTAAACATCTCTCTGAAATGCAATTCTCATTTTGACTACAGTCTTTGAAACACAGAGCATCTGAGCCTCAATTCCATTTTAAGTGTCCCATGAAATCTGTTGCATTAAAAATCTCAAGACCTTGGCTTACTTTTAAAAGGTAATATTAAATATATTAATATATTCCCTTATGCACTTTTTCCCTAGGATATAAAATGGTCATTCCCCTTAAATAGTAACACAGTGCCCTGCAATGCTGAGCACTGGTGGAATGGCTCTACAGAAAAGTTAAGCTTCAAATTTGAATCTCTCTCTGAGCCACATCCTGTTTTCAGTTAACTGATCTCATATGGGGGAAATTTACCACAGGAAATCTCTCTAGTTTGGAAAGTACCAAAACCTTATCTTTAGTCTCCTTGTGTAATTCAGCACCTTTGGAGACAGAGGTGTAATAGAATCACAGAGACTTTCAAGAAGTCTCAAAGCAAAAGGTAAGGAGTGAGTTAAGGGCATGGGGAAGAGGCAGAGCTGCCACCTCATCCCTAAACCTGACCTTGAGGTGTAACACTGATCATTCTAAAATTAACATCCTACACCTCTTTATATCCCCAAAGTGTAAAGAACCACATTCAGCAATCTTTTAAAATCTCTTTCAGAAACGAACTCACGTCCTGGTAGAAACTGCCGGGGCCAAATTAACTTACAATGAATTTTAACAACCCAAATAAGAGCAAATGGTTCAGACCAAGGCCTAACTGGGGCTGTATCACAGCTTCCTCATAGCCTTGAGTTAATACCCAGCCCTGATGACTCTGAACTACAGATCCACATCTGGATCTACATCAGATCAGCATCTACAGATATGCTGTAGATCAGCACAGAGAGGAGGGAGGTGGAACTGAGGGGTCTGTCCTGTCTGTCCTGTCTGTCTGCTGTCCCTGTGTGTCCTTTTGTGTCTCTCCTCTCTGTCTGTCCTGTCTGTCTGTGCACCTGGCCCACGGGAAGGTGCCAGATTGGAGGCAAACGCTGCCGTACAATAAATCCTTCAGCAGCTTCCACACACCCCCAGGTACCCACAGCTGGTGGCTCTTGTCAGTGCAGCAATTAACGAGCCACTGAAGCACCTAGAGAAACACCTCTGCTTTTTTTCTTAATTCTGAGCCGGGGCTCACCCCCAGGGATATTCCCCACAAGGAAGAGTGAACAGATTTGCATGTACAACTCTTTTTCTGACTGAATCCTCTGTCAGAACTAGATAGGTTGGCAGCAAAGCGAGCTGTGTCAGGGGTAAAGAGGACCTGCTGCTGCTGAAACTTCGCTTTGCAGAATCTTTTCTGCACTCTAAGAAGGCTATGCAGGCATCACTGAACCCTTGTGTTACCCTGCTGTGCTACCCCCGAGCTGCGTTGGAGGGTGAGGCACAGCGGGGCTGCCCCGGAGAGGTTTCCCGGAGGCTCCGGAGGGAGTCAAGGCTCCCGTCCCGGATTTGGGGCAGGGGCTGCCCCGAGCACCCAGGGGGAACTTGCCGCTGTGACCGCGCTCTGGGCAGGCAGGACTTTCTGTCTGAGTCCCCGGTGGCCATGGCAGACCGGCGTCACTCCGCTTTCAGGAACCAGCCACCAGATTCTCCATTCCGGCTGGCCCGGGGGGAATTTGCTCCTGTGCCGGTTTCCTCAGTCAATTCCCCGTGCCCGCGGGCCGGGACAGCTCCGGTTCCCCGAGAAGGGGAAGCCCCGCTCCCGCCGGCCCCGGGGCGCGGTTCGGGCTCCCCGCTCCTCCCGGCCGGAGCGAGGCAGCATCGCCGAAACGCAGCGGAGCCGCAGCTCCGGTACCGCGGTGAGCGCCCGCCCGGGGCCGCCGGGCTCAGGTACGGGAGAGGCAGGGATGCAGGGAGGGATGGAGAGCAGCGGCAGGGACGGAGGGGAGCGGCAGCGATGGACGGAGGGACGGAGGGGAGCGGCCCCGCCGCTGCGGGGAAGGGCCCGCGGGCCCCGGACACACGGGCCCGGTCCCCGAACCGCGCCCCGGGAGCGCCGGGAGAGCAGCGGGGGCTGGCCGGGGGTCCTGGCCGCTGTCCCACCGAGCCGGGATGGGCGGAGGAACCCCGGGGGTTCCCGGGCGGAGCGCTCGGTGCCGGGGCTGCGGTGCCGGTACCGGGGCTGGGCAGCGCGGCCGCGGGCTGCTCCTCTGCCCCGGGAACACACCCACGGCACCCCCGCTCCCGTCCCATCACCACTGGGTTTATTTTAGGGCTCTGGCAGGTTGGGCAGCCCCTGCGGTCACTGCTGAGCTCCCTCTCGGATGCCTGCGGAGGCCACGGGAATTGGCTGAGCCAGGCCATGGAAAACGCTGCTTGTTCCCAGAGCAGAGCCTCAAGCCCAGCGTGTGCCCTGCCCACCTCACGGCAGTCACACCGCCAGCCCGGCCTGCCCACGGCAGCCTCGATTCATTTATTTTCGGATTTCTTAGTCAGCGTGACTATCGGTAACGCTGTAACACTTATGGTGTGTCAATACTGTTATGGGGGAAAAAAATAGCTTTATAAAAGCGTTACGATCAAACCAGTTCCCTGGGTGAATTCCTTGAACTTTCCGAGAGACAGCAGAATCAGTTTTGGCTGCATTTCCAAAAATATCCCAGTGCACAGCTCTTATTTAGCAAACCAAACTGAATATGGCCCGTGTGGCTCCAGGTGTGCCTGGTAAGAGCACAGCATTAAGGGCTTGTGGACTTGGGATTTCCTTTGTTATATCATCACAAGTTTTATGACTTCAGGAAAGCCACTGTCAACACACCAGCTGCTCAGTTTCTGTGTCTATGAAGTGAAATCACGAATTTTGGCTGCTGAGAATTGCATGTGGTTGGGGATTTACTCTACAGAAAAAATTCTGTGTTATGGGGGCTGATGGGATTGTAGCTCAACTTTTCTACAAGCTAAATAAACTCTTGAAAGAAACCCCCGACACCCCTTTTTAGGGCGTTATCTATTTTTGTGTTGCATTTGAGGGAAATTTTAAAGGTGTACAGTAATTTCCTGCTGGTAGCAGGTCAAACCCCGCTGTGACATTTGGTCACTCCTGTCACTGCAGACCCAGCTGAACACAGCACTGTCACTGCTCAGCTTCGGGATCTGCTGGAGGACTTGGATACATCCTCTCCCATCAAAGTCAGCGTGAGCTGAGTGGTTTTTATCTTCTCTCGGGCAGCACTCGCTTCAGATGGCCGAGAACAGCCTCAGGAGCCTGCAGGACACCCCTGGCTCTTCTCCTGATGAAAATGAGTTTCCCTTTGGATACCCCACCAGCATCTGCGAGGATGTGCCGGGGCAGAAGTACCTCTGCAGCAACTGCAACAACATCCTGAAGAAAGCCCTGCAGACGCTGTGTGGGCACAGGTACTGCTCTGCCTGCCTCACCTGGATCGTAAGGTACGTCCTGGGCTGGCCCTGCTCAGTGCTGGGGCCACACCTGCAGCTGCAGCGTTCCCGAGAGCTCAGGGATGAGTCTGTGCCTCCCTGATTTTCCTGGAAGGCATGGTTTTCCATGCTGGAGTGCAGGATAATCTCTGCCTTCCTCCTTGGTTCCACCGTGGAAATCTGCGGGGTGGGTAACGGAGCCTGATGGAGTTTTTCTATCTGTGACAGAAGAATTCTGATTTAACCTTGAAGAACTGGTCCAAGGCTGACTTAATCCTTCCATGGCACTTTACAGGCCTTTGATAAGGGAAGGTTATAAGATTTTAATGAACATTATGTCATACATGTCTAATCTCTCTGGGCAAAATGGGCGTTTTCTGTGCTTTAAAAGACTTTAGTATTCATATTATCTTTCCTACTTGGAGTTTTTGCATCATTCATGAGATAAATAGCTTTCCATCTTTATTCCTATTTGTGGTCCAGGCTGCCCTTATTTTACTGAAATAAAGATAAAATTAATGGGCAGAGTCCTGGTCTTGAAGAACAGAAGAGCAAAGCTTTTTTGATATCAGTGTGTTCAAGAATTGGTCCTTTCAAGGATTATGGATTCTGAGTGGCAATTAAAATTTTCATGGTTTTATTTGTGTCAGTGCCAATACAAAGACCTCCTAAACTGCAGTACACCGATGGATTGTTATTTAATTCTGCTTTCTTTTTTGCCAGAAACAATAAAAATGCAATTTGCCAGAAATGTAAGGAGGAAGATCCCAACACTTTAGGCGAGGAAAGCCTGTTGGCAGAAGAGAGGGTAAGTTGTAGTTCACAGGTCATTAATTTATCATTAGCCATTCTCTGTAGTCATCATTGGACTGGAGTTCAGAAGGGAATAATACAGAATTCAATTGCAGCTGATAGTTACACATTTTAGCTTAGGCTTTAATAACTTGGATTTCCCAGAGTTTTTGATTTAAAAAAGTGTAATGGCAGCCTCAGGACTTTCCAAACCCAAGTTCTGCAATGTAAAATCCCAAACTCTTCCATATGATTAACTTTTTATTGTCTCAAAGGAACTGGTGCTTTCCTACTTGTAATAATATGTCTTAACTGTTACTTATTATCCTTAGGAAGTATTTTAATGGGTTTTCCAACCTCATGGTTTCTTGTACCCTTCAAACACGAAGCTGAACATAATAATTCCTACAAACTATGCCCTGGCAAATGTTTCATCTGTAATTTAATGGTGCAGATCTCTTTTTGTGTGATTTTCCAGGCAAATTGCTGTGCTGTTCTGTATCCCAAACACAAACTGGGCCCTAAGGCCCAGTCCCAGCTCGTGCTTTTCCCTCCTCTCTGATTACATGCAGGGGTATCAACAGACACACAATTTGTCTGATTTTTTTTAGGGGGAAATGAAAAGAAATAGGCAGCAGACAGTAGCATAAAAGCCAAAGTTTAGGAAGCAGCAAATTAATGGATCCCAGAAAAAATCCTCAGTTCTGCGATGAATTTCCCAATAACAGATTTCATGCACCAATGGGTGCAGCTGAACCCTTCTGAACAAACTTCTTCTGCTCTGCCTGGGAGTTTGGGATTTCTCTGCTGGGGGATTCTGGCTGAGTGTGCTGGGAGTCTCTGCAGTCTGTGGGTGAGAACAGATCCCACTCTGGTCTGCCTGGCACATTCCTTTGCCTTCCAGATGAAGGGAGGAGGATCTGCCTGTGTAGATCATTTCCAACAAATGCTGGGTAGACTTTCAGGAACTTTGAAATGTGGGCATCGTTTAGAATACTTTCCTCCCTCTGTTTGTAAAGCTTTCCCCTCCCAGTCCTTGCTCTGTGTTATTCCACGTGAAATCTGCATTTCTCTGCACTTTACTTACCTCCAGAGTATCCAAAAAAATTAACTGCAGCAGCACTCTTGTGCCAGAGTCCCTTTTTAGTGCAAGATGAAATATTAAAGTGTGCAGTATTTCCTAATCACATAACAATTGTACAATTCCTCACGTTTATATAACACAAAAATCTACGTAGTGCAAAGAACAAACCCCTCTCCCATCTGCTTCGTATTTTTTTAGCACACAGTGTCTGCTAAATGGAAACAGCTCCGGCCTGAGCAGTGCAATCCGTGCAGAGCACTCCCAAATCCTCTGTGCAGCACGTTGAGGAGGTGTTAATGACCCCGATAATGAAATGCATTCATTAAGGGACTCCATAGTCAGGCTCCTGTCAGCACATTCGCTGCACGTGAAATATTTCAGGCTCCTGTGCAAAGAAATGTAAAATAAGAGCTGTAGTTGGCTGGGCATATTTTCATTAAATTAATATCATGTCAAATAGATTATTTCTGAATACTAAAAAAGAAATTCTTTAATAATTGTTTGGGCTTCTGCTACACTGAGATTAACTTGCTGGGTCACAGAGTCTTGTGCAGTACAGTAAATTTTTAAACAATAAAGGATTTATCAAGATGTGCATTTCTGTCACCCTATCCCTATTCCAAGGATCCATCCTGAAGTACTTTCTCACCAGTGGTTTTTTCCATACTTTGTTTTCTTTCCAGGCTTTTGGTGATGCTGCCATTAATAAAGAGATTTCTGAACTCAGAGTCCACTGTGTGACCCTTGGATGCAGCTGGTCTGGCATCATGAAAGATTTTGAAGTATGTTGAAAGAGAGTTTATTCAGATTAAAATGCACTTCTGCTGGGATGGGGACAGAGAGGCAATGAAACCAGGATATCAGCAGACATAAATTAATGCAGTTAATCAGAATCAGTGTCAGTATTGTGATTTATTCCATCAGAGTACCTGAAAACATGCCATTAATCCATGGAAGGTTCCCTGGCCGTGGCAAGGGGTTGGAATTGGGTGATCTTTAAGGTCCCTTCCAGCTCGAATCACTCTGTGGTTCTGTATTGATTCAATAGGGCTTTGGCCAAATCCAGAATATCCTGAATGAAATTGCACAGATTTACATCAACTTGAACCTTTTTTTTCCAGTGGTTTCCTTATTATTTAAATGCAAGGCTGCCACAGGAAGGTTGTGACAGGGCAGAGTCCTTCAGTCTCCAGGACCCTGTTCAGGCAATGTCCTTAGCAGAAGGACATTTATAGGAGAAATAATTCCCTCCTGTGCCAATGTATTGATGGGATTCACCATTCTGTTCAGACTGATCTGAAATGCCTCAGGTAAAATAATTCAATGGGCAAGGTTTGTGAATCTGCCATGCGAATGTGAATGGTGAACACAAGGGACAAAGCTGGCACCAGGATCGTGTTGTTTTCAAACAAAAGCCCCAAGAGACTGTTTCAGGGAGACCTCGTGTTTGAATTTACCAAAAGTTGTTTGGTTTTGGTTTTGGTTTTGGGGATTTTTTTAAAAATTAATAACTAACAAAAAAAGCCCCATTGGAGCTGGTGAATTTTTCACCAGTAATCTCAGTAACTTTGTGCAGTGGGACTTTACCCAAGCTTAGAAGAAATGCAGATCAGAGCTCTGGGCTGCCAGAACTATTTATAGACAGATGTGAATCAGCACTTTACATGTTGCTTTATAATTTTTACTTCCAGGAGCATCAGAGTTTGTGTGAATATGCTTTGATCCCTTGTCACACTGGCTGTGGACACGTGGTGATGAGAAGGAAGCTGGCAGACCACTTGGAAAATGGATGTGTCAATAATGTGACAGCGTGTCAGCACTGCAAGTGCATCTTGGCCAGCTCTGAATACCAGGTAAGAACATTTTTCTCTCAAATAAAGGCTTTATATTAATGGCTCAAATAATCAGTGTTGCCGTTTTTCCGTCCTGATTTCATTGCACTCAGGGAGTATTTAATTTTCCTGAGTTTGATCCTTTCTCCACACGTGTGTTGGAGGGGAAAATGGATGTGATAATCTGCTGGTGATGTGACAAAGTACCCATGTGCTCCCCCAGGGCTCGGGCAGCCCTGGTTTCAGCTCCTGGCTCAAAACTTGTCCCAGCACGAGGTGAGAGAGAAGCAGAAAAGCACAGACAGAGGCAGGGAAGGGATCTTGAAAGCAGCTGAAGTTTATTCAAACTAAAACCACCCACAAATGTGTAAGGCAGGATTCTGTCAGATATTATTTCTGTTAGATCCCATCAGGTATAAATCTCCAAATCATCAGCAGTGTCCATAGAGCAGGAAGATCACACTCTGAATCTGCCACAAATATCTCAGTGCCTATTCCAAACAGATCTGCTTTATAATTTTTAATGTTATTTGCTCAAAACAATGAATATTGTTGCCTCCAAATGATTTCAAGAGAATAATTGCCAGCCTTGCAGTAGGGCAGAGTGATAAAAGACCCACATGTGAGTATTTCAGAGATGGAAATAGTAGTGGGTAGCTCTACATGTCCAAAGTGTCATGAATTGATGCCTTTCCAAAAACTGAGCCGAGAGATTTATGAGGAATTAAGGCTCCTCCTGGGGTAAGAATCAGGTGCTCTGCTAAAATCTGCTCCTGGGCAAGTTTTTGCTTGTGCTCTTCATCCTTCACTAACCTACAGAGAGAGAAGAACGTGGACCCAGGCAGGTCTTCCCAGTGCTAAATCCATTGTTTCCCAAAACTCTAAATACCAGAAGGTGGCAACGCTGAATCCTTCTCAGCCTTCCGTGAGTGCAGGCTGGGGCTGGAGGGGGAAACCTGAGCTGGGCTGTGTTCCCTGAGCTCCCTTCTCTGCCCAGGGGTCTCTGACACCGCAGCTCCAGCAGCCTCAGAGCTGTTTTCCTCCCACTCATCCCACTCAGCTACCACCTAATTCATATTTTGGTCGAGAAAACCTTAGCAACCAAGCACGGGTTGGCCTTGAGGTGTGTGGCTTTTTTCCCTGCCTCCCTTAGTGTTTGTAGAATTCTGGTTGCATTAGCTGCTTTATTAAACTTGCACCAACTTATTTTTATTATTTGTGGGTATTCCATGTGTCCACAGCCTTCTGAGAGTAAGCAGTAAATTTTGGGCTCTGCTCTTGCTCTCTTCATTTTATTCATCACTTATAGGTCTCTTGATTTTTTACATTTCTCTGTTTTAAATAAACTCCTCTCCAGTCCCTCACCCTCTCAATGAACTGGTGACCTGAAGGAGTAAAAGAGCAGAAATGAATAAGGTAAAGGCATCATTTGTTCAATGGCAAGACAGAGAGTGTTAAAAAAAATGAGTTAGAGAGTGAGAAAAACCCGTGGCTGCATTTCTGAGAATCGAAAGGGAAACCTCAGAACTGATATGCAAAGGAGTTTATGAAGATTAAAGCCACCCCCTCTGAGGAGTGTGAATGGAAAGCTGACAGTTGCTGTGTTAAATACAGATATTACACATGCAGGAACCAATGGCAGGGGGATCACTTTACCCTCCTTGGAGCCAGAAATGGCAGGAAGCCTCCTGTAAGTGGTGATGCATTTTGCATTAGCTCATCACGATGGAAAATTTGGATTCCAGCCTCCCAAAATGTTCACAAGCAGGATGCAAGAGGGGTCTGCACATTGAGCAAACTGTGTGGAGTCAATGCAGGAGGAGTTTATATTTGAATTATATTTGAATTTGAATTTATATTGGAGTTTCCTGTGCTGTAACCTGTTTATGTTCATATATATATCTCTGTGTACATTTGAATTTCCTGTTCTGCTGGTCATTGTTGCTTCCTGTTCTGTAACCCCCTGCTTGTCACTGCATGTGAATGTACATTTTGTGTGTGTGCACACAACTCTGGTTTGAACCTGGCAACACCTGGGCATTGCCAATCTTGTATCCAGTATCCCAGGGTCACCTTGCAGGTCAATACTCAAATACTGAATTTTAAAATATTCATAATTTTTATATTAATTTAATATATCATTTATAGTAATTTTTATATTAATAATTTTCTTGTTTAATCACAGGAGCATTCATGTGAAGGCAGTTTGGGTAAGGAACAAAAACCTGTGCAAACAGAAACAGCATCAAAGGAGAAGGTGGGTGAAAGATGAGTGAGTGCAATGAAGCTTTACTGCAATTAATAAAATTATCACTTGTTCATATAGATTAAATGAACACCTGAGAACATCTTCAGATCCAGCAGTGGTATCTGGGTGCTCTTTACATCCCAGCAAAGCTCTGCTGACTGCCTTCCCTTCCCTGCTCCCACAATCACCTTCACTAAATTATCTTCTCCATTAATCTTTTAAAATGGGCAAATGTTTGTTTCCTCTCATACACTGAGTGAGAGCCACGTGAGCAGAAGAGGATTGTGCTGTATAGCAGCTGTATTTCAAGTATTTAAATACACTTTAAATATAAAGTATATTTACAGCACCTTCTTTATGAGAAGTTGTTGCAGGTGATCCCTGTGGTTGGTTAAATTCTGTTCTGTCATTATGGGGTCTGTTAGATGGACTCCTCACTGCCAGGCTGTGTGCAAGAAACCTGCAGTCAACCACACTCTTAATTGATTTGCCATCAATTTTCAAAGCTGGTTGGGCACTGGAAGCTGTGGAATTACCTTGAATGAATCTGATTTATGGCTGCTGGGTTTGTGGGAAATAAAAGAATTCCCTTCAATTGGTATTTGATTATTTCCTCTGCATTTTTTCTCCGACAGAGCCACTCCACACCCTCAGCCAACAAGGATGGGTGTCGTTTCTCTGAAGTTGGCTGTGCATTTAGGGTGAGTGAAACAGGTCCCTTCAGGAAAGTTCCACCATGGTTTGGACATTCCCTTCAGGGAAGTGTCTCTAAAACAGAACCAGCACTTCTGATGCCAGATGATGGAGCTGCACCTGCACCTAGCAGTTTTTCCATCTCCCAAGGAGCTGCAGGATTGCTGGGTTTGGCCCCAGGCTGGGTGTGGTGCTCATGGAGGGTGCACTGACAGCATTGTCTCCTTGCAGGGAAGCAAAGAGAAGATAAAGGAGCACGAAAAATCTGCCATGGGGGCCCACATGCTGCTCCTGCTGCAGCACATGAGGCAGCTGAGGGGAACCTTATGCTCTGCTGCCAAAGCTGCTCAGGGCTTCACCCCACAGTCAGAGCTGAACGTGAGCAGCGTAGGAAAAAACATCTCTGACCTGCTGGAAATCAGCAGGGATGCAGAGGTGGACTGTTTACCTGGATCTTCTCTTCCTGAAGATGAGTCTGTCCTGCAGCAACTCGTGAGGGAGAAGGTGATTTCTGAGCTGGAAAATAAGCTGCATGTGTTTGAGAACATTGTGGCAGTGCTCAATAAAGAGGTGGAGAGCTCTAATTTGGAAATCCTGGCCTTCCGGAGACAGAGCGAACTGGACCAGAACATAATACGGGGCCTTGAACTGAAGGTAAATACAGCAAGGACTGTCTGGGTGCTTGTTCTAGACAGCTAATACTGCCACAGGTCAGGGAGAGGCGAGGTAGGGATCAGGATAGTTAGAGCTGTGCAGTGTTCTGTTCTGGACACATCTTAAGGATCCTTTTGTTGTTTGACGCATTTTCAAATGGGGGATCTCTAATATTTGTACTCTAAATCCACGTTTAGGCAGTGAGATATTCCTGAGAGTTTTGAGTGTTCAGAGTTTGCTACGATCAGACTGTGAGCAAGCAAGAGAGCTGCTTAATTGCCTGATCCTCTTACAGCAGCATTTTGCCTGGAGGCCCAAACAACATCTCTGTGTATGTTTTGACACATAGCTGTCACTTGGAAAGAAATCAAAGCACAACTTCCAGAGCACAAGGACTCCAGAAGGATTCAGCCACCCCTGCAGCACCGCCTGGGGCAGGGGAGATGGCTGAGGATTGATTTATTTCCCCAGATTGCAGAGCTGCACCGGTGCCTGACGCAGAAGGACGCGGGGCTGAGCAGCCTGCACAAGAGCCTGCTGTTCTCCGAGCAAGCCTCCTACGATGGGATCTTCCTCTGGAAAATAACAGAGGTTGGCAGGAAGCTCCAGGACTCTGTGACTGGCAGGACAGTCGGTCTGTATTCCCCAGGTAAAGCACAAGATGGAGATGTGTCCTTCAGAATCTCCCCCATTTCTCCACAGCTCTGCTTCTCTCTGCTCGTGCCAGCAGGAGGACCTTTGAAACAGCTCCTTAAACCAAGGTGCTGCCTATGCAAAGAGCTGTAATCCAGGGCACTGGGATGTGCTTTTCCAGAGGGTGGTGCTCTAGTTTGGGCTCCCATCCTGCCCTCCAGCACAGCTGCTTGCAGTGGATCCATCCCTCCTAACCCTCGCACCGCGTGGCTCTGGCTGCAGCTCTTTCCCATGTGGGAAGTAATTGGATTGGGTAAAACACGCTTGTGTGGCTAATAACAGCTAATTTTCACCAAGGTCTGAGGCACTAAAAGGATTCCAGCCACTGGGTTTTCATTACTTGTAATCTCCAGGGGGTATTGCTTTGTCTGTCCTCCTCTCTGAGGGCAAACCATGCCACACCTCACCTTTTCCCGTATGCCAGAACACTCTTTGTGTCTTTCTGTTCCCCAAAAGAGGCTTTACTAACGAAGAGCTCTGATTTTCAGCTTTCTACACTGCAAAGTACGGCTACAAGGTGTGTCTGAGGGTGTACCTGAACGGGGATGGGACAGGGAAAGGAACACACATGTCTCTGTTCTTCGTTGTCATGAAAGGAGACTACGACGCTCTGCTCCCGTGGCCTTTCAGGCACAAGGTGAGAAGGGAAACCTTTCCATGTCTGATCCCAGCCAAAAGTCAAAACAAGGTGACTTTTTCTCTGGAGTTTTGTGGAAGTTGTGCCGCTTTCCCACATCCCTTTCCAAAGGCGAGGAGCCATCCTGCAGTCCTGGCTAATAATTTGTCTCAGAGCTATTTGTCTCTGAGTCCCTTGTAGGGAAAGCTGCTCCTGCTGATACTCCAAACTTTGCCAGGCAGGATTTTCAGCTGCCAGAACGTGGTGTTTGGAATACTCCAACCTGTGTCCACCTGGATTAAAGCCAGAGATACATTTTCTCCTGGCTCTATCTATCTAAACATAGATAATATCAATTTAGGAGGAAATTATGATTTGCTGCCTGAAGGTGTCGGAAGTGCGAGGTGAGAGTTCCACTTACAAAGGTGCCACAGATGTCTGACGTAATCCTGGTCTTATTTTTTCCCCTAAGTGTGGTCTGATAATGGCAACAATGGTTAGAAAAGCAGTGAAACCATGGTAGGGCCTGACCTCTGCCCTGGCACTTGCCTTTGTGGGGTAATAATTCTGTAATCCTTTCCTATATATAGCTTTACTACCAGTAAGCAGCCAAAACTATAGAAATGAAAGCTCCCAATCCTCACTGGGTTAAAAGATTATTACAGACATTTCATATTTCAAGGTGAAGAACAGTGAGTTAATAAAGGGGATAATGGGGTGGGGAGATTCTATAGTGATATTTAGGTCGTGTCTTTCACATATTTATGCACGGGCAACTGAGCTGTTTCGTCTGATTCCAAACCACAATAACAGAATAATGCGATGACTGTAAGCAAACCCGGGGGCTGTTTAAGTTGTCAGGAGAGAGAGAGGAAAAAAACCTCTGGACTGTGCAGTTCTCTACCAAGGAATAACTCCTTTCTTGATTTAATTTGGTTTTGTTTTATGGGGAGCAAATTTTAAAAACTTCATCTGGGAGTTTGCATGAACTGACCTTGCAGGTTGGAAACATTTGTTACAGTTTGTATTTAATTACCAGCAGACATCCAGCTGCTTTTGCCACACTTCTGTCCCTGCTTGGTTTGTTTTTCACTCCAGTAACTCCTCCCTGCCCCGTTCTGTTTTGCAGGTGACATTTATGTTGCTTGACCAAAATAACAGGGAACACATAATTGATGCCTTTCGCCCAGACCTGACTTCTGCATCGTTCCAGAGGCCAGTGAATGACATGAACGTGGCCAGTGGCTGCCCCATGTTCCTCCCCTTGTCCAAACTGCAGTCCCCCAAACACGCCTACGTGAAGGAGGACACGCTTTTCCTCAAGTGCATCATAGAAACCAATTAGCAAATCCTGAAATACAGTTGTATGCAGAAGTCACCCGCTGAATGTCAATAGCTTATGAGCAAAAACCCAGCAGTCTGAGAGCTTGTGCTAGTTTTTGGGTGCACAAAAATCCCCAGAGCCTGAGCCTGCACCCCCTGAAGCCACTGCTGTGGCCTGGGGCTGCCCCTGTGCTGCTGGGGTGGGATTGTGTCAATTCTCGTGGTTTAGGTGTCGGTGGCAGTCACCCCCTGCCCCACACCCGTGGAGAAGGGGCTGTTCTTCCTCCCGGGCTGTTCTTCCTCCCGGGGGGCTCTGCCTGTGCTTCTGGCAGGGAAAGTGGCTGGGATCCCTTCCCCGGGATGGGCAGGTTTTTGGGGTGCCAGGTGGGGCTGAGCTGTCCCATCCCCGAGCAGCCCTGCAGGGTGGGCAGCTCCCTTTCCCGGGAGGCAGGCAGTGACCTCCGCTCAGCCCTGGCAGCCCCAGGGGGATTTTGGATGTTCCCCAGCAGCAACAAGGACAGATTCCTTCCCCCGAGGCCCGGATCAGGTGTCTCTGTGCTTCCCCATGACCTTGGAAGCCGAGAGCTGCGGCCAGTCCCTTCCCCCGGGGGATTTATTCCTTGCTATTTATTTCAGCCCTCCCTATTTCTGTGCTCTGTGAGGAGAAGCTGTGTTGCATCAGCAGACAGGGACCAGATTAGGCTGTGCCTCGGAAGAGTCACCCCTTGGGTTTCCAAAGGAGCCCTGGAGCTTTCCCACTGCGGATACAGCGCTCTGGGAAGGCCAGAGCCCTGCTCCAGGTTTGGATCAGGGCCCCTCAGTGGTTTGGTTCAGTGTCCAGTCACTTCCTGAACCTTCGAGGCAGGTGACTTATTAGAAATTATTGATTTCTCTTTTGCTTGATTCCTTTCGCGTGCTCTGATGTTTAAGTTTTTTTGGCATGCTAAAATAGAAGCAGCTGCTGGGAATGGTTTTGTTCTTTTTGGGTTTTCTAATAGAGGTAAGGAATGAATAATTTTGTTCGTAAGTGAGACAAGCTTGGGACTCTCTGCATGTATGCAAAAGCTCTCACTTCTATCGTGGCAACAGCCTTCAAAATAATTAGTTGTGATAAAGCATCAAATTTCAAAAACACTCACCCCATAAACAAATATTTATCAAAGCTTGTTGGGAAGGAACTGGATATTCTTTGCCATCACAACTGTGTATCTTTTCCTCTATTCCATCTTTCAAATGTTCTTCCAGGGACAGAAAGTGATTTTTCCAGCAATGTGCCAGCCCCTGTCACCACACTGGAGTAATTTACCTAATATGTTATGCTTTTCCTGGCTGTATCACTTTGACAAGTGCTGTATTTATTACAATCATTCATATTTTCTTACGATTTTATTTATTTCCTAAATAAAGCCACCTTAAGAAAGGTTTGGATGCTATTTTCGTGTCACGGAATTGAGCAACTTGGAGATGTTGTAGAAACAGCTGAGCTGTGCTACACTTTCCTCCCTTGCTTTTTTCTTTCCTTCTTTCTGGGTAAAGGCAGCTCCTTTTGGGGCTGTGCTCAGGAGCTGCAGGAATGCCCAGAACATCTCTGTGTCCTCAAACCTGCCCAGCTGGGAGAGCACTTAGAGGCTCTTCAAGAGAGCCCACAGAGACAGCTCGGTTAAAAAAAAAAAAAAAAAAAGTCGGATATGGATGAAATCCATGCTAAATAAACAAATAGACACTAAACCCGATGCCCAGTGCTCCTCCTTTCAAAAGCCGAATGTCAGATTGATGTGCTCCGGTTGCAGCCACCCCTCGGACCAAGGCTCCCTTCCGAGGGCATTTCCATCCCTGGGCAGGGCTCCGGGAGCTGGGGCTGTCCCTGGGGCTGTCCCTGTGGCTGTCCCTGCGGGCCAGGACCGGGGCTGGAGCTGGAGCATCACCGCGGTGTGTGGGACGCACGGAGCTCCTTCCCCGGCTCGGGCTCCGCTCCCGGCCCGGCTGCTCCTGCAACGAGCTCCTGCTTTTCATCTCCAAGAACTTCAGCCGCAAAAACGTCTTGATAAGGAAGTGGCTGACGCTCAAAGGAGCTGGAATTGGGGCGGTATCAAGAGCTCTCTGGTCCAGCAAATCGCTTCTGTGGGATTTTTTTTTTTTTGTCTGGATCAAATCAAACAATGCAGAAAAATCACCGAGAATTTTAGTGAGTTAAATCAGCAGCATTTGCTCTGTGTTCAATGGCCAAAGAGTCAAAATGCTCCTGCAGCTACGATGGTCTGAAATAATCAAGGAAAAGGTTTTGGGGGAAAAATAATATGTTATTTTTAGAATGGACTAATGAAGCTGAAAAAAATAGGCACATTTTTGGCTTATAAGCCCTTGCTCAGGACAGGGAAAGAACTCAAACCTTGCAGTCAGTGGCTTAAAATGGTTTTGTTGGTCAGTCAGGTGGCTTCAGTGAAGAGGTTGTCGAGACCCTCAGAGCAGAGGGATGAGAGGGGGAGTTAGCAACTTGTGGGAGCTACTTCTGTTGTCAGGGATGTGTCCCATTGAACTGACTGCTCCTGCAGCTGGAAGTGGCACTTGGAAGCAGCGCTGGGAGCCGTGGGAGGCTCCGGAGCCAGCGAGAGCCTTCCCTGCAGATCCGATCTCCACGCCAGGCCCGGAGCTCACAGGCAGCTCCGTGTTTGGGTTTCCATTCAATATTCCTCGGCTTCGGTCTCCAAGGCTACACGCCAACATCCAACCCCTCCTCCCACTCCTGTTTTCAAAGAAAGAAAAACACTGTGAAAAGAGGCTGCAACGATTTCTGGGCAGTTTTCAAAGCAGAGAGGCAGCGCTGGGAGCTTCTCTCCCTGCACACTCCGCGGGCTCTGATCCAGCCTGGGCCATGATTCCCCTGCTGCTCCATCCTGGTGCGAGCAGGAAAGCACCTCCCCACTCGGCAAGTGTAGGGTATGGGGGAGCAATTAAAAGTTTTTAAGGATAAAACAGGAGTTTTGGAGTAGTTAACTACATGGAGCTTCATTCAACTCCTTCTGCAAAAGCTGGTTTTGTTTGGGAATTGCACGGTGGGGAAGGAACAGGGAGTGCTGCCCTGGAGCCTGTGCTGGCCCCACTCCCTGGCTGAGGAGGGTGTAGGATTGCTGCCCTCAGCTTTGCACCGCTTTTGGGGCTCTCGTTCATTTCTGTTCCCTTGCTTACAGAATAATCTGCTTTTAATGACCGGAGCCGCCTGCCCTGTTCCGGCACGGAGAGCAGGTCAGCCTTGGATGCCAAACCAGCGTCCAGCTGCTCCAGGAGCTGTCACAGCCCTGCTCCAGCACCCACCAGGGGCCACAATCCCACAGTGCCAAAGAAATGGGATAGCCAGTGGCTCCCCCAGCCTGCCAGGATGTGCGGGAAAAGTCAGGTGGGTGTACAGAGGAGGAAGAGGGGGAGGAAGAGAAGGAAAAAGAGAAGGAGAAAGGAAAATGAGGAAGAGGAGGAGAAGGGCAGCACCCAGTAGCTCACTGCAGTGGGATCTGAGGTCAGGCTTGCTGGATGCTGTGACAGGAGCACCTGCAAAGATACCAGAGTTAAATATTATTATGTTGCTTCATTCCGGTTAAAAAATACAGGATACATCTCAAATTCTGGGGGTTTTTTTCCGTTTTTGTTTGGGACTTTTGTCCCAGCACAAAGTTCCCGTGCTCTTTCCATGGGCAGGCGGCAGGTTTGGGGTGCCCTCTCCGTGTGGAGGGGTTTCAGTGTGGTTCTCCCTGCCTACACCCTGGTGAACTCGATCCAGCGTTTGATTTCCGTGTCACACCATCCGCATTCCTGCGGCGAGCATCCACCCCGGGGGCCGGGCAGGAGGCTGCTGCTCTCCCGGCCCCCTCGGGGACAGGCTGGGGCACGAACGCTGTGCCAGGAGCGCAGCGATCCGTGGGGATTTCGGGCAAACCCAGCAGCCCCAAGGCGCGGAGAGAGGAGCGGGGTGTCTCCGAGGGTGGTGGTGCGGAGTTATTTCAGTGCTGAGGTGACTCACACTTATCCCGGTGTGACTCACGGGGAGCTGGGGCCCGGGGCTGGGTAGGGATGTGGCACAGCGTGGCACGGCACGGCACAGTGTGTGATGGCATGGCACAGTGCCACGCGCGGCACACAAGGCACACATGGCACACATGGCATACATGACACACATGACACATTTGGCACTCTGTGGCAAGGCACACACTGCACACATGGCACACATGGCACACATGACACACATGGCACACATGGCACACATGGCACACAAGGCACACATGGCACACATGACACACATGGCACAGCAGGCACACATGGCACACATGTCACACATGGCACACGTCACACATGGCACACATGACACACATGACACACATGGCACAGCAGGCACACATGGCACACATGGCACACATGGCACACATGTCACACATGGCACACATGACACACATGGCACAGCAGGCACACATGGCACACATGGCACACATGGCACACATGGCACACATGACACACATGACACACACGGCACAGCGTGGCTTCCCTCTCGCAGCCCTGCACAGGGAGCAGCAGAGCGGCCGTGCCGGACCCAGGGCTCAGGGAATCGCCTTTCCAGTCCCCTCTGCAGGTGCAGCACCCCGAGGAGCACTCGGATGTTTTATGTGGAAGTTTGATTAAAGAAATGATTCCTGAGTGTCGGGTGCTCACCCCTGGCGCCCGGGAGCTGCTCGCTTGCAGTTCGAGTTTTGTTGCACGTGTGCTCTGAGTCCCGGCTCCTGGAGCTGCAGGAGCTCATCCATCACGGACAGGAAAAGCCGTACGGACTCTGCTCGCACTTGGCCCGGACACCGCACCGGGAATCAGCTCTCCTATGGCCCGAGCAGCCTGGAAAACATTTCTTTTTCAGGATCGCTTTCCAACAAACAGCAAATCCTACAGATTTCTTCTTGGCACCGACCGAAGCATTTTTACAGTGATTGATTTTCTCTGTGAGATTCAGAGAAAGACTGAAAGGCTGCTCCCGCTTCCAGGAATCCCGGCGAGCACAGGTCGTTCCCTCTCGGGACAATGCTGAGCAGGCACTGCCCGCATCCCACCCCTCCCGCATCCCACCCCCTGCCCGCCCCCATCCCGGGGGACAGGGGGAAGCCCTTTCCTGGCGGCAGCCACGGCTCGGAGGGGGACAGGCGGGGGGGGCCCGCGTGTGGCAGAGGGGGACGGTGCCTCTCCACGGGCGGGGGGGGCGTGGCCGACCCTGGGGGC